>CAMAPF010000043.1:372500-972500 GCA_945859915.1 Cuscuta epithymum
AAAAGTGGCATGTTTGTAATACTAAAAGCACTATTATAAACAGAACTCTTTCTTTGGGACCGAGGAAGTACTAGTAAAGCCTGTGCTTACTTCAAACTTGGTCCACCTTTCAATAAAATATAAGTGCAACCCCCCAACAACAACAAATTCAAATCATCACCCTGCCACTTCATCATCTTTTTTTATGTCTGAAGAGAAGAAAACCCCTACTTTTCCCCTTTCCATTCCCATAAACAAATGAGCAGAAATGCCGGTGGAGCCATGATGTATTAAGGCAAAGCAAATAAGTAAAACTAAAATAAAAAAGGAACAAGGACTTGTTCAAGTGTGCAATCAATTTACATGTGCGCATGAAGATATTGGGTATGATATCAGCATGCAATGATAAAAAATATGCAATTAAGTACTTAAACAAAAATGCGATTTTATGCTTATCAATGTCATGGCATGCCAGTTTACACAACAGCTAAACAGTGTTAACACAAACCTCCCATAAACAAAGAGCCTCATCAAAAGATAACTCCCTGCGAAAGAGTACCAAAAGCATCCTGAATGCAAAATGGAGGCTCTCAGCACCTATACTTGACAGGTGAGAAAACATTTCCTTGTCAGTAAATTCCAAGATATGCCATAATGCTTGCAACTGTTTCATGACACCGGTTGGGCCTTCCATCTGAAAATTTTCACGCTACAGAAAGGGGAAAATAAAAATGAAGATTACAATCCTAAAAACATCAAGGAAATAAATACAAATAAAATTGCAACAAAGTTTCTGTTTAGGATTTACCATTCGACGTAAAAGCATTTCAAAGCACCAGAAAGCATCTGCATTGTCCTCAAATAGAACAACAAAGGGAGATAGCAAATCACTCATTCCTATAAAAAGGTTGGGTCAGAGAGAGAAATAAATATCAAAAGTGAGCCTCTAAACTTCAGCAATTATGAAAAAAACTCCAGCAATTATGAAGAGTGAAAAAATTCAATGGGAACAGAAGGCACAACCTTGGCAATACCCTGTGGCAGGATCAACCCACGCATAAACAGCAAGTATGTCAGACATCCTAGCCATGTTTTTTGCATCCCCATAAAATTCAAGATGACTGTCTGTTCTGACTACATCAACAACTAAGCAAGAGAAAATTGAAATTATCAGTCATTAATTTCAGATCAATCAAATTAGAGGGGAAAGTAAATAAAATCATTAATCGCTCTATTCCAATTAATCTGTCTAGGTTGACCAATATTCCTTGTTTCTTTTTACCTGCCCATTTAAGAAATATACGCATATTAAATATTGTTTTCCCTGTTTACGCTTCTATATTATTTAATTATCCTTTACTCAAAAAAACATTGAGGAAAGGGTGTCTTTAATGAGTGTATTTTAGATTTTTAGCTATTGATTAAATTATCAGTCCAGTACATCTTAAACTGTGTGATTTGGCCCGCACAGTCAGGTAAATAACAATAGGAGTAGCTGGTAATTTACCTATTCGATGAAGTGTCCAGAGCCATTCAGTCACTCTATCTTCACCAAGAGCACCTCCTTCAGATGTATTCACATTTACATTTTCCATATCAGATGCTTCAGAAATTCTAGTTCTGTCATACATATCAATTTCATGTTCCACTTTGTTATGCAGTGAAAGGGGATCAGGCACATCAGGGCTGGCTCTTTCAATCTCAGAGTTCCGTGAATACAAGGAATCATAAGACTGTGTTACATTTGAATCCATGACTAAATCAGCATTGTTCTTTATGCTGAAGCTGTGCATACGCTCATCTCTAAATTGCAATTTACGCCGTATATACCTACTATCATGTAACCTACGTACTTTCTTATTTTTGCTATTTTTCTCAAACAAATCTGTCACAGGCAGAGAAGGGAAGTCAAAGTCATTTCGAGCAACAGGTTCTGATCCATTTGCTTCTGAATCAAATATTGGGGGACTACAGCTATATGGACCAGGATTGGGCAACGAGCAAAACGAGTCGCATGCCACACCATCTGTGCTTCCCCTCACGCTTACAAGGTCACCAGGATCACTAGAGATTTCCCTTTCACAAGCATTTGATGTATCTATACAAGTATTGTTCCAATCAGAGTAACTATCAAACTTGCTACAATCAGCGCCGGAGGTTCGTGTATTTTCAGCTTTTGGTTCTCCTCTTCCATCCCCTTTGGAACTTGTTCTCATATCCAAAACTTTAGACCCTACAACATAAGCAAGAGAACCGGTTCCAACACTGGAATGCATTGTTTGGCACTGTTTTATGAGGTCCATGTACCTTTCCCTGCATAAACATTATATAGATTTGTTATACTAATTGTCTAATAGACTATTTAATGGAGTTTCTTCATGCCACAACAATTCACTCTAAGTTATACTTATATGTATTCACTACTACCACAGTCCAAAAACAAGAATCATGCTTGTGATACTGCTTTCACTATCTCAAACAAGATACTTTTTGGTGGACTGGGGGGAGTATATGCTTATTATTGGCATTATAAATATAGTACTAAATGAATAGTTACATGCAAGTATGCGATAATAACAATAAAAACTTTATCGCTGTACGGTTGTGCTAGGAAAAAAGTTGAGAGAAATGATCAGAAACAAGCAGCAAAAGGAAACTGGAAGAAGTGGCAGAATGTAGCCATGTAGGGTCAAATTCTGTTTTCAGCAACTATAATAAAGACTGTTTTGCTTTAACTTACCTTGGACTTTTAACTTTAATAAGAAATAAAGATAGAACAAAAAATCTCTGAACATTAATTTATCTTATCTGCAGCAAACCAGCTTGAACAAAAAAATGACGCTCTAGAAGAATTGAGTCCATCTTCTCACTTTCAGTTCACTTATAAGAGAAATATGTTCATCTCACCATCACATACTACCAAACGCCCTTATGGCCTCAAATGTCCAGCATTTTCTGTATGTTGGCCGAGAAGATGCCAAGACTACATGGCATCATAGCTATTCCATGAGAATACTTTGAAGTACCACTGGTTGCAGGCTTGCAGCAGTAGTCATCATAATTTGTTATCCCCATTCACCCCCGCCCCGCCCCCTCTCATAGCACCCTAAACAAACTCAAAGTGAACTCATTGAAGAGTGCACCTAAAGATCACCACTTGAGTGCTTGGGTGCTTCGGTAACAAATGATGGAAATGTGTTAACGACATTATAGAACAAAAAGGAGAATTTAAAAATGAGCACTGATCACAGTTCCACGCAAAAAATCAGTTCCTAGTTTTATATTCCCTCCGTCCCTTTTTTTGGTAGTCATCTTTGACTTTTCCTGTCAATGATGCTAAACTTTGGCCGATAATATATTTATATATAAAAGTATTTATAATATGAAAATGTTCTTTGTTAAAGTAAAATTTATAAGTTTCACAAAAATATACATTAGCTAAAATATTTAAAATGTTCTTTGTTAATAATATGATCATTGTCTAGAAAAGTCAAAGATGACTAACTAAAAAGGGACGGAGGTAGTAAAATTTTGAACAAACATGACGACAATAATGAACATGACTAAGATGATCGTGAAACCCACAGATTGCAGTGACCAGGAAGCGGAATACCTCCTAGCATTTCTCAGCTGTCTTCGATACTCTTCTGTGCTGGTTAGAGCATAACAGCCTAAAAGAAATTCCCAAACTTCCGGTCTTATAGATGGATCAACACCCTATTATGCAATAAGCAGTGCATTTTAGCTACATTAAGAAACAATCAAACAACTGAATGGGACATTCATTTTACTACTACTATGACTACTGAGTATTGACTACAATCGCAAGTGCCATTATACATAGAGCAAGACCCAAAATTTAAAAAAAAAAGTACAAAACCAACTAACCAAGTGAATTCATTTATGACTTATGAGAGGCTGTATCAGATTACATATGCCATAATATATAAATAAACACAGAAAAGGTAAGCTAAAGAAAGATATAATAATCACACTACATCTCAACGCGTAGAGCAGCACACAACCTTTATCTAGTGCTTCAGATTTCAAAAGATAACAAACGCTCTTACCCCAAAAATGATTAATTTCAAAACCTTTTGAAACCCGTGTATCTTTCCTTCACTATCAAAACTTGCCTGCCACCTATCTGGCTTGAGCGTTTTGTTTACCTACACAATAAAAAAGAACAAAGATGACTTCCTATGTTATTGAAGAGAGAGAAATGGGTGATAAAGATAAAGCATTGCATGATAAATAAATAATTAACAAAATTTTCAAATCTTTCCAGAGCTCCAAGATATTCTTAAATTGTACTAATGCCATGTGGTGACAATTACAGAGTCCTCTGACAAGGTCAAATGACACTGACGAAAGAACGAAACAATAATAACCTAATTAACTCAGCATTTATATTCTGCAAGAGCATACACGAATTTATATTGCAGTTAACAACCACACTATTATTTTACTGAAAAGTACCAAAAATACTCTCAATTGAAACTAAAGTCTTCTCATTTTTCCACTTAGGGAAACTAATGGCATATAAAAATAATACTAGTCCTAACTCCTAAGGGAAAAAACTTCACTACCTTTAACTTCTGAAACAACATGGACATGTTAACGTAATATCTAGTTTAAACTCTAAACTCTAAACTGAATAAAGCGGGAGGTGACTTGTTTAAAACCAAAAATCATACAAAGATCAAGTAGTCCATGAAAATACACTTGCATTAACACAACCGTCCACACATCAAGACCCTATATCTCTTGTTTCCATGACTTTCATGAATATGCTTCAACTAATCTTAATCAAACGCACCAAATGCCGTGGAATGGATGATATGACCGTCCAATGGCATGGACAAGAATCACAAGATTCAGATTCTATCCTCAAACTAATTTGTCCTGGCATCCCCTCATTAATATCATATATCTTAATGTAACACAGTTCTAGAAAAGAGCCCTACCAGTTGAACTTTGAAATTACAAGAATGTAGAAGGCCAAGTAAGAAACCAAGGACAATGCCTAAGCATCTGATTCTTCATTCATTTTCATAAATTTGCATGTTTTTGTATAAAATATGGGTGGAGTATTAAATGATGCATCAGAGAGGCTTACAGTAAAACCATCTACGATTTTGAAAGCTATCTAAAACAAATGGTTGCAATCATGATTACAATACGAAGTCAGGAAGAAGAACATTATGTACAAGACATCAAAACCTAATACAATAAATACAGTCAGATTTTTTTGGGTGATATTCTTTTGTAGCAATTCTGCAATTGTCACAAGGCTCACCCTTGGCGGAAAAATAGAAGTTTATACAGTAGATGCAAATCTTACCTTTATAGGTGACTGATGAAGACAGGGCTCTCCAATGTCACGGACAATTGAGCTCATTCTTTGCAAATTCACAGTGCCTCCTTTTCCACATTTCCATTGTTTCTCACCCCAGTTGAAAGACATCACATAAGTGTTATATACTTACTAGTGGTTCACAACTTTTGAACACCTGAAAACCAAACAATTACTCGTATAACAAAAGCGAGCATGACAGACAAGCAAGCGTGAGTGCAAAAAGGATATGTATGTTTGGGACAATGGGTAATTGTCTAAGTGTGTGTGCATGTCCTCGTGCTGACATGAACAAATGTGCAATCACCATATTAATAAAACCCTTGAATGCCAATCAAAATCAAGATTCTTACAAGAGTTCAACTTGAACAAAAGAACCAACAATTAGGCAGTAATGCTTCTAGTTTCTCCACAGACATTACCTGAAAATGCGAGCTTTATAACCATACATATCACAGAGTGGTTAAAAACAATGCTGCCTGCCTCCAAGAACACACAAAACAGAGTGATAGAAATATCTACATTCATGATTAGGAAAAACGATATTCACTGAAATGAGACAGTAATCGATTCGGGCCAGTGTCAAACTGCTAACTCGCGTCAGATTCCCAGTACTATTGATTGAAGTGACTATGTGACAGTAAGGTCGACTTTCACATCAAACGAAAAAAAACAAATATGCAGATCGTGTAGATACATAGTTTGTGTGTGGGAGAAATATATAGACAGAGAGAGTACCTGAGAAAGTAATGATTGTGGAAGAGATGTTCGAAGAACAGAGATCGGATAAGCGCTGCCTCGCCATAACTGATACAAAGACAGTTTCTGGATCGAAATCAGTTTTTCGCCTGAAACTTGTTTTTTTACGTGATTACCTTACTCAGTACACTTTCGGTTTAGGATCCGTTTGGACATACTAGAGATGGTTTTTGGAAGATAATTAGGGAGTTAACCGGGTGTACCTCACTGTTAAGAACCGCAAATTATACCGTGGATCGGCCCACCGTGAGCAAGGTGTGCCGATCCCAAAATGACACCGCTTTATCAATTAAAATAACAGATCAATCTTGCGCTGCGACTGGAGCCACCGACTGGAGCCACTTCAATCTGCAAAAGCTCTTCAATCTAGAGTCACCGACTGGAACAACGATTGAGAAATTCCTCTCTCTTTCTTGTCGGCAACTGACTGGAGCAACGATTGACAAATCTTCAAACCTTCTTCAAATTTCTTTTCTGACTCAACTAAGTAAATAAACTTTAAAACTAAAGCATCACCCTTTAATCTGCTAACATGTCACCCTTTTAATCTGTTGAATATCTAACGATGTCGATCGATGGAATTAGTTGGTGTATATATACGTATGTATATATGTGTGTAATATATGAAATTGCATTTTTTTATATTCGAGTTACATCTTCTAAAGCGTGAGTTACATCTTCTGAAGCGCGAGTTACATTTGGACTTGCCTCAACAAGTAACATTTTGTATACACCTAAGTTGCATTTGACATCAATGCGAGTTACATTTGTAATAACATGAGTTACATCAAAAAATAAACCTCTACTATTGAAACAAAAAAATAATTTTTTTGCACCCTTTTAATGGTCATGATATTAAAAATAAAATATATTCACTATTTACGTAAAGTAATTGAGCAATTAGACTCCTTGTTTTCATTGTTTACATTGAAATCAATGTTGTATTCTTTATACTCCGTATTACACAAGTTACATTTCGATTTGCCTGAAGTTACACTTTTCTCAACGTGAGTTACATTTTTTTACACGTGAGTTACATCACCCTGCTGCTGGACAAGGAAAAAAACAAAACAAAAAAGTTACTGTTCACGCGTGTGAACAGTAACACGCGAATTTGCCTTTGGGAGCACCATGCTCACTGTGGATTGCTCCCACGATATAACAACTCGTTAAAAGAACAGGGTCCAACAGGGAGAAAATGCCGCTTGGGATAGGAGTAGGACCCAACTCTATTTTTAAGTTACTTTAGATTGAAACATCCTTAGTTGGTTTACCCATAGTGTAAGTCGTAACAATGGGTAGTGTTTGAAGAAAGTGTTATTGAATAAATAAAATTAGTGTTTGATTATTTGGTAAAGAAGTATTTTATGTGTGTAAACAAAAAGTTAAAAACACTTTAAACTCATCCACCTGTGTCCGGCTTTTAGTTTAAATGTTTAACTTTAGTAGAAGTCACTTAAGTACGTTCATTTCAGTTTCTTAAGACAAAAGTTGAAAAAGAAAGTTATGATTTTGCCAGCATTCTTTAAAAAAAAAAAATGACACTTCATTTCTGAGGGGGCCCCAGCACCGACCGGACAACTATCCGGAAGGATGTAAATTGAGTTTTGATCTCACTCTAATGGAAAGAGTGGAGCTTCATCCCAAGTCATTGCTTGAAGTCGAACTCGGGACCTCTACCTTGTGGCACTCCCTTCCTACCAGGTGAGCTATGTCCCCCGGTAAACTAAAGTATGGGTACACTTTTAATAGTAACTATCTCCACCGCTCTCACGGCCCCTTACCCCAGAAACACAACTTTGACTTGGCCCTACCACTTGAAGGGTTTTTTTGGGGGAGCATAGTTCAATTGGTGCTAGTGGGACTCGAACACGAGACCTCTCCTATGCAGGGGTAACCTCACAGACAGCATTCTTTAATATCTACTATCCGAGTATCTAGTATATATTGCGCATGTCAAAATCAAATTTTTTTATTAAAAATAGTCTCTATTGACATAAGATTGACATAGAAGATAGGTACGATGGGGGAGTGAGGAAGAGAAAGATAGGTGATAGGTCTGAGATGAGAGGGGAGAAGAGGAGAAGGTGAGGTCGACAAAGGAGATGATTCTTAGACAAGAGGGAGTGAGACAAAAGGGTGAGAGTGTGGCCTAGGTGAGGGAGATACAGAGAATTAGTCCGTAAAAGACAAAGGGGAGACAGAAGAGTAATGACTGGTAATAAATTTGAAGGGTATATGATATTCAGTTAATGGTTATTTCCATTTTGGGCAAGCGAGAAATCTTATTATTTGGAACAACTCAAAAGGAAAGTGAGAAAAATTTGTTGAGCCAAATGGTATCAGGGCCCGATTACTACCAGGGATAGTTTTCATTTTTCTTTTCTGTTTTTCATTCTCCAATTTTGTGTTTTGATTTTCTAGTTTTTTGTTCTCCAATTTTATGTTTTGATTTTCTAGTTTTCTGTTCTCCACTTTTATGTTTTCATTTTTCAATTTTTCACTTTAAAATATGAAAACATGTTCACCAATTTTTTTTCACCCGATACGACTGGCCGGAAGACCGAGAGTACTGTCCTGATCCGTAATCGAACATGGTACAACCTAAATAGGGTACCCGGTCCCGGGTATAGGAAAGTTGAGACCGAAATCAGCCGGTCTCGCTCGGTCCCAACAACTAGTGATAGAGTATATGGGCCTAGACCCCATGGCCCACATACTTAAGTCAACGATGACCAGAAGAATGTCCACATGCCCCCCTTCAGCCCAGTGGGACCCGCATCGGCCAAAAGTCAAACCGGCCCAGAACACGCACCTGGACCTCCGAGACCGCATCAGCCCATGGACCGCATCAGCCATGGGACCGCATCGACCCAAGTACACAGCATCGACCAGATTTCGTCCTGGCAGAATACATCTCTCTACTTTATTTACTAAGTATTGTACACAGTCCATTAGTGGCGCTATTTCGCCCAAAGAAGGCATGATTATTGTAATGGGCCTCCTAAGCCCAGGGCTAGGAGCCCAAATCCACATTTTTACCTATAAATAGACCCCTTGAGGCTAATAGGGTGTTGAGAAATATAATTATTCATTTTCTCTTTCTAGCTCTCACTTCTCTCTATAATTAAATACTCTATCAACTAGTTTGACTAATTCTTTTCCTTTACCCTATTGGTTGACATCCCAACAACTCTTTTGAATATCTTCAGAAAAAATGATTTTAAAAAATGGGGACAAGACTGAGATAAGGGCCGCCGGGTAGTTGACCGGATCGGGCCGAAACAACTCGATTGTTCACTAGACCGGACCGGAACTGAGACCAAACGGGATCAGGTCCACCACTAGGCGTAAGTAGACAAATTCATTGCGCCAACACTGCAACGTCTGAACTTTTCAAATTTGGGAAATAGTGAAACTCACTTCTCAAATTAATTAAAGAAAACAGAGACATGTCTGAATATTTTGGTTTTGGGAAATGATTGGGTGAAAGCACTTTCCTGTTTTCATTTCAGCAGATTTTGGGTAATTTTTTTGGGAAAACGAGTTTTCTTATTTTATACTCTGTACTAATAAATTGAAAAATATGTCTCTTAGGGAATGTAATGATTATGGATTGTGGTGGACTTTTTCTTATCCGTGATCTTTTAAAAAAGTCTATAAACTTTTAAATCCAGAGACTTTTTATGAATATATTCTATTGACTTTTAAATTCATGAATAAGTTTATAAACTTTTAAAAGTTCATAGACTTTGAAATCTCGACTACCACTACCGGTCGTCGTAATTTTCACCTAGGTTGCCGCCACCAATTTGCCTGTCTTCCTCTGGCACCGGAGTTCGCTGCCGCCATCGTCAGATTGATCCACCACCAACAAAATGACTTCGGTTATGCAAGGGAAATAAGGAAATTAACTTATTATATTAATTAATCAAAGTAGTGATAGAAACTTAATATTTAGTCCTATTTAAGGAAAATCAAACACATGATCATATTTTGGGGAAAACGCTATGTTTTAGTCATACCGTGAGTAATTTTCTATGTGTAATATGATAAAAAAATTAAATAAATGAAACAAATGTAATTAATCTAGTAACACATAATTCTACAATAATAAATGAAGCATAAGTATCCAAAGTTATTTTTATCAAAAAGTTTCGAGAATGCTCAACAATCTCCATATACTTATGATCAATTGTTATATTATTCAACTCAATGAGTAAGAACACTGATCATTACACAAGTGTTACACTCATTGCTACATGTGGTATAAGCATATATGCGATCGAGTTTTTATTCTTAATAATTGTTTTATTTTCATTTTTAACTTGTTAAATTTTTATACTTATTTGCGGTTAAATATTTAGTAATTTGAAATTATATTTTTTAGTGTTAGCGGTTTAACGGTGAAACACATCAATAGTTAATTTTTTTTCTTTATAATTAAGTGACAACGTAATAGAATTGCACCGGTGTGATACTATCGAATCTTATATCGGTACTTCTAAGAACTTCTAGAAGTGAATTGATATGAGATTAACGGTTCAAGAACTGAATCGATCTCATCTCTACATTTTTCTTCATAAGACAACATATAAAATATCACTCTTTTTTTAAGAAATTAAAAAGATAAGTTTATCTTGTGTATCACTATTGAAGTAGAATCTCCTTGTTCATCTTTATTTAACACAAAATGATAGAAAAAAATCAAAATTTAGTGTTCAAATCTTGCATACTAAGACTAGGGGTGGGCATTTCGGTTTACAGTTTGATTTCCTTCAGTTTCGGTTCGGTTTCGGTTTATTCGGTTTGAGAAAATTTGTACCAAACTAAAACCATTTGTGTTTCGATTTGGTTTCGGTTCGGTTTGAAGTTCGGTTTACCAAAGTGAAAATTATTAGGTTCAATTTAGTTCAATTTGATTCGATTTCTTATGTTTATTAATATATTTGATCAAGTTCTATATTTTAGAATTAGAAAATTAAAGTAGCATTGTATCTCATCTTTTTTTTATTTATTATTTAAATAAAATGTTAAAGAAAATAAAAGATAGGAAAAGAAATAATAAAATATTATAAATTAAAATTTCTAACATCTTTTTTATCACTGAAAAAAAGATTCACTTCTCATAAAAGAATTAATTTATAGTTGATTAGCATTTATAATATCACATAAAATATTGATAAGTCCATTTTTGTACTTATTTTTCTTATCAAATTTAAGCGATTTTTGAATGAAAATAGAAAGAAAAGACACATTTTATATATTTTGGTTCAAGTTTCATGAAATCGGGTAAAAATCACATCCATATTATGTTTAGCGGGATTTCGGGTCAATTGAGCACAAAATGAGCCAATTTGGGCAACAAATGATATCATACCGAAAGAAGGTAACATTATTTCAAAGTAGTCCAGAAGACAATATTGAAGAGCGCGAAACAAGGAACAAGCCGGACAAATAATCTCACAGGCGGCCTAACAGGCGGCCAAAATGGAGGCCTTCGCGGCCGCCTACGGGTTTTTGGAAGTCAAACTTTGACTTTGACCGAATTTGGAAAAGACCGTAGGCCGCCGACACTGGACAGAAGGCGGCCGCCTACGGTGACCGCCTGCGGCAGAAGACGACGAAGCAACCGCCGGCCGGTGGGATTTGACGGCAGGCGGCCAGACAGGAACGGCAGGCGGCCGCCTGCTAGACCGCCTGCGGCGGCCGGGATCCGTCGGGATCCGCCGCGATCCGATTTGCCAACGAAAAGACGGTAGGCGGCCAGTTTTGATGGAAGGCGGCCGCCCTCTGTGGCCGCCTACGGCTGACGGAGACCGGCCACGACGTGTTGCCGGCGACTTGACGGCAGGCGGCCAGATGCTGCCGGAAGGCGGCCGCCTGCATGGGCGCCTTCGGTGAAATTTCTGCTATAAATAGCAGGCTTTTTCTACATCTCAAACACACCTCTTCCAACCCTAAATCAGTTCAAAACACCTTCTTTCTTCCTCCATTTTCGAGCTCCAAAGGTTTTAGAGAGAGAGAAACTTCAAATCTTCATATCTTCTTCATTTTAGCTCCAAATTGTAAGTTCTTTATATGTATTTTCATCTTCTCAACGTGTAGAATCTGAATCTGTGCTTTGTTTCTTCGATCTGTTCTTCGAAAATTTCCAGATTATTTTTCAAGTATTTCGCATTTCCTTCCAAAAATTATATAAAATAGTTATTGTTGTTGAATTCATTCCAATTAATTATATAGTTGTTCACTAGCCTCAAGGTAGTTATTTATCTGAAGAAATTATTTTTTCACGAAGTAGAAATAATTTTTAATTAATTTCGGTAATTATTTGACATTAGTTCATAATTTAGAATAAATGCTTAAAAAGGGAAAAAAAATTAGTTCGACCTTAATTTCAGTTTAATTCATTGTTATATCACTACCAGTAGTTAAAATAAAATTTATAACGAATTTAGAGTATTTTTAGTTGCTTTTTGCATTTTCTAGTTAAAGTTGGGAAAATTATCAATTAGTTGTTAAAATTGGATTTTAGGTTCAAAAATTGGTGAAAAATTCCAGAAAGTTATATTTTAGTTCCTACAAGTTTATTGTGCAAAAATATAATTTTTTTTTTGTTTTCTATCATACATGTTTAATTCCTTGTTAATGTTGAATTTAATCATTATGTTGTTAATTGCAAAAATGATGATGAGTAGCTAAATTTGTTAGGGCATGAATTGAGTAAAGGAATATGGATTGACTTGTTGACCAAATTAGGGGTTAAAATTAATAAATTGGACTAGTTGTTTAAAATGATGAAATAGTAATTAATAATAATTAGCCATTTTCATTAATTAAATTCTTGGAAAATTAATTCTAACTTGTCTATGAGATTAGAAATTAATTTAAGCCAACCATATTTGAGCACATTAATAAGGCCTAGAAATAGGATAATTTAATGAAAAGGATTTACATCTTGTATATGAGAAATAAATTCAATTGCTAAAATAAAGAGTTTAACTAGTTAATGAATTTGGCTATTTTTATTAATTAAAATATTGGAAAATTATTTCTACCTTGTCTATGGGTTTAGAAAATAATTTAAGCCAACCATTTTAAACACATTAATGACACCTAGAAATAGGATAAATTAATGAAGATAGTTTCTATTCTTGTCTATGAGGAAAGAAATTATTAGTCCAACTTTAGTCTTAATTTCCCTAATTAAGAGGTCCAAGAACATATCCATTTCTAATTACTCAATTCATTTCCCTTATTTGCATCCTTGAATATTCAATCTTTATACATTAATCTTTAAATTGCCCCTTGCTCCTAGTTATAATTTAGCATAATATAGAACAAAATCACTTTCCTATATTGAAAAAGCTTCCAACGATTAGCGATAGCCCATGACTAAAATTAAATTAAGAAACTTCTCCGTCATTCCTCAAGAGACACGACACTCAGGGAAAAACCGAAAGATTAGACTCCGTTTTACTACAACGCCGCGAAAGCGGCTATCAAATGGTGCCGTTGCCGGGGAATGGCACGATTATTTCTTGATTTAGTTCTAGCATAGGTGAATTCTAGTTAGGGAGACTTTTTCGCCCTTGCGACAATTTGTATAAAGATTTCAGGATAAATGAATGCACACCCGCTCTAAAGGAGTGGAAGGTCTAATTGAACTTGATCCTGAACCTGAACGAACTTTGTGGAAAAATCTTTCAATCCACAAGAAACCAAGCATGGCGGGAGAAAAGACGGTGTTGCAAAATCTTACGCCAAACTTCATCGAGGATGATAGTATCAGCGCACCGGCAATCGAGGCAGCCAATTTCGAGATCAAACCCGCCATTGTCAACATGATGTCCAACCATCAATTTGGCGGGTCCAAGCAAGATGACCCTAGGGCCCACATGTTGTGGTTCACCCGAGCATGCCAAACGTTCCGCTTTAACGGAGTGACCTCCGACGCCGCAAAGTTGACTTTATTTCCCTTCTCATTACAGGATAGGGCATCTTTGTGGCTGAATAGCTTTCCAACGGGTCACTTCACAACATGGGCAGCACTGCACCAAGCATTCATGCAAGAATACTTTCCTCCATCGGCAGTTGCTAAAATTAAAACAGCTATTCAAAATTTTAGACAATTCCCGATGGAGTCCTTAAGTGAAGCATGGGATCGTTTCAAGGATATGAGAAACAAATGTCCACTCACACTGATGGATTCTAGTAGCTTGATGTTCCATTTTTATAATGGACTTCAAGTTAGTAGCAAAAAAGAACTTGATTTCTCTTCTCAGGTGGGATCATTCCTTGACATGGCACCCAACACCAACGAAGCTCTGGTGGAGAAGGTCACTTCAAATGCGAGATACTGGTATGATGAAAGAACTCCAGCAGCAACAAAACCAGGCTATCTTGGAGTTGACCAACTCACGGCCCTAACAGCGAAGATTGAAGGATTGGTCGTGGAAGTGAAGAATTTGAAGAATGATAACAATCACACCAACCAAGTCAACAACATCGGTGCTGTCCCGAATCAACAATCATCCCGATACTTCGGGAACTCAAGCTCTGTCCCACAGTCATCTCAATTTAATACTTTTTCACCTGTTTCTCATTCAACTGAACTTGTACTCTCATGTGAGATATGTTTTGGTCCACATTTGACCAATTCGTGTCAATTAGTTGATGAATGTAATCTAAGCAACAACAGGGAGGTGAACCTGCTGGAGTATGGCCGAACAAAACAAGAAGGGCCATGGGCGAATCAAGGCAACCGGGGGGGTAACTCAAACTACCCTCCTCAAAATTATCAAGGGAGGAATTACCAAGGTAACCAATGGCGGGCGGACTACAACAATGGTCCTCCTCGCGGCGGTTACCAAGGTACTCAGAACTACCCCAACAATAATCAAGGGAACAACTTCCAGAGTCGGAACCAGGGAGGTGCACCAGCCCAACAGAACAACCAGGCTTATGTGCCTCCACACCAGTGACAAACGGAGGCTGCCCAACCATCAGAGATAGGCCTGCTGGTTGCAGAAATGGCAAGGACACGGGAGGAAATGTCAAGATACAAGGCCAGCACTGACAATCAGATAAAAAATCTGATGATGCAAATTACTCAGAACAATGTGCCCGGTCGCCAGCCAGGCAGCTTGCCTAGCACCACGGAACCAAATCCCCGTGAACATGTGCAAGCTATCACTCTCCGAAGTGGGAGACAAACGAAAGAAGTCGAGCAGAAAGACAAAGATGATACTCTGATCATAGAACCTGAGCAACAAACTGATGCTCCAACTGAGAAGAGCATGGAACCAACACGCCCTAACACAAAGGTCACTATCGTCAAACCTTCTCTCCCGTTTCCTTCACGGGTTAGAAATGATGACGATAGCAGGAAGTACAACAAATTCCTGGACCTACTCAAACAACTCCACGTCAACCTGCCGCTGATGGATGCCCTAGCGGAGATGCCCAAATATGCCAAGTTTTTTAAAGACTTGTTGACAAACAAGAGGCAGCTGCAGGAGCTCTCAGTCGTGGACTTGAACGCAGAATGCTCGGTCGTGGTTCTGAGGTCAATACCCGAGAAGCTAAAGGATCCAGGTAGTTTCACTATCCCTTGTTCTATAGACAATTTCAACTTCAATAATGCTCTAGCTGACTTAGGGGCAAGTATCAATCTGATGCCTTCCTCTATAGTCGAGAAGCTAGGACTTGGGGAAATGAAACCCACCAGGATGTGTCTTCAACTGGCTGATCGCTCAGTCAAATATCCGAAAGGAATTGTTGAAGACGTCTTGGTCAAGGTTGACAAATTCATTTTCCCAGTCGACTTTGTAGTAATGGACATGGAAGAGGATAGGGAAACCCCTCTTATTCTGGGAAGGCCCTTTCTGGCTACCGCCAGGGCTTTGATTGATGTCACTGATGGCTCATTAACTCTAAGAGTCGGAGATGATCTATGCACCTTCCGACTCTCAGATGTTATGAAACACCCCACAGATTCCTTTCAAGGATGTCATTTTCTTGATACCTTTGAGTCTATTGAAGGGTATCTGTTTGGGGAAGAAAATGGACATGTAACTGATGAAGCATGTCTGTTAAAAGAAGCCAACAGTGATGTGAGTGATGCATGTGAGAGTCGTGAGGATGCGCTGATTGATCAAGCTTCTAACGAAGTATTGATTGAGTTTGAGGGGGAGAAAAATGAACAAAACTTGAAAAATGACCACCCCCTCGAACTAAAGAAACTGCCCGACCACTTAGAATATGCATTCTTGGATGACGAAGGCAAGTGCCCTGTCGTCATCGCCGCACACTTAAGTGAGGAACAAAGGGAGAAATTACTTGGAGTCCTTAAGACACACAAGCAAGCAATTGCTTGGAAACTTGAGGACATCAATGGAATAAGCCCCGCCTTTTGTACCCACACCATCAAGATTGAGGAAGGGTTTAAACCAGTTGTCCAACCACAACGACGTTTAAACCCAAACATGATGGAAGTAGTGCGTGCCGAGATTGTCAAACTGCTGGATGCGGGTATCATTTACCCCATTTCTGATAGCCAGTGGGTAAGCCCTATTCATGTTGTCCCCAAAAAAGGGGGAATGACCGTCATGAAAAATGAAAAGGGCGAACTTCTACCCAGTCGAACTGTTACCGGGTGGCGAATGGTAATCGATTACCGCAAACTGAACGAAGCCACCCGGAAGGACCATTTTCCCCTTCCCTTCAACGATCAATTAATTGAGAGATTGGCAGGCCATAGTCACTACTGTTTCCTGGATGGCATGAGTGGATACTTCCAAATCCATGTCAACCCGGAAGACCAAGACAAAACTACGTTTACATGCCCTTTTGGGACCTTTGCTTTTCGTAGAATGTCTTTTGGTCTCTCTAATGCCCCTGCCACCTTCATGAGGTGCATGATTTCCATTTTTGAAAAATACATTGGCCACTTCATGGAGGTATTCATGGATGATTTCTCTATTTTTGGGGAAACATTTGAAAAATGCCTTGAAAACCTGGAAAAAGTACTTATCCGCTGCAAGGAAACCCATTTAGCCCTAAGTTGGGAGAAATGTCACTTCCTTGTGAAAGAGGGTATAGTACTTGGACATAAAGTGTCAAGTAACGGGGTAGAGCTGGACCGTGCAAAAATAGAGACGATAGAGAAACTTCCTCCACCAACCACGGTAAAAGCCATCCACAGCTTCTTAGGACACGCGGGCTTTTATCGTCGTTTTATAAAGGATTTCTCTAAAATTGCAAAACCTCTCACCCGGTTACTTGAAAAAGATGCGGTTTTTATATTCTCTGATGAATGTCACCATGCTTTCCAAGCACTTAAAACACAACTGATCAATGCTCCTGTGCTTGTGGCCCCGGATTGGAGTTTACCCTTTGAACTCATGTGTGACGCTAGTGACTTAGTAGTGGGGGCCATCCTTGGTCAAAGGAAGGACAAGAACTTCCACCCAATCTACTACGCTAGCAAAACTCTGCCAGGGCCACAACTCAACTACACTACCACTGAAAAAGAATTCCTTGCTATTGTTTGTGCTTTAGAGAAGTTTAGGACTTACATCATTCTTTCGAAGGTTATTATCTATACCGACCATTCGGCCATTAGATATCTCCTCCAAAAGCATGATGCTAAGCCTAGACTGTTACGCTGGGTTCTTTTGTTGCAGGAATTTGATATTGAAATCAGGGACCGAAAAGGATCTGCTAATCAGGCAGCTGATCACCTCTCGAGGTTAGATGCCGAGTTAGCAGAAACTTTCGGAAAATGCGAAATTGAGGAACTTTTTCCTGCTGAGAGACTGATGGCAATATCCGCCAAGGAACAAACACCGTGGTATGCCGACATTCCCAACTACCTTGTTGGTAAAGTCGAGCCTACTGAACTGACGAGACACATGAAAAGGCGGTTCTTATCAGAAGCAAAGCACTATTTTTGGGATGATCCATATCTATTCCGAATTTGTGCTGACCAGGTGGTGAGAAGATGTGTTACTGAAGCTGAGGCAAAAAACATTCTGGAGCATTGTCACAGCGGTCCTACTGGGGGCCACTTTTCAGGGAATAGAACCGCAAGGCGGGTTTTGGACTGTGGGTACTTCTGGCCCACGATTTTTAAAGATGCTAATGAATTTGTTTCCTCTTGTGATAACTGTCAACGAATCGGGAACATTTCTGGGCGCAATGAGATGCCCCAACACTTTATCTTACCTTGTGAGGTATTTGATGTTTGGGGCATCGACTTTGTTGGACCTTTCCCAAGTTCAAGAGGAAACAAATACATTCTTGTGGCCATTGATTATGTTTCTAAATGGGTTGAAGCCCAGGCCTGTGTCACCAACGACTCTCGAGTAGTCGTGAATTTTCTGAAAAAGCTCTTTACCAGATTTGGTGTGCCTAGGGTTTTGATCAGCGATAGAGGGACTCATTTCCACAATGATCCAATGACCAGAATTTTGGCCAAATATGGAGTCCAACATCGAAGCGGAGTAGCGTACCACCCCCAGACTCAGGGACAAGTGGAGAACGCTAACAGGGATTTGAAGTCCATTCTGGAGAAAACTGTTGCCCAGACCAGGAAAGACTGGTCCACTAAACTTGACGACGCTCTTTGGGCATTTCGGACTGCATACAAAACCCCGATCGGAACCACACCTTTTCGCCTTGTATACGGGAAGTCTTGCCACTTACCCATCGAACTCGAACATAAAGCACTTTGGGCAATGAAAAATGTCTGTTTTAAACTGGATGCTGCAGGGAAAGAACGATTTTACCAGCTGAATGAACTGGAAGAGTGGAGAGCGCAAGCTTTTCATAATTCCAAACTTTACAAGGAACGGGCCAAACTCTACCATGATCAACACATCAAGGCTCGTGATTTCAATGCTGGAGATAAAGTGCTGTTATTTAACTCCCGGTTGAAGCTTTTTCCAGGAAAGCTTAAGTCAAGATGGTCCGGACCGTTCAAAGTCATAAAAGCTTACCCCTACGGAACTGTTGAAATTGAAGATGCTAATGGGGGTCCCTTTAAAGTCAACGGCCACCAACTTAAACTCTACCATGGCGGCCCAATTGAAAAAAGCAAGGAGATTCTCTATCTCCAAAAATTTTGAACCAAAGGAGGACATTCGTCAAGCTAGTGACGTTAAAGAAGCGCTCATTGGGAGGCAACCAAAACCAAAAAAAAAAAAAAAAAAAAACTAACCAAAAATATTTTACTTTGTTTATTTCTTGCAGATGTTTGGAGGAAGACGTGATGATCCCATTTTCGAGGAGCCACCACTAGGACGGGAAGACCCGCCGTCTCAGCCTGATATCCCATTTGCTACTATTGCTGATCGCAGACGCTTCCAGGCATGGGGGCAATACCGCACACTCCTTCGTCCCATGATCTTGGACCCGACGATGCTAGAGGAATGGGGGTACTGGGATGATATTGATT
This sequence comes from Cuscuta epithymum, assembly GCA_945859915.1. Lineage (NCBI taxonomy): Eukaryota > Viridiplantae > Streptophyta > Magnoliopsida > Solanales > Convolvulaceae > Cuscuta > Cuscuta epithymum. Next base: position 392,054 of record CAMAPF010000043.1, read on the forward strand.
CCCTGCTAGGCGACTCTTTATGGCGGAGGATTCTATTCGTTCAGGAGAGGGCCAGCCTTCCATTGACTATGGAGTTTTTGTGCTCCGTTCAGTTCACTCATTACGGACAGGCTGTGCAGGAGGGTGCTGTTATTGGGTCAGAGTCTCGGATGAGGTTTACCATTCTAGGCATGGAGCACTCCATCACTGTGGCTGAGCTCGGATGGAGGATGGGGCTCTATACTCCAGCATACACACAGACTGAGGAGTTCCGTGCTCTTCCGACCCGCTTACCCGAGGCATTTGACATTGATGAGTTCTGGCACAGACACTCCACAGACACCAGATCATTTCTCCGGATGCACCCCCATTCGAACAAATGGAGGGAGACTCACTGGTACATACTCTCGTTCGTACTTTCTTGTGGTTTTTTTGGACGACCTCACAACACAAACAGGTTGTCCAAAAAGGACATACTATTCTTTTGGAGTTTGATTCACCGCATCCCGGTGAATATGGCTGTCCTTATGGCTCGTTTCTTCCGGAGCCAGGGGAAGACTGTGCGGCGCACTATCCAGGCAGGGCCTTTCATCACTACTCTCGTTAGATCATTCTACCCAGATCTAGACATTCCAGGACTACTGCACTTACAGGATAGCATCCGCGTTCTTCGATCCTCATCCTTTGGCAACACGAGGATCAAGAAGAAGCGGAATACTCAGGAGATCTAGCGAGCCCTCTTCGGACATGCCTAGTGCCGCAGATTGGAGAGCGATGATGGATGGGATGAGGAGTCTACAGACCTCAGTCTCAGAGATGCGGGTTGCACAGGACAGAGGATTTCAGGAGATGCGAGAGGCGCATGAGACGGCCCTGGGAGAGTTCAGAGACTTTCGATTAGCTCAGGAGAGAGCCACCTGGGATATGCAGACGGAGCTAGAGACCCAGAGGCTAGATATTGATGAGATGAGAGATTGGCTTAGGCCACACTATGGCCCCCAGGATGGCGCATGCGATGTTTAGATTTGCTTCTTCCTTAACATTTTTATCATGTTTGTTTGTTCTTCAGGTTGGACATTGCGCTGCTCTTTTGACTTGAATGCTCTTACAAGCTGACTATGGATGATGTAAGGATTTTTAAAAACCATTTTTCTCCTGTTTCATTATTTCTCTTCACAAAATCTTTTCAAATCTTAAGTGTGAGGAAAGAACCAAAAAAAAATGTGCCTTTATTTGCCAATTTTGTGCCTCAAAAGAAGACCTCGAGGGCGAGGTCTAGCTCAAGTGTGAGGAGGTTGCGTTTTACACTCAAAAGTTAAAACCTTGTTTTAGAACAATCTTTTTACTATTTTTGATATGAAACATTAATTTCTCAATTTGTTATCAATCACAAAATAGTTTAGATAATCACCCTTATTATAAGAATTCACTTTTATTATTATTTTTAGAAAACTTAAATTTGTTATGGGTTTTTGGTTGCGAATGTAAAGGGCCGAATTTGTTTTAATTAGACATTCATTTTATTCATAAAAAATGTCACTATTAATAAACCTCTTCAAAACTCATTGTTATAGGACAATTCCATCTCCGAAAAGGGGCTCTGTTTCATTCGTTAATCACAGTCTGTGAGAATGAAATATGCATTTATCATGGGATAACACCGCCAACAAGAGTGAAAAAGAGCAAAAAAAAAAAAATGGTGAACAAGATGAATGTCCAAATTAGAATAATGAAAACCTTGGGATAAGGAATTGATTGGTGGTTTAACATAATAAATAGCTTTTCTTAAGTAATACTAATTTTAAATTCTTGTATTTTGGGTGATTTTTCTAAAATGTTTAAAAATTGAGAATAAAAGAAGAGGTTTTTGTTTCTACTTCTTTAAAATAGCAATTAGATTGTAATACAGTTAGGCTTTACCTTTTGAGTGTGTTTACAACTAATTCGTCGCTTGAGGACAAGCAATGCTTAAGTGTGAGGAGATTGATAAGTCCATTTTTGTACTTATTTTTCTTATCAAATTTAAGCGATTTTTGAATGAAAATAGAAAGAAAAGACACATTTTATATATTTTGTTTCAAGTTTCATGAAATCAGGTAAAAATCACATCCATATTATGTTTAGCGGGATTTCGGGTCAATTGAGCACAAAATGAGCCAATTTGGGCAACAAATGATATCATACCGAAAAAAGGTAACATTATTTCAAAGTAGTCCAGAAGACAATATTGAAGAGCGCGAAACAAGGAACAAGCCGGACAAATAATCTCACAGGCGGCCGAACAGGCGGCCAAAATGGAGGCCTTCGCGGCCGCCTACGGGTTTTTGGAAAGTCAAACTTTGACTTTGACCGAATTTGGAAAAGACCGTAGGCCGCCGACACTGGACAGAAGGCGGCCGCCTACGGTGACCGCCTGCGGCAGAAGACGACGAAGCAACCGCCGGCCGGTGGGATTTGACGGCAGGCGGCCAGACAGGAACGGCGGGCGGCCGCCTGCTGGACCGCCTGCGGCGGCCGGGATCCGTCGGGATCCGCCGCGATCCGATTTGCCAACGAAAAGACGGTAGGCGGCCTGTTTTGATGGAAGGCGGCCGCCCTCTGTGGCCGCCTACGGCTGACGGAGACCGGCCACGACGTGTTGCCGGCGACTTGACGGCAGGCGGCCAGATGCTGCCGGAAGGCGGCCGCCTGCATGGGCGCCTTCGGTGAAATTTCTGCTACAAATAGCAGGCTTTTTCTACATCTCAAACACACCTCTTCCAACCCTAAATCAGTTCAAAACACCTTCTTTCTTCCTCCATTTTCGAGCTCCAAAGGTTTTAGAGAGAGAGAAACTTCAAATCTTCATATCTTCTTCATTTTAGCTCCAAATTGTAAGTTCTTTATATGTATTTTCATCTTCTCAACGTGTAGAATCTGAATCTGTGCTTTGTTTTTTCGATCTGTTCTTCGAAAATTTCCAGATTATTTTTCAAGTATTTCGCATTTCCTTCCAAAAATTATATAAAATAGTTATTGTTGTTGAATTCATTCCAATTAATTATATAGTTGTTCATTAGCCTCAAGGTAGTTATTTATCTGAAGAAATTAATTTTTCACGAAGTAGAAGTAATTTTTAATTAATTTCGGTAATTATTTGACATTAGTTCATAATTTAGAATAAATGCTTAAAAAAGGGAAAAAAATTAGTTCGACCTTAATTTCAGTTTAATTCATTGTTATATCACTACCAGTAGTTAAAATAAAATTTATAACGAATTTAGAGTATTTTTAGTTGCTTTTTGCATTTTCTAGTTAAAGTTGGGAAAATTATCAATTAGTTGTTAAAATTGGATTTTAGGTTCAAAAATTGGTGAAAAATTCCAGAAAGTTATATTTTAGTTCCTACAAGTTTATTGTGCAAAAATATAATTTTTTTTTGTTTGATATCATACATGTTTAATTCCTTGTTAATGTTGAATTTAATCATTATGTTGTTAATTGCAAAAATGATGATGAGTAGCTAAATTTGTTAGGGCATGAATTTAGTAAAGGAATATGGATTGACTTGTTGACCAAATTAGGGGTTAAAATTAATAAATTGGACTAGTTGTTTAAAATGATGAAATAGTAATTAATAATAGTTAGCCATTTTCATTAATTAAATTCTTGGAAAATTAATTCTAACTTGTCTATGAGATTAGAAATTAATTTAAGCCAACCATATTTGAGCACATTAATAAGGCCTAGAAATAGGATAATTTAATGAAAAGGATTTACATCTTGTCTATGAGAAATAAATTCAATTGCTAAAATAAAGAGTTTAACTAGTTAATGAATTTGGCTATTTTTATTAATTAAAATATTGGAAAATTATTTCTACCTTGTCTATGGGTTTAGAAAATAATTTAAGCCAACCATTTTAAACACATTAATGACACCTAGAAATAGGATAAATTATTGAAGATAGTTTCTATTCTTGTCTATGAGGAAAGAAATTATTAGTCTAACTTTAGTCTTAATTTCCCTAATTAAGAGGTCCAAGAACATATCCATTTCTAATTACTCAATTCATTGCCCTTATTTGCATCCTTGAATATTCAATCTTTATACATTAATCTTTAAATTGCACCTTGCTCCTAGTTATAATTTAGCATAATATAGAACAAAATCACTTTCCTATATTGAAAAAGCTTCCAACGATTAGCGATAGCCCGTGACTAAAATTAAATTAAGAAATTTCTCCGCCATTCCTCAAGAGACACGACACTCAGGGAAAAACCGAAAGGTTAGACTCCGTTTTACTACAACGCCGCGAAAGCGGCTATCAAATATTCAAAGAAAACTAAATGAGTTAGTGGTACAAATGTTGTAATATTCACAATTTTATTCAAATGAATAATGTAAGAAATATAAATGCAATTTATTATTGTTATCGCCAAACATCTTTTCATACGTGTAGAGTACCAAACATAACAAATACAAATATGTCATATTAGCTAACTTTGTCATAATGAATTATGGAATATGTAAAAGTTAAAATGATATTTGCTAAATTTGTATTTTTCATGTCTAAATTGTTTATTTATATCCGAAAGATGAAGAGTGAAGAAGAATAGAAAGTATATATATATATAGACCAATATTCCTGTCCGGAAATTCCGGACAGGAGCCCCGTCCGGCCTCCTCCAAGTTGTTCGGTGTTCGGTTTACGGTTTTTCGATTTTAAATCAAACCAAACCAAACCATTCGGTTTGAGCAAATTTCTACCAAACAGTTTATTTAAGTAAACCCAAACCAGACCAAACCATCAATTTTCGGTTCAGTCAAACGAAACCATTTTGCCTAACCCTAACTGAGACTATCCCGATACCCACCTCCCGTCTCGGCCGATACTAGTTCAGGACTTGTTGGCGGTTTGTGATCTCGGGTAAATAATTAGCCAAATATGAAATCAGATATATGCTTACTTGTGACGAATAGAAGACAACTAGAAAAGTCTACGGAAATCTTTGGCGAGGGAAAGAGACAACTGCGGAGAATTAATGTATGAAAAATGAGTTAAAAGTTCACGAGAATCTGTGATTTTAGAAGTAATTAGAAAAGAAAAGGATCAAATGAGATCTTCACTATTATGAAATCTTCACATAAAGTCATGTACTCAATAAAGTGTCATATAAATACATCTACTCATAAAAAGCAATCATATGAGTCCTAACGACCTGTTAACAACCTCATAATTCCAGTTTTAGTGTAAATTTAACCATCTTTTTTAAAAAGATTATAATGCTGACGTGAAATATTTGGCCATGATTTGCTTAATCCGATTGATTATTATAAGTAGAAGTATTTGTATGACACTTTATTAAGTACATGATCGTATGTGACGATTCCCTAATAAGAATGAACTAAAATTTGGATTCTATAGTAGTAGAAGACCTTATTTGACTCTTTTCCCTAATAAGAATGAACTAAAATTTGGGTACGCTTAAACTTTTATAGACTTTTAAAAATCTACATTGAATAACCTATTTTTTTTGTAGATTTTTAAAAGTTCACGTTGGATGCACCCAAATTTTTAGAATCCATTAATATAACTTTTTTTATTTGTGTTCCTATTGTTACAAAAAATATTTCAAAATTTATAATTTTTTATTGTTTTTCATATGAGACCAATATTGGATATATAAAAACAAAAATACAAATTAGGCACTTCAAAAAGTTATGTTTTAAGTGCTATAATTGTTTAATTTGTAATCCGATTTATAAGAAATATATATAAACTTTTGTAACTTCATATTATCTTTCACATAGCACCAATATTGCATATATATATAACAAAAAAAGCAATGTACTACTTCAAAAAAATTGTTTTTTGAAGTGCTATAGTTTTTTGTGTTGTACTCGGATTGTTACAAAACAAATATATCAACATTCAAATTTTTTATTATCTTACATATAAATAAATCCATTAATTTGTAAAATTTAGAATCGATTATTATCGTGCACAATATTAATATGGAGTGATGGCTAAGAACAAAATTGCAAAAAATCTGGTTCAAGGAATAAAACTATACTTGTAAGGATGTTTTCTTTAATTCTTTTGGACTGTTTTCAGTCCCAGACCAGATTTAAGCAGACTAGACCAGACCACACTTAAACAGACCAGACCAGACTTGGACAGTTATAAAATACACAAAGATCAGACATTTACCAGACCAAACCGAACTAGTTCAAACCAGACCAGACCAGACTTAAACAGACCGACCAAACTAGATCAGACTAGACCAGCAAATTTCAGTCCAAAAGAAAACATCCTTAATGAAAGTGATAGCTTAAAAATGACGATTCTCCTACAAAGCCAATGTTTGGTTTGTTTAAGAATCAACAAGACAAGATAAAAACAAATTACATAAAACAGACTATATGTTTATCTAAATCTGGTATATTCTTCAAAAGATTAATACAAGTAGATTTTATAGATTTTATTTTATATTTTTATATATGAAATATTGATTTCATATGACAAATAGTAAACAAAAAAATATGAATTTGAACTAAGGTTTTGGAGTTCTTAACTAAGGTTTTGGATTTCTTGTTTCCACCAACCTTGCCATTACCATGCTTCTTGAATCCCTTCCCCTTTTTGACCATCAAAATGTCACTCCGATTTTTCTTGATGTTTTGCTCAGCAGAGTTGAGCATTCCATGCAATTCGGTTAAGGTCTTCTCAAGACCATGCATATTATAGTTCATGATGAACTGGTCATATGCCGGAGTGAGTGATGCGAGAATCACATCAGTAGCCAACTCTTGACTAATTGGAGATCCAAGTCTTTCCAGGTGATCGATCCCTAAGCCCAATCATCTTGAGCACGTGAGGTCCAACCGGGTTTCCATCAGTAAGCCTTGTGTGAAACAAAGCTTTGGTCGTCTCGAACCTTTCGATCCGTGCTTGTTTCTGAAACAAGTTCTTGAGTTCATTAGAGATGTCATGTGCACGACGATTCAGAAACTGTTTCTGAAGATTAGCTTCCATGATGGTTAACATCAGACAAGTGACATCAACTTCATCACGGACATGCCTTTCATAAGCATCTCTAATGGCTCTAGCAGCATTGGCCGCTGGTTCAGCAGGAATTGGTTGGTCAAGGACATATTCTTTACGCTCTTGTTTGAGAACGATTCTCAGATTCCTATCCCAGTCCATGTAATTTGTTCCATTAAGTTTTTCCTTCTCAAGGATAGATCGCAGTGAAAAAGTTGTGTTGGCGGCCATATTTACTACAACAAATAATGCAAAGAATTTTAAATAATGCTCAAAAATAACTCCCACTATATTAAATAGAAAGTCCCAAATATAGTGGTCCAAGATCCATATTTCACTAAAATTTAAGTAAGCTTTGGCTTATCACTTAAAAATTAGTTATCTAGGTAAACAACTCTTGTTAATCATATCCTATATGACTCTTGGTTTGTTTGGTCAACATCATTTGATTATCCAAACACTCCTTGCTTCAAGGCCCAAAACCATTTTGATGGCCTTGTAAGTCCAAACCAATATTAAGACCCGAGAATGACGATCATTCATAACATCTTCCTAAGATAGTGTGAAATGCTCTGCTTTGGCAGACACATATCACGACTAGCATAGTTTAAATTAGGGGTGTTCGTCGGTTCGGTTTAGTCGGTTTTCGGTTTGGTCGGTTCGGTTTGGTCGGTTTTTTTTTTTCGGAAAAGCTGAAACCGTAAACCGAACCGCACTACTTGAGTCGGTTTCGGTTCGGTTTCGGTTCGGTTAATATCGGTCGGTTCGTGTCGGTTTCGGTTAGTTTTAGCACGTTTTTGTCGGTTTTTGTCGGTCGGTTTCGGTTCGGTCGGTTTTTTAACCCCAAAGGTGAAACCGTAAACCGAACCGCCAATGTTTGTTCGGTTTGAGTCGGTTTCGGTTTGAGTCGGTTTCGGTTTTGGTCGGTTCGGTTTCGGTCGGTTTGTCGGTCGGTTTCGGTTTTTCGGTTTTTTTGTTCACCCCTAGTTTAAATGGTGGTCATATTGGGAAAGCAATTTAGACTTATAATTAGTCGGGACTAATAATTACACACATGCAACAATCAAATATTTAAATAAATAATTTAAAACTAGTGCAGTGATATAGCATGATCCCAAAATCTTCATATCTCCTTGACATCTTCAACCTGTGTAGTGTACTACTAAAAATCTACGGGGTTGTAAAACATTACAGGGGATAGTGGGAAACGGCACGCAGGCCGTAAAACAACATAATATAAAACATACATCAGATCATGCTATACCACCACTTCAAGCTGTCCCTATGACGGAGCAAAATAATTGCGCATGCACGGATTGAAAATTAAATTTTAAAATCCGCAAGTATTATGTAATTAATTCGGATCTCATCCGGAAAAATACATATTTAATGAATTCTAAAATAATTCGTATTACATATGCACAAATACAGATCATATCCGTAATATAGATTAATACACATATATAACTACGAATAAAAATTAATAAACTAAAATTCAAAAATAATTAATTTGTGATTAAATTTGAATTTCCCAGATAACATATCCGTAATATAGATGGATTCCAATATGTTATAATATGGATCTCATCCCAACTAATTGTGTATTCTTCGATCTGAACTAATTTGGCAAATCACTAAATTTGTATAATTGAAGAATAACTTTGTAAAATCAATTCGGATCTCATCCGAAAAACGAGAAGCTAAAACTTCCATGATTAGGTCTAAATATAAACTAGATCTAATTCAATCTTTTTATTGATTTCAAATTTGGAAATCTATATATACCACAATCCGAATGTGATACGAAGCAATAAATATTGAATTAGAGTTTAAATCAAAATCCGAATCTTGCAATATTATACAAAGCAATAAATTGATACGAAGCAATATAAACAAGTTATATTCGGACTTTAAAATAGATTTTGAATCAAAATCCAAATTTTTCAAAATCCTAGTTGTACTCAAAATTATTCCGAATATGAAACATAAATTATAAGTATCAAATTGGATCTAATTCAAACTCTTGAATTTTCATGTCCATTCAAATCTCTTCCGAATAATTAGGCTGTAGGATTCCATCCAATTCCTAATCTATTCAGATCTGATTTGTAAAATAAATATTACCACAAAATATTCCAAATATTATTGTGAATATATATTGGATCAAGTTCGAATTGTTCGAATATCACATCCTTATAAACTTTCGGAATATAGCATACACATAAATTCCGAAATTAATATATCAATAATTTCGAAATTAATAAAAATTAATTAATTCCGAAAATAAATCCCAAAATAATCAAATTATAGATTATACATCAAATCTTGTAACCCGAGTATAATAAAGAACCGTAGGCTCTGATACCACTGTTGGGTTTCGGGCAGAAAAACGCAGCGGAATAAACAAAAATTTTTCTACCCAAAAGTAAATGAACGGATCTGAGGTTCTTATTATAAACGAAATTACAAGAATTTAAGAGGGACTTACATAGCAATCTTAATCAAGGATGTCAGACAGTCCGAGAAAATGATCCCGAGCTCTACCGGTATCCACACGCACGTGACTGGATCGGCCGCAGGGAACGTGCTAGCGTTCTCTTCTTTCTTCCTCTCTACTCTAGGTTTAAGAAGTGAATTTTAACTCTTTAAAGTTCGTGGGTCTATATGGCCCTATTTATAAGAGGAGTAAAGAAGGGGTTTTATGGCTAATAAAACCCTTAAAGAGGCCCTAGCCCAATACCATTCGAAAACCTATTTCGAATTGGGCTAATCAAGCTATTTTAATGTTATTAACAAACATTAAATGATCCAAATCACTTAGGTGTGTGACCCTGTAGGTTTATATATTATTGGTAGTGGGCTAGAAATTAATTCAAGCCTCACAAATCATAAGCGGCCTCTAGCAAAGCATTATGACTATCCAAAAATATATAAATGTCAATTAAATCTGACATAACCTTTTAATGATTAATTTGTGCTAACAATTCTCTTTTGTCAAACGATATCTTAATTGAGACAAGGTTAGGTCGTGTCATCCTTGTTATTCTCAATTAATATTTCTTGATTACCAAGTAAGATTAATCTTGATCAAATGACACCTCATTTGAGCATGGCCATGCTAATTAATCTTACTTGTCAAGGGGCCCAATAGATATCTTTCTCTCGATGTACAAGAGTGACAAAAACTATCTTGATAATTCACATACTACTACATGGTTCATAATATGTACAATCACCACCTTTATAATTACCCAGTTAAAGATAACATTTAATGGTGTTAATACATATTAATTCTCATGCTAGTAACCATGATTATCTCAAGTATAAGAGTATAGCACCTCATCATTATTGAGGACAACACTGATGACATATAACCTAGCAGTGTCCTCAAGTTGGGTCTGTCCAATGAACTTGTTCCCTAACAAGCATCTATGTTATTAACTTGATATCTCTATACCCATGACTAGTGGAATATAGCCACCAGTTAATCCACATACTGGTCTATTAATTATTAATGTCCCAAATTAATAATATTAGACCAGGGACAATTAGAATATTATGTTTATTTTAAAGTGTAGCATTCCACAATTAAGTCACATACTTAATTAGCTACTAAACAGAATATTCAGGGACTAAATATTAATAAAGAAAACTCACAATAATAATTAACATAAAATGAGTTTGCAACTTTATTAATTAATGAGCATTAAATATTTATTGATAAATCATAAACTATGATTGTCCTAGGGCATATTTCCAACAGTCTCCCACTTGCACTAGGACCAACCGTGAACAAAACGAATGCCTAATGCACTAGTATGACGTTCATGCTTTGCTTGTGGTAGTGGCTTGGTGAGCGGGTTAGCCACATTTGAATCTGTTGGTACTTTGCATATCTTGACGTCACCTCTATTGACTATTTCTCTAATGAGATGATAGCGTCTGAGTACATGCTTTGATTTCTGGTGCGATCTAGGTTCCTTGGCTTGTGCAATGGCTCCATTGTTATCACAATACAAGTCCATTGGTCCAACAATGCTAGGAACCACACCGAGCTCAATGATGAATTTTCTTATCCATACCGCTTCTTTTGCTGCTTCTGAAGCAGCAATGTACTCAGCTTTTGTTGTAGAATCAACCACCGTGTCTTGTTTAGAACTCTTCCAGCTCACTGCTCCGCCATTGAGGCAAAACACAAATCCTGACTGCGATCTAAAATCATCCTTATCGGATTGGAACCCAGCATCTGTGTAACCATTTACAATGAGCTGATCTTCACCACCATAGACCAAGAATACATCCTTAGTTCTTCTCAAGTACTTTAGAATATTCTTGACTGCTATCCAGTGACTATCACCTGGATCTGACTGGTATCTACTAGTCATGCTTAGAGCGCAAGCTACATCAGGGCGAGTACATAACATAGCATACATGATAGAACCTATAGCAGAAGCATAAGGGACTTTATTCATCCGATCTCGCTCATCTTGTGTTTGTGGACACTGAGTCTTGCTGAGATATGTGCCATGTGACATAGGCAAGAATGCTCTCTTGGAATCTTGCATATTGAACCTATGCAGGACCTTGTCAATGTAGTTACTTTGACTTAGTCCTATTAGTTTTCTAGATCTATCTCTATAGATCTTGATCCCTAACACATAGGATGCATCACCCAAGTCTTTCATTGAGAAGCACTTTCCAAGCCAAGCCTTTACAGACGAAAGCATTGGAACATCATTCCCAATGAGAAGTATGTCATCTACATATAGAACTAGGAAAGTGATTGCACTCCCACTCAATTTCTTGTAAACACAAGGTTCCTCTTCGTTTTGATTGTAACCAAACTCTTTGATTGCAGCATCAAAACGAAGATTCCAACTCCGAGATGCTTGCTTCAGACCATAAATTGATCTTTTAAGCTTGCATACCTTCCCAGCATTACTTGGATGTTCAAAACCCTCAGGTTGTATCATATACACGCCCTCTTCTAGATTTCCATTTAGGAAAGCAGTTTTGACATCCATTTGCCAAACCTCATAATCAAAATGAGCGGCAATTGCTAAGAGAATCCGAATTGATTTAAGCATGGCAACTGGCGAGAATGTTTCATCATAGTCTATACCATGAATTTGTTTGTAACCTTTCGCCACTAAACGTGCTTTATACACATCTATATTGCCATCTTTATCCAATTTCTTTTTGTAGATCCATTTGCACCCAATGGTTCTACAACCATCAGGTAGATCAACCAAGTCCCAGACTTGATTATCAGCCATGGATCTCATTTCGGATTTCATGGCTTCTAGCCAACTATCGGAGTGATGGCTCGTTATTGCTTCTTGGTAGGTCAAAGGTTCATCTTCGTCAATCAATAATACGTCGCGATGCTCAGTTAAGATAAACATGTATCTAACCGGTTCGTTACGTACCCTAGATGACCTCCTTGGAGCGAGTGTTATCTCAGACGTATCCACAACAACTTGTGGCTGAGGTTGTGGGACTACTTGCATAGTCTGACTATCTTGATCTTCTTGAACTTCTTCAAGCTGAATTTTACTCCCACTGGTTCTTTCGGAAAGAAATTCTCTTTCTAAGAAAATACCATTACGAGCAACAAACACTTTGTTCTCTGATGGGTTGTAAAAGTAATATCATTTTGTTTCCTTAGGATAGCCCACAAATAAACACTTATCAGATTTGGGTTCAAGTTTATTTGAAAATAAACGTTTTACATAAACTTGACAACCCCAAATCTTCACAAAAGCTAGACTAGGAACCTTTCATGTCCATATCTCATATGGTGTCCTTTCTGTAGCCTTTGTTGGAGCCCTATTGAGTATGAATGCAGCGGTTTCAAGAGCGTAACCCGAGAAAGAGATTGGTAGTTCAGCGAGACTCATCATGGAACGGACCATGTCTAACAAGGTCCGATTTCTCCGTTCGGACACACCATTCCATTGTGGTGTGCCTGGCGGAGTGAGTTGTGAAACAATTCCACATCCTCTTAGATGATCACTAAATTCCTGGCTCAAATATTCACCACCTCGATCTGATCGAATGGCCTTAATTGTTTTGCCAAGTTGATTTTGAACTTCATTCTGGAATTCTTTGAACTTTTCAAAAGCTTCATGTTTGTGCTTCATTAGGTACACATAACCAAACCTACTGAAGTCATCAGTGAATGTTATGAAGTACTGAAAACCTCCCCTTGCCATTGTTGACATTGGGCCACATACATCCGAGTGTATGAGGTCCAATAAACCGTGAACTCTTTCACCTTTACCAGTAAATGGTGACTTGGCCATTTTACCCAATAAACAAGATTCACACTCCTCGATTGATTCAAAATCAAAAGAATCAAGAAATCCACTAGAATGGAGTCTTTTAATGCGCTTCTCATTTATATGGCCTAGTCTACAATGCCAAAGGTATGTTGGGTTTGAATCGTTAGATTTAAACCTTTTTGTATTTATGTGATAGATGGGCATTTCAAGGTTTAGAACATAAAGTCCATTTATGAGACTAGCACTACCATAACAGATCTCATTAAAATAAATAGAACAAATGTTGTTCTTTATTATAAAATGAAATCCTTTCTTGTCCAAACAAGAAACAGAAATAATATTCCTGCTAATGGCAGGTACATGATAACAATTATCAAGTTCTAAAACTAAGCCCGTGGGCAAATTCAAAGTAAATGTCCCTATTGCTAATGCTGCAACTTTTGCACCATTGCCTACTCATAGGTCAACTTCACCTTTAGCCAGCCTTCTACTCCTTGTTAGTCCCTGCACATTTGAACAAATGTGAGAACCACAACCGGTATCCAATACCCATGAAGTAGTGGTAGTAACATTTACTTCTATCACATAGATACCTGAATTGGAAGCATCACCATGCCCCTTCTTTTTCAGTTCCTCCAAATATGCCTTGCAATTCCGCTTCCAATGACCAGTTTTGTTGCAGTGGAAACATTTTTGCTCTTCTTTAGAAGAAGAGCTAGCAACCGATTTGCTTTTACCCGAGTTCTTAACTAAGGTTTTGGATTTCTTGTTTCCACCAACCTTGCCATTACCATGCTTCTTGAATCCCTTCCCCTTTTTGACCATCAAAATGTCACTCCGATTTTTCTTGATGTTTTGCTCAGCAGAGTTGAGCATTCCATGCAATTCGGTTAAGGTCTTCTCAAGACCATGCATATTATAGTTCATGATGAACTGGTCATATGCCGGAGTGAGTGATGCGAGAATCACATCAGTAGCCAACTCTTGACTAATTGGAGATCCAAGTCTTTCCAGGTGATCGATCCCTAAGCCCAATCATCTTGAGCACGTGAGGTCCAACCGGGTTTCCATCAGTAAGCCTTGTGTGAAACAAAGCTTTGGTCGTCTCGAACCTTTCGATCCGTGCTTGTTTCTGAAACAAGTTCTTGAGTTCATTAGAGATGTCATGTGCACGACGATTCAGAAACTGTTTCTGAAGATTAGCTTCCATGATGGTTAACATCAGACAAGTGACATCAACTTCATCACGGACATGCCTTTCATAAGCATCTCTAATGGCTCTAGCAGCATTGGCCGCTGGTTCAGCAGGAATTGGTTGGTCAAGGACATATTCTTTACGCTCTTGTTTGAGAACGATTCTCAGATTCCTATCCCAGTCCATGTAATTTGTTCCATTAAGTTTTTCCTTCTCAAGGATAGATCGCAGTGAAAAAGTTGTGTTGGCGGCCATATTTACTACAACAAATAATGCAAAGAATTTTAAATAATGCTCAAAAATAACTCCCACTATATTAAATAGAAAGTCCCAAATATAGTGGTCCAAGATCCATATTTCACTAAAATTTAAGTAAGCTTTGGCTTATCACTTAAAAATTAGTTATCTAGGTAAACAACTCTTGTTAATCATATCCTATATGACTCTTGGTTTGTTTGGTCAACATCATTTGATTATCCAAACACTCCTTGCTTCAAGGCCCAAAACCATTTTGATGGCCTTGTAAGTCCAAACCAATATTAAGACCCGAGAATGACGATCATTCATAACATCTTCCTAAGATAGTGTGAAATGCTCTGCTTTGGCAGACACATATCACGACTAGCATAGTTTAAATTAGGGGTGTTCGTCGGTTCGGTTTAGTCGGTTTTCGGTTTGGTCGGTTCGGTTTGGTCGGTTTTTTTTTTTTCGGAAAAGCTGAAACCGTAAACCGAACCGCACTACTTGAGTCGGTTTCGGTTCGGTTTCGGTTCGGTTAATATCGGTCGGTTCGTGTCGGTTTCGGTTAGTTTTAGCACGTTTTTGTCGGTTTTTGTCGGTCGGTTTCGGTTCGGTCGGTTTTTTAACCCCAAAGGTGAAACCGTAAACCGAACCGCCAATGTTTGTTCGGTTTGAGTCGGTTTCGGTTTGAGTCGGTTTCGGTTTTGGTCGGTTCGGTTTCGGTCGGTTTGTCGGTCGGTTTCGGTTTTTCGGTTTTTTTGTTCACCCCTAGTTTAAATGGTGGTCATATTGGGAAAGCAATTTAGACTTATAATTAGTCGGGACTAATAATTACACACATGCAACAATCAAATATTTAAATAAATAATTTAAAACTAGTGCAGTGATATAGCATGATCCCAAAATCTTCATATCTCCTTGACATCTTCAACCTGTGTAGTGTACTACTAAAAATCTACGGGGTTGTAAAACATTACAGGGGATAGTGGGAAACGGCACGCAGGCCGTAAAACAACATAATATAAAACATACATCAGATCATGCTATACCACCACTTCAAGCTGTCCCTATGACGGAGCAAAATAATTGCGCATGCACGGATTGAAAATTAAATTTTAAAATCCGCAAGTATTATGTAATTAATTCGGATCTCATCCGGAAAAATACATATTTAATGAATTCTAAAATAATTCGTATTACATATGCACAAATACAGATCATATCCGTAATATAGATTAATACACATATATAACTACGAATAAAAATTAATAAACTAAAATTCAAAAATAATTAATTTGTGATTAAATTTGAATTTCCCAGATAACATATCCGTAATATAGATGGATTCCAATATGTTATAATATGGATCTCATCCCAACTAATTGTGTATTCTTCGATCTGAACTAATTTGGCAAATCACTAAATTTGTATAATTGAAGAATAACTTTGTAAAATCAATTCGGATCTCATCCGAAAAACGAGAAGCTAAAACTTCCATGATTAGGTCTAAATATAAACTAGATCTAATTCAATCTTTTTATTGATTTCAAATTTGGAAATCTATATATACCACAATCCGAATGTGATACGAAGCAATAAATATTGAATTAGAGTTTAAATCAAAATCCGAATCTTGCAATATTATACAAAGCAATAAATTGATACGAAGCAATATAAACAAGTTATATTCGGACTTTAAAATAGATTTTGAATCAAAATCCAAATTTTTCAAAATCCTAGTTGTACTCAAAATTATTCCGAATATGAAACATAAATTATAAGTATCAAATTGGATCTAATTCAAACTCTTGAATTTTCATGTCCATTCAAATCTCTTCCGAATAATTAGGCTGTAGGATTCCATCCAATTCCTAATCTATTCAGATCTGATTTGTAAAATAAATATTACCACAAAATATTCCAAATATTATTGTGAATATATATTGGATCAAGTTCGAATTGTTCGAATATCACATCCTTATAAACTTTCGGAATATAGCATACACATAAATTCCGAAATTAATATATCAATAATTTCGAAATTAATAAAAATTAATTAATTCCGAAAATAAATCCCAAAATAATCAAATTATAGATTATACATCAAATCTTGTAACCCGAGTATAATAAAGAACCGTAGGCTCTGATACCACTGTTGGGTTTCGGGCAGAAAAACGCAGCGGAATAAACAAAAATTTTTCTACCCAAAAGTAAATGAACGGATCTGAGGTTCTTATTATAAACGAAATTACAAGAATTTAAGAGGGACTTACATAGCAATCTTAATCAAGGATGTCAGACAGTCCGAGAAAATGATCCCGAGCTCTACCGGTATCCACACGCACGTGACTGGATCGGCCGCAGGGAACGTGCTAGCGTTCTCTTCTTTCTTCCTCTCTACTCTAGGTTTAAGAAGTGAATTTTAACTCTTTAAAGTTCGTGGGTCTATATGGCCCTATTTATAAGAGGAGTAAAGAAGGGGTTTTATGGCTAATAAAACCCTTAAAGAGGCCCTAGCCCAATACCATTCGAAAACCTATTTCGAATTGGGCTAATCAAGCTATTTTAATGTTATTAACAAACATTAAATGATCCAAATCACTTAGGTGTGTGACCCTGTAGGTTTATATATTATTGGTAGTGGGCTAGAAATTAATTCAAGCCTCACAAATCATAAGCGGCCTCTAGCAAAGCATTATGACTATCCAAAAATATATAAATGTCAATTAAATCTGACATAACCTTTTAATGATTAATTTGTGCTAACAATTCTCTTTTGTCAAACGATATCTTAATTGAGACAAGGTTAGGTCGTGTCATCCTTGTTATTCTCAATTAATATTTCTTGATTACCAAGTAAGATTAATCTTGATCAAATGACACCTCATTTGAGCATGGCCATGCTAATTAATCTTACTTGTCAAGGGGCCCAATAGATATCTTTCTCTCGATGTACAAGAGTGACAAAAACTATCTTGATAATTCACATACTACTACATGGTTCATAATATGTACAATCACCACCTTTATAATTACCCAGTTAAAGATAACATTTAATGGTGTTAATACATATTAATTCTCATGCTAGTAACCATGATTATCTCAAGTATAAGAGTATAGCACCTCATCATTATTGAGGACAACACTGATGACATATAACCTAGCAGTGTCCTCAAGTTGGGTCTGTCCAATGAACTTGTTCCCTAACAAGCATCTATGTTATTAACTTGATATCTCTATACCCATGACTAGTGGAATATAGCCACCAGTTAATCCACATACTGGTCTATTAATTATTAATGTCCCAAATTAATAATATTAGACCAGGGACAATTAGAATATTATGTTTATTTTAAAGTGTAGCATTCCACAATTAAGTCACATACTTAATTAGCTACTAAACAGAATATTCAGGGACTAAATATTAATAAAGAAAACTCACAATAATAATTAACATAAAATGAGTTTGCAACTTTATTAATTAATGAGCATTAAATATTTATTGATAAATCATAAACTATGATTGTCCTAGGGCATATTTCCAACAGTCTCCCACTTGCACTAGGACCAACCGTGAACAAAACGAATGCCTAATGCACTAGTATGACGTTCATGCTTTGCTTGTGGTAGTGGCTTGGTGAGCGGGTTAGCCACATTTGAATCTGTTGGTACTTTGCATATCTTGACGTCACCTCTATTGACTATTTCTCTAATGAGATGATAGCGTCTGAGTACATGCTTTGATTTCTGGTGCGATCTAGGTTCCTTGGCTTGTGCAATGGCTCCATTGTTATCACAATACAAGTCCATTGGTCCAACAATGCTAGGTTCCTTGGTTTCTTATTGACCCGTGCTGCCCCGACCCGCCCCAACCTGCCCCGCTCAATATAAAAGTGTATATACTTTTTCTTAAATTATACTACAAATATACTTCAACATTCATATGTATGTGTACAATAAATATTAAATTCTTTGATCTTATAATATATTAATATATATATTAAAATGAGATGAACGGCGGATTATCAATGTATGCGTTATATATAGCATTTTAATACATATATTCAATTATTAATATAATTAAATAGATTAACTATTTAAGTCTGAGTAATTTTTTCTCAATTTTTGAAATTTTTAGCGTATCATGAATTTGATTTAATATATTAATTTTTAATTATTATTCAGAGATAAACTTTATGTAGATTCAAATATTCAATTCCAATATTCAATTGGTAACAACTTTCCACAAATAGAAATACATATTAGCTAATTAACAAATTTGGACCCGTGCAGGTCACGGGACGGGGCCGCCCCGCCCCGCCAAGTCATGGGGCGGGTCCAGTTCTTGCAGCACCAGCCCCGCCCCCACCTATTGCCATGCCTAGCTCTCCATCCTGACTTGCACGCTCATACATTTCCATTTATTACAAATCCATCGAAACAAACCGCAGGGAGCTAGAGATCTGCAATCATGGAAACTCAAAGTCCCAAATAGATCTGATCTATCTGACTTCCTCATCTGCCGAGTGTAGAGTTTCCCTCTCATCGCCTCCATCGTTCCTCTCCATCATTACCGGATGCGTACTTCTTCCGGTTGCCGTGCTTCTCGCCTCTGCCCGAGGAAACTCCACTTCACACTCCGTATCTAACACCACTGGACCTTGTCGTATCTTGCGGTTTCCGAGGGCTTTTTACCCCACCCTGTCAATCAGACACCTCGTCAAGTGTCCGTGATTCATTGTTTGGCTGATAAAACTTTCCTCATGGAAAATGCTTTAAGGTACGACCTCTAATTGTTTCTGGTGTGAATGTCAGAATGTGCAGTCTCTAATCTGTTGTAAGAAATTTCAGGTTGTTGAAAGGTCGCAGCTTTCCCGGTAAGGTATTCATAACCCCCAGGGCAGACCCGCTGGATGCCTCAGCCTTATACTCCCCAACTAGTAGCCGGATAATATCAAATGAAACAGGGCCAAATGAACAAATTGATGAATCCCATGAGGTATAACATGTGCAGATGTCGCATTTTTACTGTCTCAATCTTGCGCATTTACATTGTATGTTAATTCAGAATATATAGTGCTCAGAGAGATGCATTGCCTTTAGGATGAAGAAAGCAGAAGCAACTCTGATCCTAGTTCATCTGTTAACAAGATGAATTCATCAACATCAAATGTCGAGCCCAAGTACACAGAAATTCCAAGGACCCCGATGGGTTCTAGAGCTACTGATTCAGCAAGGTTAATGAAGTTCACTAAAGAACTGTCTTCAACAACTGTTGTCTTAGGTACTACTTTCTTTCCTTGGCATACATTGTAATCTTTCTTAAAACATATCCTGAGACTTTAAAAGTGTAACAGAAGGATTATTACATGTCAACTATTTCAGTATTTCATAGGGTAAAGCTACAATGCGTAGTTGGTGACTTGGTGTCACATGATTTACCCGTAATTTGTGGTATACATTAAGCTTGTCCGAGCGAAAGTAAGGGGAAATTTGAGTTTATCATCCAGTAAACAGTCTAAAGTTTGCACATCTAAACTGAACCTATGGATGAGTATAGTGGTTTTAGGAAAGGTAAGTTCACTAATTGTTCTTGACACAATGGCAGCATTTTTATATCATCTAATCAAATTCATCTTGACTAGTATCACACACTCTAGTACTTGTGAATTGTGACATGTTTGGTTCACCTTTTCTAATTTTCATTAGGAAAGGTCACATGCCTTAAAAATGAATTATTAGCACCCTCATCTGTTGGCTAACAGTCCGTATGGCATGGTTAATTGTTTCCTTTGTGCTCTTACTTAATAGGACATGATGCCCATCATGTAAATATTTAAATTAATTCTAGTATCTGATTCGAAGATGGAGTTGTGTCGCTTGCTCTTTTGTTCAATTTGCAATTATAGTCATCCCATGAGATCTTATCCATACAGATTCCCTATAGTTTCTCTGTATCCTCCTTATTAACCAATTCATTTCTCACAGATAAACTGCGTGAATTAGCCTGGAGTGGTGTTCCACCATATCTGAGACCAGTGGTGTGGAGGCTCATTTTGGTATGCCTCTTTTCCTGCTAATAAGCATAAAGATATAATTTCTTAGAAACTGTGTGTGCTCTTGAGTTTTAAGTGGCATATATTGCAACAATAATAATATTCTAATTGACTTTCCTGCATGGATTATTCTGCCTTCTGATATTAGGATTTTACTTTGATGTCTGAGAAAAAGAAATGATTATTCTTTGCTCAATTTGTTACGCTATATGCCATACTGTATTAACTCTATGTTTTTATGAGATTTTTGTCCTTCAAGGCTTAAATGAAAGTTAGTTTCAGTGGAAAAGATTTATACATATATCATGATCGTGAATTTGTTGTAAAGAGTATACATCTTAGCCGGATAAAGGCATACAGCTTCTGCGTTGTAATCAACAGGATATAAGGGCGGGTATTTCATTCACAAGTTTCAGTCTGTACGAACATGGATTCTGGTGTTCTGTTAATAAGTTTGATACTGCAATGGTGCAAATGCCTCTCATCTTTGTTGGATGACCACAAAGTTTATTATAGATCTACTAGCTTCCTTCACTCCGCTCCCCTGCACCCGTAACAAAACAGTGCAACATTCCTATTCCTAATTAGAACAACTCTCAAAGTTTATGTGTTGCCCCCTCCCCCTGTACTCCTTTGCCCACTATGATTTCATTGATAAAAATTTATTTGCTCACACTTCTATTATATTACTTTCAGCATTTTTAGCCTATCAAGTCGAATTAGGCATGTATTTAACTATTTTTGTTACTTGTAGTTCTAAAAAATACTTTTGTTGCTTTTGAATTAAATAAAAAAACTGACCACAGGGATATGCACCCCCTAATTCAGATAGAAGGGAGGGAGTTTTGACAAGAAAGCGCCTTGAGTATCTTGATTGTGTTGCTCAGTATTATGATATTCCAGACACTGAGCGCACGAGTGAAGAGATAACCATGCTCCGGCAGGTATCATGGATGTTGTAGGATGACTTCTAGTTATCAATTTCCATATCTGTCATTCGTACTTCATTTAATTATAAACCTTCTTTTGTGCTGCTAGATTGCTGTTGATTGCCCAAGAACAGTTCCCGATGTCACTTTCTTTCAACAAGAAAAAGTCCAGAAATCACTGGAGCGCATACTTTACACATGGTTGGACACTCTACCCTTTGTCTCATATTCTTAATTTCTAGGGTCTTTATGGATTATAAAAATTAGCAGAATATCATTCATGTGATGTTAATCTTTCATTTTATATATTGTAGGGCCATTCGGCATCCTGCGAGTGGCTATGTACAGGGAATTAATGACCTAGCAACACCCTTTATGGTTGTTTTTTTATCGGAGCACTTAGAGGGAAGCATTGATAATTGGAAGATAGCTGATCTTCCTGCTGAGAAAATATCTAACGTAGAAGCTGACTGTTATTGGTGCCTAACAAAGTTGCTTGATTGCATGCAAGATCATTACACATTTGCTCAACCTGGAATTCAACGATTGGTCTTTAAGCTAAAGGAGTTGGTTAGACGGATTGATGGTATGTTTTTGTATTCTTTATAACCCTTGCATTTGCTACAGCTTACAGCCTATATTTGGAAGGATTGTGTAAAATAGCTACATACTGTTCTCGAACAATGGTATTGTATTTTGAGGCGTAGGTTGTCTCTAAGCAGCCTTTGGCTGAAATTGATTATATGGAACAATAGTCATTTCATTTTAGCCAAGTAACTCTTACAAAATAGGCTCTAAATCAGTAAATCGTTTGTGCTCTGTTAATTTTCTCCCTAATACAGGGTGATTTGAAGTCTATATTGGCCAATGAAGGTGCTATAAAACACGTGTTAAGAATAGGTTCTATGCAAAATGGCAAAACATATGACTTTTGAAAAAGTTTGCTTTCAGCTCATTGTATAAATGAGAAGTGAAACATTAAGTATCTAGTTATTTACGCATCTACTTTATGTTTAAAAAAATAAAGACATTCTTAAAAATTACTCCATCCAGAGGAGGGACTGATTTAAATTAGTTGGGATGAATTGATTTTATGTGGAATTCTCACGTTTACCCTTCTGTAAAATTAGTCAATGAATATTGAACAACATCTATCTTGGAATCCCAGAAATGAAAATATGTAAATTAAAAGGCAACACCTAATAATATAGGTACTGGAACACATTAGTACTATTATACATTTGTGCCATTTTTTATTGGTATAATTGAAGGAGCCAACCTTAGGAAAAATCACTTTAATGCAATCAATGCTTTATGCTTGTGAAAACCAGAGCCCATCTTAAGACACATGGAGGAGCAAGGACTTGAATTTCTACAATTTGCTTTCCGCTGGTTCAATTGTCTGTTAATACGCGAGGTGTGTCTCTTGGTCTTTTGATCATTAATTTGAAACTGTCATTTTTTGAGTTTTGAGCTAATCAATGGCTTTGGTTACGCATAGATCCCATTCCACCTAGTTCATCGTCTGTGGGACACTTATATAGCAGAAGGTGATGCACTGCCAGATTTCCTTGTGTACATAGCTGCCAGTTTCCTACTAACGGTGAGATGCATTCTCTGCCCTTCGGTTCTCAGATTTGTTTGACCACAAAAGTAGTCTGCTTGAACAAGTCACAAGTTTACGTGAAGTGAAAAGTTCAAGTCTGACCAAGGCACATATTTTGTTTATTAATTTGGTAATTACAAGTTTACAACTGCTATAATTCGTTAATCCTACACATTATTTATTTAGTTTATGTTGGTTACTAAATTATCACATGGGACTTTTTTTTTTTGCAAATTACATGAAAAACTAGCTTCATTTGCTCATACATACCATTTTCCCCTTTTCTTCCTTGAAATAAAAAAAAGAGGATTCAAACATGTCTCTTTTTGGGGAAGGAGGGATTAGTAACAGTTGCAACTTGTCATTTCAGTGGACTGATAAGCTACAGCAGCTTGAGTTCCAAGATATGGTAATGTTTATCCAACATCTTCCAACTCATAGATGGAGTGATTTAGAGTTGGAAATGGTGCTCTCACGGGCTTACATGTGGCATGCCATGTTTAGTAGCTCACCTAGCCATTTAGTTAGCTGAAGACTTCTTGCTCAACAGCGGTGGCCTCGCCTATCCTGCTTATCTGGTTCAATTTGAATCAATGGCTAAATTTTTGGGTGAAATAAAGCCACACCGGCATGCCAGTGTGAAGATTTAGCGTGAAATATCCTCAACTCTTTTTGGTTATTTTTACTCGTTTCTCCTCTTAGTATACATGTATTATCTTCTTGTGAAATGAGTGTGAAATTTATTTAGCTGTTAAAGTTTCACTGTTTCCTTGTTTTTTTCTGGTATTTGTAACATCTGTAATCGTGCCCCGGCTTTCAATAAACATTTTCACTCTCTCATTAGCTAGCATTTTGGGCCTATGACCCAAACCTTGTATTTGCCTATAAATAGCACCTTCCAATGAGAAATGAAGATCCCGTTTAATGGTTGTATTGTTATTCTGTTAAATTTAATACACATTTTTTGCATCTAGAATTAGTTCAACTTATCTCTAGTTTCCTACTACTCTTGGGTTACCTAACCCATCACCATTATACTCACTTGTAAATATTTGGCTAAACACCGGAATCAGGCCAATCAGCTAGCAGGTAACTGCCCCAAACAGCCAAACAGGTCGGGGAGTCCAGAAACAAAGTAACAAACTCGGTATGTTTGGTAGTGATGGACCGGATCTGGGCCGGGTCTGTCGTGTTATTTATTTTTCTTTTGCTTTTCTAATTAACCCTCGACCCCCACCCCCCTTCACCCCCACCCCCCAAACCCCCCAAAACACCCAGCCCAACCCGGGAGAAACCAAAAAAATTGAAGGAAAAAAAAAAAGAAATAGGCCTGGCTTGACCGGGCCGGTTCCACTTTTAGGAGGCCCGAGACCGCCCTGTTTTATTCCCGGTTTGGGTGGCCCGGACCGGGCCGGGCGGCCTAACCCGAGTCCACCAGTAATGTTCGGTTGTGATTAAGTCCTACTGTCTTACTGTCCTACGGTGCAACGGACGGTGAATTCACTCCGGTGGTCCACCCTATTTTTGGTGCTTAGTAATTCCATTCAAAAACAATGTTATGTTTAACCTATAGACAATTTTTATAATAAAAACCTGTACTGTATTTTTAGGGTTTGTTTGGTCAACTTTTTGAACCAAACATTTAACTTTTTTTTCGCGCCTTGAATTTTGTTATAATAAGAAAAAGTAAGATTGGAGTTACTTTTCCGATTGTATTGGTTGAAGTTACTATAAAAAATCATTTTAGCTATTTTTTCATATAATTTTTTCTTTATTTAATTAATAAAATATATTTTAAATTTAAATTTGGAGTTTTTTCCATTTTCGATCACTCGACTATTGTGTCAGTGACACTTTTGGTATTCGACTTTTAATTTTTCCATTTTTAGTCCTCACCTATTGTGTTAGAGACACTTTTAGTCCTCGACTTCAAAGTGTTTCACATTTAGTCCTTTGATATTATCAAATTGACACTTTTAGTCCTTCCACTATGATTTTGACACAATAAGTGACGGACTAAAAATGTCACTGTTATAATAGTTGGAGGACCAAAAGTGTCACTTTTATGTAAGTCGAAAGATTATAAATGGAAATTTTCAAAGATAGGTACCAAAAGTGTCTCTAGTATAATAGGTGATGACTAAAAGTGGAAAAAATCAAAGTTGAGTACCAAAAGTGTCAGTGACATAATAGTCGAAGGACTAAAAGTGGAAAAAACTCTTAAATTTTTCATAAATTATCAGAATCAACCAATTCAACATTCCAACCACTTGAGCCATAACTTCCTAAATTTCATCAGAATCAGCCAATCTAACTACTTGAGTCAGAACTTCATACATTTCATCAAAATCAGCTAATAAAACCAATTTGGGTATTACCAAACGGGCTCTTAAATTGCTTAATTGGTTTGACTGGATTATACATATTCAATTTCAGTGGGACTCTCATCCAAAAAAAAAAATTCAGTGGGACTCTTTCTTTAAAAGCAACATCAAATATACATATTATTCAAATTTTCCAAAAGCATAAAATTCGAATGAGTTATGTTGTTGCTAAAGGAGTTATATTTGTCTAGGAGTTATATTTGTCTAGTGCCTATACTAATTATATCTCCTTTCAAATTTGACATGTACGAGCATCCTTTCACACATTTCTTACCTACAAATTATTGGTACAGTGCAATAGTTATGTACATTAGATGAAAATGCTCACACTTTTATAACATTGCTTTCTTTTATTATTTTCAATCCGTCATTTAAGCTAATGTACTAAAAAAACATCATATAAATACGTTTATTTTTCAAAAAACAGCCATATAATAAGTTTGTTATAACAAATTATTATTCTGTTAAAAGAAATCTATGAAAATGGTTTTTTTAAAGGAAACTGATTATATTATATCAATCAAACGACTCAACATACTTCCCCTCTTACAATCAACCCAAACCTTCTCAATCAAGCATCTACAATTACTACCCCACGTGTAACGCCAAACCTCTTCATGAGGTTCCGCATAGCCCAAAGGCACCCCCCACTCTCTGGCTAGACTTAGAATAGACCACCTCGGAAGGAGCGAGACTATTCGCGAACCATGTGAGAGTTTCGAAGCTTTTAATAGCCAAACACGCCTCATCGCTTCCACCAAAAACATCATCCCAAACCAAGTACGAAAAAACAAACCTCAACCTACCGCTAGAGTACCAAACAAAAATAAAAGCAACATGAGCAAAGTAAAATGAAAAAGAGCAAAAATAAATAGTCTTCCTGGCTCTCGGCCTTATTCAACCCCCAAAGATGCGGTCCAGTGACTCTCAAAGTTCTGCCTGGCGAGCTACAAGTTAGTAGCTCCCCCCCCCCCCCCCCCCCGGTATAAACAATCTCCATCTCCTCCCCGGATTGGTGCTCTGTCGAGTCCTCCACACGTCTCCGTTTCTGCTCAAAGGACCCCCTCTCATGTGATGAGAGACCGCCTTCCACCGTACCTAAACACATGCTTTCCTCTCTATTTCCGCCGGTAATTTTGCTATCAGAACTTATTCCTCTCCCTATTGGAACAAGCCATTTGTTCTCTTTCCACTGCTTAGCCCCTTTTGCAGCTCTAAGCCAAGGCCCAAATGGCCTTTCACCAGTGACTTCGTATCCCCTTCGCTTACGCGGGCAATGACTCTCTGCATGGCCTATTATACCACACAGAAAGCAAAAGCTGGGCAGTTTCTCATAACAAAATCTAACACGGAATGTGACTCCTTCATCCTTTTGCAGAACTAACCTTCTTTTCAAAGGCTTTCCCAGATCAATGCAAACACGAATTCTCATAAAGGATCCCCAATTCTCAGAAAATTATTGTCATCCACTTTTAAAAAAGTGACTAAAAAATTCCCAATACGTTCCGCATTTTCAACAGTGAAGTATCACACTGGGATATCATGAACTTGAACCCAAAAATCCGCTTTATTCAGTGGGATAGATAGGGGAATATCTCCCTCTTTGAGCCTACTCATAACAATTAAATTTTGATAAAAAAAAAAGCCACAGTCCCTCCTCCTCCACCTTAATGACATCCTCCTTGTTATAGAACCGAAACACAAACCTTCTAGAACCCATTTCAGTTATAGTAACCCAATTTTCAGGTTTCCACACAGATGCCATAATATATCTAAACTGAGAAAAACGTACCGACTTATCCGAGGTTATAGTTCCCACCATGGTCAGATTGTGCTTGGAGGAGTTCGGTGCCACAGGAGTGACCACGAGGACCTCCTCCAGATCCAGCCGCTCATAAGCATTGGCCAGCGCGTCCACCCCGCCGTTGTTCATCTGCTCCATTTTCTTTGCCCAATCGCCCAGACTCGAACTCGTTTGTCAAAGCTTCCTATCAAAGCCTGGCTCTTCTTTCGTGATAACCCTGCCGATTGCCGAATATTGCTTCAGCCGTGAAAGACTATGGGCGAATGATTGCCCGATCAAAACTATATCCTAACCACGGCGGCTAGGTCCTCTCCACGAAAAGTTCTCCCTAGGTCGATCGTACATCTATCCTATGAAAATGGTTAAGAACCGAAAAAATTGGAAGAGAAAACAGTTAATTCCTTCCATACGAGTAAAACAATGGACTAGTGCAACAATAGGAGCTGAACGTTTGGTAGGAGCAAAAAAGGCCTGATTCGATTGAATTGCCCTTAATGAAACATTCATGGTTTTTTAATAAAATATAAAAATTAAAACAAAAACTCTTCAGATGCCTTAATCTACATCTCACATTCTCATTTGCATGAAGGCTATTGGTAGGGTACGACCGTCACCATATCCCATCGTCAAAGTGTCCTCCGTCGCAACCTCTGCTAACATCATGTCCTCTAGCCTGAGTCCTGACACTATCCATCTTCTTTGACGTGACTTCAGGCTGATGTCGTTCCTCCATTCTTCCTAGATCTACTACGGACTCCGCAGAAATTGCTCCAAATCTCCGGCGAATTCTCTATCAAAGTCCAGCGAGATCCAAATAACCAAAAGCAATATATATTCATTTGAACAACAAAATATAGAAATAAAGAACTACCTCTTAATATTGCCAATTAGGCAGAAAATAACACCAAGTGCCAAGCTAAAACAACTTTTGTATAAAACTTTATGAGTTTATGGCATTCCGAGATGCATAAACATGGCTATCCTATGCCAGTCCGCCGCTATTGTGTTGTCACCGTGTCGCCATCCCATTACCGCTGAGTTGGCGAACAACTAGGGGATTCAGCTGCTAGTCCACCGTTGTTGTATTGTCGTCGTGTCGTGCAACCATTTCCGCATCGCCGTATTGTCTCTCTACTACGTCGGAGTCGGCATACCGGCGTGTTTGCACCACCGCTCTCCTTTGAAACTCTGGTTCATTTTGGAAGAGATTGTGATACTTGTTCTGTATTTGGTAGGAACCTATCGACACAGAAGAGATACTTTGGTGAGAGAGAAGATATGGTCTGAACACTTAAAATACTCTTATTTAGGGATTAATAAGGGATCCGGAACCTTGCAAAACTTCAAAGCAAGGCACCGTGCCCAGCTCTAGAGAACCGCCCGATCAAAACGTGGACGTTCGGAGATTTCAACGCCCCCTCTCTTCTCCATCAGATGGACCCCTGCGCGCAAGGCACTCTCCCGTGCGTCAGAGGATGTCGTTCCATTAATAGGATGTTTTGCTCCTATTTGGGTACACGGACGCTGTTTTGCTTCTATTTCAAACTATTTCCCAAAAGAAAACTCTAAGAGGCCATTTGACAACACTGTTTTTGGATCATCAGGCTTATCAGTCAACTTTTTCATCAAGCACCTAACTTTTGCTTCCGCGCGCTGAATTGTGTAATAAGTAGAAAAAGTAAGGTTGGAGTTACTTTTCTGGCTATATTAGCTCAAGTTATTGTAGATGATCATTTTAACTATTTTTACATATAATTTTTTCTTTATTTTATTAATAAAATATATTTTAAAAATAATTTTTTCTTAAATTAGTAGAGTCAGCCAATGCAACCACGCACTTCAGTTAGAACTTCATATATTTCAGTAGAATCAGCCAAATCAACAGATTTTTGTGGTACCAAACAAGCTCTAACTAAGTTAAGAATGATTGCAATCAATATAGCGGATAAGTGAATTACTAGAGAGGCTGCTCGGAGTGGAAGTTGTTTGCGTTACTAGTCTACTAGTGTGTGAAAAAAATTTATTTTTCTCCCTCGCAAGTTGAGTTGCAAAGACTTTTTTGGGTCAAATGATTTTATTTTATTCACTTAATTAGGATATTATTAATTCTTAATTAACTTTTTATTTGGATTTTACAACTTTATTGAAATTTTAATGTAAGTTCTTAATGTGAAAATTTTAATTATTAAAATTGAATTAATTATCAATAAAGAGAATTTAAATTTTTCATTTGTTGACAAAAGAATGTTGACTTTACGAAACAATTTGCACTTTGGGAAGGAGGTATAATATGTTTTATTTTCTTGGAGTAGTGCTACCGGTACAAGATAGCCAGGTTTTCAGATTGCTGACTTGGATCGCCCAAAAGAAGAGGAGATTCACATTGAAAGGGCTGCTTTCGAGGGGATTCGATCGAGTGCCCCCAAGGTCCTACCTCCCTTAGAGCTCACTCCCGTACATTTCGTGGACATCTTGTGTACACCAAGAATGGTCCAGACCGGAATAATTCTTAGTGTACATAAGTTGTACACAAAATGTACACAGCCAATTCGTTTAAAAAGGGCCAGGATTGATGTCAAATTGCCTGTGTAAACAGGCAATGTACAAATTTTGTGTACATCTTGTGTACACCAAAAATGGTCTTATTTAAAAACCTTCTTTAGTGTTGCTAGGTTGATGTTGACTGCCCAAGAACTCTTACCAAATACTCTTACTGAACAGGCACACTTGCCAGTCAATTCAATTCATTTCAGCCGGGTAACTCTTACCAGTTACCAAATACTCTGTAGGCTCACGAGATGTTTTTTGCACTGAATTTTTTTGGCCTGGTCTAGTCTGATCTTGTGTGGATGAACTTATCTGGTCTGATTTGGTAAATGTTTGATCTCTGTGTGTTTAGAGCTATAGAAGTTTGGTTTAATTTTGTCTGATTTGATGGTGATTTGATGTGGGATTGAAAACAGTCCAAAAGAAAACATCCTAAATCGTTTGTGCTATGTTAATTTGCTGCCTAATACAGGGCACTATTAAGCCTCTATTGGCCAATGAAGGTGCTATTAATACGTGTGAAAAATAGATTCTATGCAAATTACATGAGAAGTAGCTTCATTTGAGCATACATACCATTTTCCTTTTTCTTTTTTGAAACTAAAAAAGCGGTTTCAAACATGACTTTTGGTCAAGGAGGGATTAATAAAAGTGGCAACTTGTCTTTTTAGTTGACTGATAAGCTACAGCAGCTTGAGCTCCAGGATATGATAATATGTTCATCCAACATCTTCCAACTCATAGATGGTGAGGTTTAAATTGAAGATTGCTTGCTCAACAACAGTGGCCTAGCACATCTCCTTGCCACTCTTTTTTGTTAGTTTTACTTCTTTCCTCTTTGAGTATAAATGTGTTACTTTCCTTGTGAAATCAGTGTCTTACATTTAATAAATTGTTTAAGTTTTCACCCTTTTTATCTTGTATTTTCTGATATTTGTAACATCTGTAATCTCAAATTGGTATGAGGTACTACCTCGTCCTTGTTTAAAGGTTATCATTGCAAAAGTAATCAGTTATTTAGATAATAATTATAAAAGGCAATTGGAGTATATTTTCAGAAATAATTTTGATAAGTTTATAATATAATATGGTCATTGATGATAAATCTGATGTTATATATGTATTGTATTTAGTATTTGATGATTAAATTGTCTTTTACGCAAGTTAGTTGTTTGTTAAAATAGAAATGAGAACTTTTATATGTGAAGTTCGATAAAGGAAAGTGTGAACTTTAGATTAAAACGGAGGGAGCACTATATAAAGGTCTAGCTTTGACTGAACAAGATAGTGCTAGACGGTTAGAATATGAGAAGAGCGGTTTGAGGATTACAATTTACTCCCTTAAAAGTTTGTAATGTTTGACCGACTTGTAAATATAATAACGTAAAAACTATATTATAGAGGTTTGTACTGAAGAGAAAGAAACGACATGAGCCATAAGTTAATTGATTAAAAGAAAAAATTATTATATTTGGAACAACAAAAAAAGGAATGCTAACAAAATTAGGAAAAATGATTATATTTGGAACAAAAAAAAGGAATGCTAACAAAATTATAAAGAATGAAGGGAGTACTTTTTTTTATCATGGAACGGAGTACATGAAAATGGGTGTTGATTTTTTGAAATTTGTAGTACCATTCTCTTTTTTATATTTTTAAAAAATATAAATAAAATGGTTTGGTCAGTGCATAATTTTCAACTTTTCATGAAGCAGGAATAAGACTGCGGAAATTTTTGATGGCCCCCTTTCTTTACTTATAGAGATCACAGCCGTATTGGCCGGGTCAGTCTTTACTCTCTAACCCGCAGTTATTAAACTTGGTCGTCACGGCCTTGTTTGGACTTTTGGGACACGTGGTCTGCAGCTTAGTTGGACCTCAACATCCATACGTTCCCTGAAAATTAAAGAAAAGAGGTGCAAATAGACCCATGTACTAATAAAAAAATGTCAAATAAGCCCTTATTTAGGAGGTTCTGTCCGTCCGTCTTCATTTGGGGTGGTTCCCAGTGGAATTTTTTGATAAAATTTTTTGATTATCTTTTTCATCAAGTCTAGTTTACTCATATCAAATTTCAGCTTATACTTCAATCGGGAAGGCATTCAAATGAATTCTTGAAGATAATTGTGCTTCTAACTGTGCAGTTATTTTCAAGAATTCATTTGAATGCCTTCCCGATTGAAGTTTTAGCTGAAATTTGGTATGAGTAAACTAGACTTAATGAATAAGATGCTCAAAAAATTTAATCAAAAAATTCCACTGGGAACCAATCCAAATGGCGACGACCGGACAGATCCTCCTAAATAAGGGCTTATTTGTCCTAATTTGATTTATACATGGGCCTATTTGCACCTTTTCCCAAAATTAAATACCCTTAACCATTTTAATAGGTCAAAGTGAGCTACTATGGTACTCCGTATGTACTAATGCATATTAATGCATTAATAAGCATTTGCATATTAATGCTTAAAGTAATGCATCCAAAAAATGATTTACGATATACCACAATGCCACCTGCATCGATAGTCTTTAGATCAACTAATCGAATGACTAAGATGATTTTGTAGTTTGTAAATTAATTAAGATACCCATAGTATATTTTTATTTGATCCTTTATCCTATGGAGTACTACTATCTTTATTTATTTATATAATTGCAATGTTTTTGGATCTTTAAGAGCTACCTCCATGTTGTGCACTTTGATTGTTGTGACCGGTGATTGATCACTAAAGTCTCTTCTTCTATCCGGCCACTCGTTACTAGAGAATATCCCGCACAACGACGTATGCCCCTGATATGAATTGTTTCATCCAAGCCGGCAAGCCGTGACCGTTAGATCTAAACAGGGGTGGAGACAGGGCGGGGCTGACGGTGGCAACGGCCCCTGCAAGAAAAAAAATCTTAAGTATATATTATGTATAAATACTTTTAATCTGTAGAAAGTATGTTGATATTTTAAACTTTGGCTCCTGCAATGTAAAATTGTTAAGGAACAACCCCTTTAACCCTAAATGTTTGGCTCCGCCACTGGAACCGGAATAATATTTGAGGGGCTATAAATTCGAAAATAATACACAATATGACAAAGCACTACATTGGGTTAGTTATTACTCCCTCCGTCCCGCTAAGATTGTCTCATTTTACCTTTTAGGGAAGTCCTACTAAGATTGTCTCATACCAAATTTGGTAAACATTGTGTGGTTTTAAATCATTCTTACTTTATTTTTACTTTATCAATTTAATATCAACCATACAAACTCATTTTTCTTAATAATTGTTCTACCTTCTCTCGTCCCAGTGTTAGTGGGATGGAGGTAATATTCATTATCAATAGAACAAACAAGTTGAGACAATTGTGTCGTTGAGCGTGTTGATAATATGTGTTGAAAAGATTAGCAATTCAGCATATATCACAATACTAGCTAGTTATACTCCAATGAATGAACGAGTATTTTAAATTAGATAACTATACTTTGTAATTCATTCAAATTCTGCTTAATTAGTACTCCGTAGGAAGCAATTCAAGAAGGTTTCTATTCCCAACAAGAATTTTGAATCGAAAGATGAAAACATGTTAATTTAGTAGTTATGTCAATTGTTATATTTATCGTCGTTAAACAATTGATCTTGTCCTCACTTTGACATTCAAAATTAAAGCGAAAAATTACAGGTAACCATTTTTTATAGTACTACAGTAACGACCAATCACGTAATTATAGGCTAGTAACTTATATTCATTTTTATACGTAAATGACCATTATATTAAACTATAGTAACTATTAAACTTATTTATGTAAATAAGTTTTACTTCCTGCGTCCCGAAAAGGTTCGCTATATTGACTTTTCTTGGTCAATGATGACAAACTTTGAATAATTTTTTTAATAATTATTTGTATATAATTTATAAATTTATACTTTTATGACAATATTTTGAATAAGGAACACTTTTGATTTAATTTTCATATATTCAAAATGATTTTGTATTAAAAAATATCATAAGTCAAAGTTGATTCTCATTAATCAAGAAAACTCAATTTGGCAAACTCTTTCGGGGCGGAGGTCGGAGGGAGTATTTTGATAGTATATTTGAAAAAAACTATTTAATCTTCAAAAGAGTATGTTTTATTTTGAGCATGAAAAACAAAATATTCAAAATTATACCCTTAATTCTGGTTTTATTCATTTGCAGTTTTAAACAGAATTAGAACCGTACGGTTGAATATCAGTTTCTTTGTGTTCACATTGGTTGGGGACGCGGCCATGATCTTTCTTGTACGGAGCAAATGTTTTACTTCCTTGTTTTGATCGAATTTGCAGTTGTACGCACTTTTAAGGAATGGCCGGCCGCCGTCAAGTGGTCAACCCCAACCACCATAGCCGGGACCAAATGCTAGCTTGAGTGAGACCAGGACCGGCCTGAAGCGTATTAATGTTCGTATCCAGGCATAAACCCTTAACTACAAGGACCACATTTTCATTAAATGACATTAATTAAAGCATAGGTTTTTGTTACATTTATATCTTGTACACACGGTTAGGTTGCATTGTTATGTACATGCACATCATCATCATCATCATTTATCTCTTCCTTAAATTGAGTAGTTGGTTAGAGAAAGAGTTTTATCCCTCGACATAAAAATGGCGTTTCAACATAAAAATGGTTGTTTGACTCTTTTTAGCGATTCCAATAAGAGAAAAAATCGTTTTGTAAATAGCTGTTCAGCCTTAGTATTTTTGGACGAAATGGTTGAAAAGGAAACACAGCAAATAAGAGAGATTTGAGTTACCGTTTTGAAATAGGACGTGTTCTGTGATGATTTACATATTTGCCTATTTTTTTCATTTCAGTGTAGGTTAATTTATTACCTAGTGATAGTTAATGCTTGCCTTCAACATTTATCAAATTCCTAGTGAACCGTATGTAAATTCAAATCATCCGATTAAAATTAGGTAGATTCTATGGTACCCATAAGGTACCATACCTTTGTCCACATGGACCAATAAGAATGTTGCAGTTGAATTATTTAAATCTAAATTAAAAATGATAAAGTGATGTGGTCCAATCAAATGAATATTAGGTACGGTACCCCATTTTTTAAAAGGGTACCAGAATTGTCACCTTAAAATTATTGAGGATAGGATTTCATTTTAATTTTTCTCCCGGGCATAGAGTCTCATTGAAATCACATCAAACTTTTTACTTCACTCACACCCAAGATCTCCAACCGTTGAATTGTTGATCAGACGACCGAGAGGAAACAAGACACTCTACCTTACTCTAAAGTAAGGTAGAGGCTCTGGATCCCACACCCTATATATACTTAAGCTTTTCGCTTGTCTCATTTGAACGTCCTAAGGAAGTGTATCATTTTTCATTTAGAAAATTGTAAGAACTCTTGCATGAATTCTTATTAATCATCAAATTTTAAGATATTACAATTATATCATTACAGTTATCATCAGGGGCGGAGGGACGTTCAAGGTGAAGGGGGCCATGGCCCCTCCCATGTTTTATTTTCTTTAGTACTAGTAGTGCGTAATTTTTTTTTGTCACCCTTTCTCACTATTTTTTTTGAGCAAGCATCATGTACTTCTAGTATAATGTTTATAAGCTTCTAATTCGTTTTGTGGGGTGTATCAACTAAGTAGGAAGTGAAATTAAACAAGCAGGTTGTAAAATTAAAGTTTAAGTTTAACTTGAGTTACAAATGGCTTTAATTCATTTAATCTAGATAGAGGAAATTTCCTTTAAAGAAATAGGAGAAATTTGGAATTGGACTATAGAGGATGCATTTTCTTAAGAAAATACTTTTAAATTCAAAAATTTAGTATAAGTGTTTATAAATAGATTTCTATACTTAAATTAAACGTTTTATAGTTTTTTTTATCGTTTAAACGTTTTATAGTTGAAAACTGGAAACAAACAATTTTTACTATTTTATTCCAGAAATTCAATGTTTAATCAAAATCTATTACACACTACTACTCAAAATCATTATTCTTGAGTACGCAGTAATAATCAAGAATTTAAGTATGTATCACATTATAACATGTTGATTTTTTTTAACATGTTGAATATTTTAGTAGCAATATTATAAGACTTTTTGTATATATATATATAGTATGAAATTCAATTAATTATCGATGATTTCCATGACGTGTAAGAGAAAAGTTCTTAATGTCCATTGATGTTTTGTTGGATAATGTTTTTCAATTTTTTGATGAATATCAATACATCATTTGGTAATTGATATTAACATTACATTTTATGTTACAATTTATACTTTATTTTGGCCCCCCTCCATATCCAATCCTGGCTCCGCCCCTGGTTATCATCAATGTCATCATCACATTATATCAATCATAAAAATTACTTCTCCAAGTATACTCAAATTATTTTATTTAATTATAGTCTAAATTATCATGTCATTTTTCAGTGTGGATGGAGGTGTAGATATATACGCAGTACTACGTATATATTGTGTGAGACTCTTGACTGGTACGGGGTGCCCTTTTAGGATTACGCTAACAAATGAGAATTTGGATTACTTTACATGCGTTGACTTTTGCACAAAAATTGTACGGACCAGTAACACGAAGGAATCAACAAACATGACCTCTTCAAAAATTAACAATATATATAATTAAATACGGTGTGAAGCATAGAAAATGTAGCCATTCAAGCTTATGATAAAATAAAATGTAGAACTGGTTCGTGTTCATGAAATGGTCAACGCGTTCAATTCAAATTATACTGCCTCGCTCCTAATCGTATTCAACGTGTTTCATTTAATTCTAACAACCACACTCCCTCCACCTCCCCCTCTATATATACACACACTTCTCATCTAACTCCAATATCTCAAGCTACTCACATAATTATATTATTATTCTATTCTTATCTTATATATCTTGATTGAATAATCGAAATTAATTCAGAAATATTCCTATAAGTTACTCCGATCGATCTGCAAGTGTAAAATCTGGAATTGGGAATGGATTGCCTGAGGAGAATGAGCGGTTTCTCGTTGGTCATCGTCGCCTTCATCGTTTTCGTGACGGTTACAAGCCGGATTCATAGCGTCGAGGCCGGAAGAGTGTTGCCGGAAGATTTCGCCGCCGCGAACCACCTGGCGGACCTCCCGTCGGCGTCAGTGCTCGACCAGGCCAGGATCAGCTGGTCGGCTTGGTTGGAGATGTTGCCGTCTGGGCCCAGCCCAAGAGGAGGGGGTCATTGATGAGCCAGCCTGGAAATTTCTATATAACCGTAATTCGTTGGTTTGCTAAGCTTAGCTATATATAGCGTATATACAAGGACATTATTGAAACCTATATTTTGGTTCATTAATTTTATTCTTTTATTATTTGTTATTGGGTTTATCAACAATGATTGATAAAGAGCCATACTGATACAGGCATTGCCAAAGTGCATGCGTTTAATTTGGTGTTGCCATAATTTGAGTGAAAATCAAATAAAGACGTTAATTTAATTAACTTCAATTCTTGTTATTCTTGTAATTTAAATTGTAATGTATGTATTTTTTTGTGTGATTGGGAGTAAAAAAGCTCATCTACAACCCATGCATAATTGTTATGACTTATGAAGAGATTTCAATCCAGAGTTTCACAGATTTTAAACATGTGGTAAATTGAAATAATAAATCATTCGTATAAGTTGTATCTGTAACATTGTTATAACATTGTTAGGATGTTTTTACTTGAACTACGATTTGCTGGCCTGGTCTGATCTGGTCTAATCTGGTTTGAACTGGTCTGGTCTGTTCTGGTCTCTTTGTATTTTATAACTATCCAAGTCTGGTTAAGTCTGGTCTGATCTGGTCTCTTTGTATTTTTATAACTATCCAAGTCTGGTCTGGTCTGATCTGGTCCGGTCTGGTCTGAACTGGTCTGTTCTGGTCTCTTTGTATTTTTATAACTATCCAAGTCTGGTCTGGTCTGTTCTGTTCTGGCCTGGGACAAAAATGACATGATTAGCCGGACCTGGATAGTCGGATATGTTATGCATAGTCGACTAATAAATTCGGAGACCCAATTTTAAATGACGATTTGAGTCTAGTAGTACATGTAAAAACAATAGGGAGTGCCTATTTTATAAAAACGTAACTAAATTTCATTAAAATAGAAGTATTATACAAAAACAAATATGTTACACATTTCAATGAAATGTATTCCTTGTGCTAGCTGCCTAGGTGTTCTACACAGCTAATGTGAAAACGGAAAAAAGTAAATCTTACTAAACTAGGAATGGAACATTGTTAAACTATAAAAAATAGACTCATTACTACTATCTTATACTAGTTGTTGGGATATATTATCCCGGCCTATTACTGTTCAGGAGTCCAAGACATTATTCAGTACGGAGCCCGAGCAGCTAGGCCCTTTTCGGCCCATCCGGCCCACTGTAGCCATTTGGGCCCACTCCGGCCCATTAGGGTGGAGAGCATCCCCTTCCCCTATTCTCTATAAATATGGGAGTTTCCCTCCATATTAGGGATCCTCTTTTAGCTTCATCTTCCTCCTTCTTTTAGACTTAGCTCAATACTTCATTAATGGGATCTTGTACAATGTAATTGTGAGGAGAGTCCTAATGAGAAAAAGAGGGCTTGGACATTAGCCTAAAAAGTCCCGTGGTTTTCTCCCTTTCGGGTTTCCACGTAAAAACTGAGTGTTCATACATATATTTACTATATTGTGTTGGATTAAACTCAACACTGGCGCCGTCTGTGGGAATCTGTCCAAAAAGATTCGTGTGTTCTACTGTTCTTGAGTTTCTACAAAAAAAATCATGCGAAGTGGACTGATTCCAGCAAAAAAGAATGAAAAACGATACTGAAAAGCAAAACAGAAGAAGATCCGATGTGAACAGGGAAAGGAAGAAGCTACGCAATCTGGAATTTGGGATCTCGGATGATACAGGTCTGGGTTGAAGCCGCCGGAGCCGTTGGGGGTCGCCGGAGTCACTCCATGCTCCGTCGTGCACCAGCAGCAGGAGCTCGCTGCCCGCGGACATTCGTTTTTCTAGTTTTCAGGACCGGCCACCTCCGTGCGCCGGAGGCGGAACCGCCGCTGCGCACCGTGAGTTGACGTGTTGCGGATGTTCTAGATAAGACAGCCGGGGTAACGAGTAGCTTTTGACGATCCTAACGTGGGTGAAATTCCAGCTCGTCTCAGATCTGAAGACGACGTCGGACCGACACCAATGGCCGCCCAAAGCTCGCCGTTGAAAGTGGACGGACTGCCCCCCTACCTGACCCCGAAGTAACGCCGTTCGTGGGCGCTTGCAGACCGTCAACTCCAGCACCTCCATCGTTGGTCATCAGCACCTGCCGTCGCGCTACACCTGCTCCCACCGCCAACATCCTCTAGCCGCTCTATGTCTCCGGAAGAGGAATGCACTGGGGTCGCATTGAGGAACAGTAGCCTATGGCTACTTTCTTGGTCGCAGGACGAAACAGCCGACTTGGATGTGAGAGCTGACATTGGCAAGTAGGAGGGGATAGCTCGACGTGGTCATCTGGCTACCACTTGCCAATCTGATTTACACAAATGAGGATCAGTGCCTAAAAGGTAAGTAACACTCACGTATCTCTTGTGCCATTATTTGGATAAGAGTTAGAAACACTCCGTATTTTTGTTGCTAGTCTAGATTCCACCATTATTTAATAGGGATTTATATGTCCCAAAATTAAATGGTGCGAGGGATGCTCTAAGTAATAATTGAGTCGCCGTCATTTAAGTTGGATGACTGGGTGTTGTGGGCCCGTCGGCCCGCTCCTGATCGGCTTTAATTAGCGAACGGAGCGTATCTCAATGATCTTTGGTAGGATAGTATCATTACTATTACCTATTATATCACTAGCTATTATTTATTAGGGATAAAATGTCCCGAATTAAATAATGTTGAGCGAGGCTCAAGTGATGGTTAGTTCAGCTAACATGTTATTAAATATTTAATATCTTGAGGGCCCGATGGCCCACTCTCGATCAGCTTGACTAAGCGATCCGAGCGTCTGCAGGGGGCAGTGCCCCGACGACGCATTTCTATTTGGGGATTACGCGTTAGTCCGCGCGGCACCAAGTGCCCGATCGACGATCGTATCCTAGTATCATCTGTGCCACTAGGCGCAAAGTGACTATTGCCAAACGCGGCCTGTGGGGCCCGAGGGCACCCAAGCACTCAACCTCGTTTGCCGAGGACAGTGCGACCAACTTGGGTCTGAGTTTTCAAACTCACAGACCAGTGATTATCTCTATGTGACGTTCGGCGAGCTGCCAATCGGCCCCGCCGCGAGCCGCTACGTCCATTAACCCCGCACGATGAGCCGGGCCGAGGGTCACGACGACCCATAGGCCGGTAATCGTGGATGTTAAAGAGGAAGCCATGCAGATGGTTGTGTGTGCATATTTATTGTCGGGCCGTGCGGCCCGTTACCATGTTTATTGCGCAGTTGAAGCCACTCGACGCGCTCGAGCAAAATGATTAAAAGACGCTCGGCCCGAGTCTTGAAGACGTTCAAGGCCAGCTAAAGAGGAGACCATCACGGCTGAGGACCGTGAGACGAGCATCTCCACCTAGAGGCTGAGGGCCTAGAGGAGACCACCACGGTTGAGAACCGTGGGATGAGCATCTCCACCCCAGAGACCGATGGCCTAGGAAGAACACCTAGAGGCCGAGGGTCTAGAGGGAACTGTCACGGCGAAGAACCGTGAGACGATCATTCAGAGGCCGAAGGCCTAGAGGAGACCATCGCGGCCGAGGGCCAACTGACACAATCATGTCACGACCGGCCTCTCGGCACGGCGTGATTATCATCTTCTGAAGACCGGTATCATCCCCGCGCCGCGCGGATGAGAGCCATTGCATGGGTACACTTGATCGGCCTCTCATTGCCGACATCATTATATCATGACCGGCCTCTCGGCACGGCG
Source organism: Cuscuta epithymum (assembly GCA_945859915.1). Classification (NCBI taxonomy): domain Eukaryota; kingdom Viridiplantae; phylum Streptophyta; class Magnoliopsida; order Solanales; family Convolvulaceae; genus Cuscuta; species Cuscuta epithymum. The sequence goes on from CAMAPF010000043.1 coordinate 433,055, forward strand.
TGTTTATCTTTTGAAGACCGGCCTCGTCCCCGCGCTGCGCGGATGAGGACCGTTGCTTGATTTTAGGTTGGCCTCTCATTGCCGACATCATTATATCACGACCGGCCTCTCGGCACGGCGTGATTATCTTATTCGAAGACCGGCCTCGTCCCCGCCACCTCGCGGACGAGGGCCGTTGCTTGACCATATCTTGATCGGCATCTCATGGCCGACACTATCATACCACGACCGGCCCCTCGGCTCGGCGTGTTCATCTTTTGAAGACCGGCCTCGTCCCCACACCTCGCGGACGAGGACCGTTGCTTGGTTCTTTCTGGTCGGCCTATCATTGCCGACACCATTATATCACGACCGGCCTCCCGGCTCGGCGTGCTTTCCATATTTGAAGACTGGCCTTGTCCCCGCCCCTCGCGGACGAAGACCATTGCTTGATTCTTTCAGGTCGGCTTCTTACTGCCGACACTATCATGTTATGTTCGGCCTCTCGGCACGACATATTTATCTTTTGAAGACCGGTTTCGTCCCCGCGCTGCGTTGGATGAGAGCCGTTGCTCGGATATATCGGCCTGTTCGGACACTATTGTCATCTCCTTATCAGGACCGACTGCTCAGCGACATGATGATCATTGTTTGTCGGCTCCCAATGCCGACCCTCTTGAGTTTGCGATCGGGCTCACGACTCCCCTCCAGGAGGGTGACCATCGCCTTCGCATGACGACCAGCTATTCTATCGCCTCGTCATTATATTCGTTCGCTATCGCACCACCATTATGTGTGACAACCTGTTCGTCCCTGCGAGTTCCTTGGGTACCGAACGTCTTCTTCGAAGCAAGAGACGCCGGTAAGACTAAAAGGACCACGGACGAACGAAGAAAGGGGGAATCTCGATGTAGATAAACCTGTTCCTCATTGTGATGTCTGCGGATACCGAACGTCTCCTCGAAGTAGGAACGCCGGTAGGACCAAAGACCAATGACGAACGAAGAATATAGATTGCCTCCCTCAAAAAAAAAAAAAGATGGGGAGAAGAGGAGGGTAGCTCCTATGCGGAAGGGAATCTTGCCCGGGCGTGCCAGATCTTCCCCCACCGCCGAAGACGAACGCCTCTCGATGTAGAGGTTAGTAGAGACGCGGAGGGGGCTAGACGAACCAAGGGAGCCTGCCAAGATAAACCTGTTTATCCCACAAATGACCATGGATCGATGGACGTGGGATAACAAAGTCGGGAACCCGTGAGGGTAAACCTGTTCGTCCCTGCGAGTTCCTTGGGTACCGAACGTCTTCTTCGAAGCAAGAGACGCCGGTAAGACTAAAAGGACCACGGACGAACGAAAAAAGGGGGAATCTCGATGTAGATAAACCTGTTCCTCCTTGCGATGTCTGCAGATACCGAACGTCTCCTCGAAGTAGGGACGCCGGTAGGACCAAGGACCAAGGACGAACGAAGACTAAAAGACTCCAAAAAAAAAAAAAGATGCCAGAAGAGCACGGAGCAAAGAATGATTTTATCCCTTGGCGCTATTGGCCGGGAAGTACAAACTGAAAAACATATGTAAAGAATAATTACAAAACTTAAGTGCGAAGAATGAAGTGGCCGACGACGATCGGCTAACATCAGGCTTTCTTTTGCCTTGGACGACGAATACCAGCTCCCCAGGTCAGACAGAGGGACGACGCCCAGGTCCACCCTTCCTCCCAGGATGAAGTCCTGACAGACGATCGGCTTCTCATAGCCAGCCAGGACGGACCGCGCCTAGATTTCACGGTCCGGCTCGCCCATTCCCTCCAAGATGGCGACGACCGTCTTATGCAGCACGATCGGCCCCTCAGCGCCATCGTACCTGATTTCACGGTTCGGCTCGCCCATTCCTTCCAGGATGGCGACGGCCGTCTTATACAGCACGATCGGCTTCTCACCGCCATCGTGTCTCTTTCACGTTCGGATCGCCCCATTCCCTCCAGGATGGCGACGAACGTCTTATGCGGTGCGATCGGCCCCTCAGCGCCATCGTACACGGCTTCACGGTTCGGCTCGCCCATTTCCCTCCAGGATGGCGACAACCGTCTTATGCGGCACGACCGGCTTCTCAGCGCCATCGTGTCTCTTTCACGTTCTGATCGCCCCATTCCCTCCAGGATGGCGACGAACGTCTTATGCAGTGCGATCGGCCCCTCAGCGCCATCGTACCTGGCTTCACGGTTCGGCTCGCCCATTCCCTCCAGGATGGCGACGACCGTCTTATGCAGCACGATCGGCTTCTCAGCGCCATCGTGTCTCTTTCACGTTCGGATCGCCCCATTCCCTCCAGGATGGCGACGAACGTCTTATGCAGTGCGATCGGCCCCTCAGCGCCATCGTACCTGGCTTCACGGTTCGGCTCGCCCATTCCCTCCGGGATGGCGACGACCGTCTTATGCGGCACGATCGGCTTCTCAGCGCCATCGTGTCTCTTTCACGTTCGGATCGCCCATCCCTTTCAGGATGGCGACGAACGTCTCTTATGCAGCACGATCAGCGCCCCAGCGCCATCGTGTCTGGCTCACGTTAGGGTCGCCCATCCCTTTCAGGATGGCGACGAACGTCTTTATGCAGCACGATCAGCGCCCCAGCGCCATCGTGTCTGGCTCACGTTAGGGTCGCCCATCCCTTTCAGGATGGCGACGAACGTCTTTATGCAGCACGATCAGCGCCCCAGCGCCATCGTGTCTGGCTCACGTTAGGGTCGCCCATCCCTTTCAGGATGGCGACGAACGTCCCTTATGCAGCACGATCAGCGCCCCAGCGCCATCGTGTCTGGCTCACGTTAGGGTCGCCCATCCCTTCCAGGATGGCGACGAACGTATTTTATGCAGCACGATCAGCGCCCCAGCGCCATCGTGTCTGGCTCACGTTAGGGTCGCCCATCCCTTCCAGGATGGCGACGAACGTCTTTTATGCAGCACGATCAGCGCCCCAGCGCCATCGTGTCTGGCTCACGTTAGGGTCGCCCATCCCTTCCAGGATGGCGACGAACGTCTCTTATACAGCACGATCAGCGCCCCAGCGCCATCGTGTCTGGCTCACGTTAGGGTCGCTCATCCCTTCCAGGATGGCGACGAACGTCTTTTATGCAGCACGATCAGCGCCCCAGCGCCATCGTGTCTGGCTCACGTTAGGGTCGCCCATCCCTTCCAGGATGGCGACGAACGTCTTTTATGCAGCACGATCAGCGCCCCAACGCCATCGTGTCTGGCTCACGTTAGGGTCGTCCATCCCTTCCAGGATGGCGACGAACGTCTTTTATGCAGCACGATCAGCGCCCCAGCGCCATCGTGTTTGGCTCACGTTAGGGTCGCCCATCCCTTCCAGGATGGCGACGAACGTCTCTTATACAGCACGATCAGCGCCCCAGCGCCATCGTGTCTGGCTCACGTTAGGGTCGCCCATCCCTTCCAGGATGGCGACGAACGACTTTTATGCAGCACGATCAGCGCCCCAGCGCCATCGTGTCTTGCTCACGTTAGGGTCGCCCATCCCTTCCAGGATGGCGACGAACGTCTTTTATGCAACACGATCAGCGCCCCAACGCCATCGTGTCTGGCTCACGTTAGGGTCGCCCATCCCTTCCAGGATGGCGACGAACGTCTCTTATGCAGCACGATCAGCGCCCCAGCGCCATCGTGTCTGGCTCACGTTAGGGTCGCCCATCCCTTCTAGGATGGCGACGAACGTCTCTTATGCAGCACGATCAGCGCCTCAGCGCCATCGTGTCTGGCTCACGTTCGGGTCGCCCACTCCTTCCAGGATGGCGGCGAACGTCTCTTATGCAGCATAATTGGCCCCTCGGCGGCATCATGTCTAGTCCATCTTCGGCTCCGCCCATGCCATCCCGTATGGGGGACCCGTCTTGTGCAGCACGTCTGCCTCTCGGCGCTGACATGCTCGAGTTCTCGTTGAGAGCTACCGCTCCTATCACATCTTGCATTCCCTCTCTCATACATTGCACCCATACATTACATGCATTCATGCATCATACCTCATACATTCATACATACACACGTGCATCATGTTTTGACAGTACCGCGACGTCGGTTTATAGATGCATGGACCTCTAAGCTTCTCCGTTGGAAAGCTCGAGTCAGAGTCCTTTACTCTCGCCTGATGCATTCAGGGGGAGCGTGCCCGTGGAGGAGCACCCTTCGCCCGACCCCGTCGGGAACGGGGGTGCCTCACCGGCAGCTTACGTTCAGGAGTGTGGACATCCACTCATATATTATGATTATTCGAAGACACAGGTTCCAGCTAGACAGAGGCAGAGCGCAGGCAAGAATATACTTTCTCGAGCAGATTCGCGCACTCACTACTCAAGAAACTGGGGGACTTGTGTTGGGATATATTATCCCGGCCTATTACTGTTCAGGAGTCCAAGACATTATTCAGTACGGAGCCCGAGCAGCTAGGCCCTTTTCGGCCCATCCGGCCCACTTTAGCCATTTGGGCCCACTCCGGCCCATTAGGGTGGAGAGCATCCCCTTCCCCTATTCTCTATAAATATGGGAGTTTCCCTCCATATTAGGGATCCTCTTTTAGCTTCATCTTCCTCCTTCTTTTAGACTTAGCTCAATACTTCATTAATGGGAGCTTGTACAATGTAATTGTGAGGAGAGTCCTAATGAGAAAGAGAGGGCTTGGACATTAGCCTAAAAAGTCCCGTGGTTTTCTCCCTTTCGGGTTTCCACGTAAAAACTGAGTGTTCATACATATATTTACTATATTGTGTTGGATTAAACTCAACACTAGTATTGAAGTTTTGGTGGACCGTATGCCAAACACCTATTGACTTATAGTCACATGTAATACGGGGTATTTTATTGTTTCTAACTTTTTTTAGATAACCCAACTCAACTTATACTAATAAGATCATTGATCAATGAATTGAATTGAACTGAAATACAAACAAGAAGAAAGAATATGATGCCAAACATAGCAACCAGACATAAAACCAGTTTAGCGATATCATTTGTTGCCCGCGGCTTCCCAATGACAATTCTTTGAACGCTTAGAGTTTGGATTAGTATGCAAATTCTAAATTACGACGTAAGATTAATTAGTGTGTTGAAAAATGAAACAAAAATGTTACTAAAGCAATAAACCAACATATTTGCTCAACTGCCAAGAATACATCGCCTCACATATATCAATATATGTATGTATGTCCGTATGTGCCCCATTTGTGTGTGTGAAAGTGTGAGTGAAAAATATTGTAGGATTCTGTAATATATAATTTTTTTTATGAGATATATAATTGCACACAATAAACTTTTATAACCCAATATTTTAAGTTTAACTTAATATTGTATATATGTATACACATCTAACATTAGGAGATTGTTGGTCATAATGGATCAACAAAATATTTTGTAGGTCATCTAACATTGATAATACTTGTTTTATCTTTTGTAGATCATAATTGACTTTGGATCATCTCTAAGAGCATCACCAATGGGAGTTGTACACATTAATTTAAAAAACGGTCTCATCATCAATTAAGTCAACATTGCATCTCATATTTTCGTCTCCAATGCATCAGATCTGGACTCATGTGATGCTGATGTGTCAAAAAATAATGTGTACAATGTTAGCATGACTGTTATGGGATAACATCGTACTTGACATGTTGATTGGGCAAATTTGGACGGAAAAACACGTAAAATGTAGGAAAAAATTGGGAAGTTATCCCACCCCTACCAAGTTTTACGTGCGAAACCTCTGCCATAATATATATTTTGAGTGATGCGTTTCTCATCCTCCCCAGAAATCCCAGAATTAATTTTACATTTAATCTTTCTCTTCTGGGAAGAATGCTACTCCGTATAATTATTCATGAGTTGCTTTTTCTGTTTTCTTATTAAAATAAAGTCCATTCAGATATCTTGACATCTAGCGTTTGTAGTCCAACGGTTAGGATAATTGCCTTCCAAGCAATAGACCCGGGTTCGACTCCCGGCAAACGCATCTTTCGCAAATTTTTCTCTTCTATTTTAGTCTTAATTATAAAAACATAGTGTTCCACAGCTTAACAACAAGCGTCTGTAGTCCAACGGTTAGGATAATTGCCTTCCAAGCAATAGACCCGGGTTCGACTCCCGGCAGACGCAAAATTGATTTTGTAATTTTGTTGTGTTTTTCCCCAGCTTTTAAATATAGTTGTTTTGGCTTCTTGACTTCTTCAATTGGCCCTATTTTTTGATAGAGAATCAGTAAGAATATGACTATAGCTTTCCTTTGTAGTTATTTTGGATTCTCCTATTGGGCATATTAATTCCTGGATTGATAAAATTCCTTGTTTTTTTTTTACAGAAAATTGATAAAAATATGACTAGCTTTTATATGTTGTGTGCTTTTATTCTACTTTTTCTCCTCCAATTTAATTATTACTCAAATAAAGGCATGTTTAAATTTATGTCACATTAGAATCTATAAATATTTTAGTCACATATAAATTTCACTTTTTATTGGTGAAGTAATGCATGTTCATCCCAATGAGACTTCACCTATTTCGGTGAAGCCTCATTGGATAAATGGATTAGTGGGGTTTAAAAATCATTATGGACATCCCTAAAACTTCCTGCATTTTTCAATATTTTCTAGGATAGTAATAGGCATTAAATACTCTTTCAAATGTTTATTATCATGCGCAGAAATATAAACCCCTCACGAATTGACGAATGTGTATGCTTTAGCACACATATTTCATTATTTTTCATGTTATTAATATGATAAAAATCATAAAACAGTATATCCACATTTGACTTCATCTTTTTCATATTTTGGTGTCTGCATCTCGATCCTATATCAATATCACAGCTACTGTTGAAACTTAGACCCTCCTGACAGAACTGGACCAGGGTCATCCGATTCTTTCCCACGAAACCAAATTGATGAGTGATTCTAAAACTGAATCCGGGATCAATTAGCAGGCATAATGCCCGTTCAGTACCTTACTTCAATGAGCGATTTCTTCAAAATAGAACCTATTCCACAAGTTCCAGTCTTGTCACCGAAATTTTATTTCAAAAACCGACCAAAAACCGAAAAGTACCTTAAACCCATACTTTATGTCATAATGCGCCATAAGTCCTTGACCGTTCCATTCGTAGACTTCAGGACCCAGAACTGGTACCTGTGTAGCCCTACTTAGTGCATTTTCACAGGGTGGTCTTTTTTTTAGATCACAAGATGGACTCGTGGACACCCCCATAAAAAAATTACTTCAATTATCCTCTCATATTTATCTATTTTTTGAGTAATGAATTAGTTACATAGACAAAATTACAAGACTGATGAGTACTACTTTATACAACAATTTCGAAATCTGCAACTTTATCTTCAATTGATGGTGGGGCCGAGCCTATTACATCTATTGCCTTTCCAGCTTTTTCCATAGATATTTTGTCCTTCTGATGATGGAATCTGCTGAAAATCCTTCCGCATAAGCGCTTATAGCTGTTAATAGGCTTGTAAATTTCTCCCCATTGTCCTGCATAGTGTGTAATTTGATCATGTTAGGTTGTGCACTGTCAGATATATCCAGACAAATCAGGAAATTTATATTTACAAACGTCCAACTTTTGCTAATGAAATTAGTATGATTCTGAAAAATTATTTCAAAAATATCATCTTTAATTACAAGAATTTGTACTTTGAAATGTTAATAGTTATTAATTTTTCAGTTAAGAGAACGTATGTTGTTACGGAGGGGAACACACTTACTTCTGGTTTCCTAAATAGCAGATCATTTGGAGCAAAAGGAACCATATAATATGGAAGGTCACAGCGTAACATTGCCTGCAAGGACAACTGAGGTTCTGGGCATTGGATTCATTTTTATATTCTAAATTTTTAAGGGAAAAATAAAACACAAATATATACCAGATTCTTGCTTAGTCTAGCCTGATCAGCATCTGATATCAATGCCTGAAATGATCAAATAAGGTCGGCGTTTTAGCAATTGAAATGGGAGGTCAAGGGCAAGAGAGTGATTAAAATACAAATACATGAACAAATAAATATAAAGAAAATTGTGAAGAAATTGCATACCACTCCTTCCCCAAATAAACTTCTCACTTTCCTTTATGGTGTATCCCAAAATGAACTTCCCAATTCTAAACAATTGGGTAGTTGATATTGTTTTTTATTTCTAAATTATTCAGTTGCGTGCCAAAAGCAAATGAGAAATTTCTTTTAGGACACAGGGATCACATACTAAGAAATTGCATTTTAGGAAACACATACTTGATCAGTCAAATCTAAGAGTAAGGGTGTTTTAGTTTGAAGGAGGAGGGGGGCTATTCCTATCTCCCCTTGTTTGGTTAAAAGTTGGGAGGAGGAGGAAAATCTTTTTCTTTCTCCTCGCTTACCCCATATTTCCTGCCTTATAAAACGGAGGGAGCCCTCCCATCCCCTCAAACCAAACACTCACACTCCTTAAGAGAATGTATATAACATGGGGAAATAGAAAACAATGGAGAAACCTATGAAACATTAACAAGCCAATTAACTACCTCCCTGATTTTGTCCTCCTCAACTTGTTCAACACAATCCAGCAAGTTTTCAAGTGTACCTATCCAGATTGAGTACAGTAAGAAGCTAGAAAATAGCTACCGTTTCAGTGAGTGAAAATTAAAACATAATGACTGGAATAAAAAATTAAACATAAGGGGTCTATGGAGGTCAGTGAAAGTCAAGTTTAAAAAAAGGGCAGCCTAATGCACTTTGGCATCCTTGCAAAGTGAGGGTCCGGGGAAGGGTCCCACCACAAAGGTGTATAGGGGGCAAGTCTTCGCGAGGAAGGCTCTCAGTCACATAGCAACACTACAACCGGTGAACCAAGGCTCCCCTTCAATGAAAGTCAAGTTTAAACATAAATAATTCTCTAAACACAAAGTTAGCCATGTTTAATTTGAAAAAAAAAAAAAATCAAAGGAAACTGAATGCTCATGGGATATGCGATTGTGCTTGAAGGTTTTTCCTTCCATAAGTTGAATGAAAAATAGCAAAGAGGTGGTGGTGAAGGAATGCAGCATATACCATATTTCATGATGAGCTGTGTACCATGAACGTCTCCAATCCCATGGACTCCTGAAGGTAATAACTTTAGAATTCCCTATCATACATATTGCATTTTTTTGCGCAATAAAGCTTTAGAGATTAAGAAGCAGATACTAACCTGGTATATTATCTGATTTATCACCTACAAGTGAGATAACATCAACAAATTGTGAAGGGTGCAATCCTCCGTATTTTTTACCAAAATCCTCAATCCCAAACGAGACCATCCTGAAAAAATCCCAACAAAGTGGTGAATGGTTAACTTAGCATGCACGCACAATAGCGAATATCAGTCCCATGATGAGATCTTTAAACAAATCTTGATCATAAAACTCTATTGTCCCCTTATATTGAACTTTTCGTAAGTGCGCAATAGTAGATTTTGTGGTCATGTTCCACAGTTACGCCTGTGGGTTTTACAATATCATATTAACACATGTAGTAAATACGAGTGACATGACATTTCACATGCATGTGGAGTTAACATGGTGATGATGAGGGTTTTAGAATTCCCATCTCAGTATTCCTACATAAGAATGTTGAGACTTTGGATAGGAAGGGCACCCAGTGTAGAACATCAACATTACATTACGTTCTCCTTGTGAATTCATTGTATTAACTAAGTTAGTCAGTTCATAAAAGATGGTCAATTTGTAAATAAAAACAGGTTTTGGTCAATTAAATGAGTCTAAATTTCATGCCACCGACCCAACTAGTTAAAATTAAGGTGTTGATAAAGAGGAAGATACTATATATTTAATAACTCATAATAATACCCCCCCCCCCCCCGTCCCGAAAAGGTTGGCCAACTTTCCTTTTTTGGATGTCCCAAAAGATTGGCCATTTCCATTTAAAGTAAGAAATATGTGGCTAAAGTTAATTCTCTCCCCTCTGCACAAATTTCAACCACGCAGTTTTTACTTTATTAATCCACATGAAAGTCAACTTTGGCCAACCTTTTCGGGACGGAGGGAGTATAATACTACGTATGAAGTATCATATATGTGGTCCTAGATATCAGATATGCAAGAATAGAAATGTAGTGCAACTGATATTGAGGCCCAAAGTGTGAGGTGTTTACTTTGTGAAATGAATGACTAGCCTAAGAATTAATGTGGCAGTAAAAAATGTTCAAGCATTTCTTCAACTGTTTAATATGATTGTCGATTAATTTATAAACTACATGAAGTCTCAAAAGTTTAATGTTAAGAAAGTAATTTGCATTCAACAACGGCATTTATAGAGATGCTCAAATGTTGACAATTGAAGTGATACTAACTCAAACCCACGAGGAGCAATGCGCAAAAGACGTAATGAAGGGCATAAAATCTGGAAAAAATCTTTGTCTGGAGAAACAACTCGAACCTGTAACAGTTTCATAGCATGAAAAAGTAGCAAATCTGTGAGACATCCAGACAGAGAAACTGAGTCAAATTTGTCAAAGCCAATTTGGTTTTTATAGTATTGAAAAAGCAAAAAAAAACTAAATTATAAGCATCAATATCTTCTTCAAAGCACCTTAGGCAAATCTAAAGTTACACAAGAGACAGATAAATACAACATTGCTTTAATATATGAAACATATAAAACTTCCAAGGGTCAGAAGGATCTTTAAAGAAAAGATGAGTACGAGAACAAGACAACCCACTCCAATAAGCACGAAATTATGATGATTTACAGTAAGAATTATGTTACCTTGTAACCAGCATCCACGCTCCTAACCGCCAATGTCCCAATTACATCATCGGCTTCAACCCCAGGGACCTGCTGGGATACAGATGAATCATGGACGAAATCTGGGCCATGGAAAAAGATTTACAAAATGCACCCTGTGTACCTCAATGACTTTGATGGACATTGCTTTTATGGATGCTTTCAGAAACTGAAGTCCTTGAACAATGGTATCAGGTGTAGGAGGGCGATTGCTTTTGTATGCAGGGTAAATGTTGTGACGAAAATTGAGGCCTATTAATAAAATTCCACAATGACTTGTTTCAATTAGACCAACTGAGCCTTAAAACTTGAGTCAGTAACAGGAATGTCATGCAGCTGCAATCAGACAGACCAAATTGTTCACACAATAATTGACACATGTAGGGGAGAAAGGTGAAACCTCGTCGTTCAGAGGAATTACATTATATGGGGTGATGAATATATTTACATTATGATCAGAGTACTACCTCCGTCCCATTTATATTGGGACGGAAGAGGGTGACACGGTTATTAAGAAAAGTGAGTTTGTGTGGTTGATATTAATTGATAAAGTAAGAATAAAGTAAGAATGATTTAGAGCCACACAAACTTTACCAAATATGGTATGGGACAATTTAAATGGGACTTCCCGAAAAGGTAAAAGGGGACAATATAAATGGGACGGAGGGAGTAGTCAATAGCGCAAATGTGGTGGCAATTTGTCGCCATTGGCGTTTTACGAGGTATTTGCCACATTCCCAGGCCCTGGCAAAGAGAATACCTGTGGCGGCGCCATTGCTATCGCCTGCGCCATTTGCGCCACAATAGGGTCTTATTTTAGACATTTTTAAAGTAGACCTATAAATCCTTCTTTCTACCTTGCTGTCAACAATAATATCGTTATTATGATACGTAGTATATTTTAGTAGTAATATCGGAATTGGTATTATTGAAGGGGAGCCTTGGCGTACGTGTTAAGGTGTTGAGTGATCAAGAGGTCACGGGCTCAAGTCTTGGGAGCGGCCTCTTGTCAAAATTTGACAGGGGAAGGCTTGCCCCTTTATACACCCATGTGGTGGGACCCTTCCCAGGACCCTCGCCTTGCAAGGATGCCTTCGTGCACCGGGCCACCCTTTTTTTATTGCAATTTGTATTATTAAATATTAGAAGTTAGGCTTATGACAGTATGTGTAATATCATATTATGTATACTGTTAAACGTATTAAGATATTAGTTTTATAATAGTAGTTTATGCTATACAGTATGGTTTATATTTTATGTTTGTTTTATCACTTAATGTTTTATGCTTTGATAGTATGTTTAGTTTAAGTTATACAATGTGTTTAGTTTTTTATGTTTAGATTTAGATACCAATATATTAGGTAGTTAGTAGTGTGAATGATCCAGTATTAGGCAGAGAACTATTTGAGTATTTCATAATGGTTTTGTATGACTTTTACTAGTTTATATTTCAATATGATATACCAGATGCCAAACATGATCTTGTTGCGGTTTTTATGTTGGTTAAGTGTGTTATATTAGGATTATTATTGGTACTATTATGACTTGATGGAGTGTTTGATTTGGTTTTGGTTGTTTAACTTTTTTATTGGTGGTTAAATCATAGAACTATATTGTATATAGGTTATATTTATACTTGTCGTTTTTAGTGCATTGTGGTGATGCCATATATGCACCATCACCCTCACCACTGAAAACTGCCCATGTGCCATGGTGGTCGCCATATGCCACGACAACTATGATTGTGATTAGTACTAGAGTTAGCTTTATCTTATCCTTTATCTGCAAGTAGGTTTCTCTTGGATCACAAGGTGTAAGAAATCACTTGCACATTGTCAACAACAAAAAACCTACAGCCTAAATAAAGAAACTACGAAACTTTTGGAACTAGTGGACAATCCCTCTAACAATTTGGGTGAGAGGGGTACTTTACTGCATTGCCTGTATTACATGTTTACATTTAAGCAATCCCTGCTACTTTTATGACTGGTAAATTATTCTTCAAAAAGGTGCGTGGTCCAGTGGGGGAAGGGTGCTATACCTTTCGCAATAAAATTTTGGTTCGGTGTAAGAGATGTATGACCAAATGGAAGTCCTGAAAGTGATAATCTTGATTTTAGCAAATGTTGTTCAAATGCAGATATATAAAATGAGACCCTAATAGAACAGCTTAGCCATCTGTTATCAAATAAACTATGTTAAAAGAGACACATATCTTAAAAACTCTTAAAAATGTGCAATCAAATTCTGCAAATTTTAACGGGATTACATTACACTCTCTAGTATAACAAAAATAGACCCACACAAGAGTTTGCAGGCTTAGATGGTGAGCATCCAGTCATCAGCTGGAACATGGAAGAGGTTTAACCTTTTAGTCTAGTCTGACTTAGAAATTTGAGAATAAACTAGAGAAAAGTGCCACTATAATAACACTAAAAATAGCACAATCGCCTATTTCTCTGAAAATAACTTTTGGTAGATTGCTCATCATAACTAAATCAAAATCAAGAGAAATTTGTATACTGCAGATTTGTCTAGAGAGTTTAAGGCTAATTATGATTGAATCAGTAGAAGGAAATAAAATAGTTTGGAATTACTTAAATAATTAGACTGTTATCCATCAGAAGCAACTACCACTAGTAAGACTTGGAATGTCATGACTCTTAAGTATGGAAAGCAAAAGTCATTGTAAGGATTAAGGAGCAAGTTCAGTGTATCAATAGGGAGGAAATAACACTTGAAGGATGAAGAAAAGTCGAAATGTAATAAATCAAAATATACATCTCAATGCTTACCATAATGGTCAAAAACAACCTGCAAGAGATGAATAAAAATTATGTTATAGGGCATACAATAATAATAAAAAGGCACAGAAAAGTGAATGCTGAGCAAACCATCATGTGAGAACTGAGAAGATACTGAAGAGGAGTTTCTATGCAAAAGGATTTTCTAGTTAAACTTCCGATTCAAGTATAATAACTTAAATCTTACTAATACTACAAGTAGATTGAAATTTTTTTAAATCAATTTTCCAAAGAAAACAATCAGCATGTGGTAACAAATTATGAGTCTAATTTTATGAGTCTATATTGGATGGTAACTCCAATATAGTCAAAAGGATAACCTTCACTTATGGCATATACTATGAGCAGAGCCTACTGCCTACCTCTCCCGCTTTGCTTACATGATATACTTGCAAAGTTGTTTCTAGCAATGGGTGCAGACGTAGGTCTACGGTGTTAAGCATGTATATCCCTTAAATGTGTAAATGCATGCATTGTAATACAAATGTACAATCAATATGTTGTTCTCTTCTGGTGAACTGTGAACAACAAAATTACTTCACCAATTGCTATATCAGATGCTTCAAGCCTTAATGTCTTTTATCAGTCAGCATCAATTAAAACTGATTTAGATCTCCCCATTTATCTCTGAAAAGTTAGATGTGATTGCATTTATCAATCACTACTTTTGTCTCTTCTAATCATTTATTTATTTTGCCGCGTGCTTTATTATATCTTAGTTGGGGGCTCTATCAAATATTCAGAGCCTTAGAGCCTTCACCACCATGCCTTATCTCATTCTCTCATTCTTTTTAAGATCTTATCTCATTCTCTCATTATGTTAGATAGAGGTGTGGTTCAAAAGAATAACTATGGCCCTGGAGGACAATGGGAGCTAGAATTTGGTTGATCTCCTAACAAAGTAATATAGCTATTGAGGTGTAGATGGGTCTATGTGTGGTTAAGACTAATGCATATGGGTTATGACAGGACAGACAGAACTAAATGCACTTTGATTGGTAGTGAAAGAGTTATGCCCAACCCCATGGTGTGGACTGTGGAACTGTGGATTAAAGTGAAACACTAAAATATTTTCCTCTTTTGAATATGCTTACATATAATTGTATTTTCCTATCTCTATTTGCTGCTTGTCATTATCTTAGTTATCAATTAGATGTGAAGATGCTTTTCTATGCTCCCATAATGATTTGGCAAAGGAAGCTTACATTGGCAACCACCTAAGATTGTTGCTCATGAAGGATATGGGAAGGTATGCAGGCTATAGAATAACTGCAACAAGCATGGTTTCGAGTTTAGACGATTAAATAAAGTTTGAGTTGCAAAGGAGTACTTTGTTCTATTTAACTTTACTGACATAATAATCATGGTTGTATTCTTTTAATAGTGATGCAGATGATATTGTGATCTCAGATGATGATCCACGCCGATGGAAGAGCTAAGACATTCATCTGAAGAAAATATTAATTTTTACACAGAAGATTGTGGTTCATTGAAGTACTCCATTGGAACTAGGGTTGTTCGTAACAAGAGAGAGAGATTTTTGTCATAAAAGAAATGTTTACTGGATTTACTTGAGGATACTAAGTTACTTGATGCAACAACCCCTTTGGAGCTGCTATGGTTCAAATTTTGGGACTTGGACGCGGTACAAGAGACTGAAGAGAGTTAATTTGAGGATCCAAAATGGCATAAAGGCTAGTTGAAAAGCTCAAGTACCTCACATTACCCGATAAATATTGTTACTTTTTTGTTACCGTAGCAAGTGAGTCAATGGAGACCACTAATAGTAGCTATGCAGGAAGCAGCCATTCAAATTTCAAATCAAATGTGTGAAGAATGCACCCAAGAAATGGAATCTTGTGAAATGACCGGGACATAAAAGTTTGGAGGCATTTTCAGGTTATGAAATGGGTTGAAGTTTTAAAAGATCTACTACCTAGAGTCCTTGACATGAATAGCTGAGGTGTTTCTGTAACGTCCATCATAAGAGTCAAAGAATAGAATGGATCATGTATACTGAATACTTGCCCAGTTAGCCCAGAGATATAATAATTGTGGAAAGCTGGAAATGATATAGGTTGAAGCTACTAAAATATATATTGAATGTTTATAGACACTAAAATGTTTAACATAATTAATAGTGAGGATAGGATCTGTACCATTACATGTGATGGAACAAACTCCAACACGTCAATAATCTGCAGTATTGAAATGTAAATATTTTAATCCTCTATCAAAGGGATGAAAAGTTAAAAGAAATGCATCTACTCCACATCCACTACATTAGCCTGCTCATTGAAGCGCCTAAATCAAAACATAAAAAATGTTCTTCTCTATAGACTATAGTGATGCATTAATGGAAACCCCGTAAAATCTTTTTGAACATTCTCGAGAGGTGCACAAATATTTCTTTAAGTCAAAAGGCACCAATACATGATAATTGCTCGCACATTGACTTAGCGTGGAATGAAAACTCGAATTTTAAAAAATTGTGCAATGGTATATCAAGATTGATGTCTAATTATGCTATATACACGGGTTCAATTGTGTTGAACAAAAAAGAGAGGCAATCACACAAATCCAAGTAACATGAACTTACAAGTGACAATGCTGTAAATATAGTCAGGACCCAATCCCCATTGCCATCTGCATTGGAAAGGTGACCATGGTGCAGTTTAGCTGTTCAAAATAAACAAAATAAAATCAGCATTTCAGCACTAGAGTTGAAGATTAGACGATTAGTTGGGGTCCAAATCAGCGGAGAAGCAGAGAAAACATAACAGATAAGATACAAATGCTGCGACAGCAGTTTCAATCTAAAACTTAAAGATTTTCATTCAAAATTTTGTTTATAATACAATTATGAAACTACTAATAGTTAAATATGATGCTTGCTGAGAGTTTAATACATATAGGGCATATGTTGCCATATATACCGTTAGAGTAGAAAGACACACCACATGGATAGATATTAACCACAGCTCAAAGCTGATACAAAATGAGAAGCTGACAATGATTCCTGAGTCAGACACATTATTCATCGCTAACGAGATGATATAGCAAATAACTTGAAACTTAATAATAGTATCCGCCTAGTGGACAATATATTGTGGTACTTCAACTCGGGAAAAAAAAAGGCTAAAGTGGCAATGAAGGGAGAGTAGTTTCTAATATCTATGGCATCTCGTGATAATATATCTACCTCTAATTCTTTAAAGGACTGTCCCAAGGACCTGTAAAAGAAGCGCATATATGTAAATCGAGTAGATTCCTACATAACAGTGTGTCTGAATTATCCATGAAATCCAGAATATACATGTAAGGAACTCAAAGGCAGCTGCTTATAGGTAAAATGCCATAATTTCTACCAAACAGACCATGATTACTGACAATTTCCCAGTATAAATAGTTTGAACATACCAAGAAGCCTGTAGTAAGCTCGGTATATAACAGATGTTCCATCAATTAGCATTACCCTGCCATTGCCAGAGTCAGGTTGAACTGTCCCGCCTTTGTTATGAGCTTTGGAATCCAATAGAGGGGCCTTGTTTTGAAGTACTCTTTCACTTTTAGTAGTAACACCAACTTTAGTACTGTTGGATGAGGATAAAGCGCAATAACCCTGATGATAACAGAAGTGTTAAAGAAACATTATTAAAGACAAAAGTGACATAAATCAATTATGATAATCAAACGCTAATCTGTTTTACCCTTTTGAAACGAGCTGATTGGGAGCAGCAATATGTGAACCCAGGAGAGGTATATCGGCTATTACAAAACGCCCTTTGGTTGATTTGTACGAAGTTCCTTCCGACTGAATTCAGAGTTCTGCAGAAGAAAGTCTGCATTTGAGTATTTGAGGGCGGGAAGGAAGGAAGGAAGTCCGCGACTTCATTCACTCCTAAAGACGCTTTTGGCATACGAGGACGTTGTTGTAGACATAAGCAAGTGACGCATGGGCGGGCAAGTGCAGCATTGTCCTGCGCTGGGCTTGTGTCTTGTCCTCCTCACACAGTTATTAAATAACTGAAAATAAATTGGAAATATACAGATTTATAGTTGTGATGGATTAAAAAAAAAGTTACGAGTAAATGAATGTTAGTCATTCAAAACTTTTCAAAAAAATAAATGATACGTAGTAATATTTTTGGGAACGTCCTATATATGGTAAGTGAGATGAATTTTGTAGGACGAGGATAATTAAATGGGGTAATTTAAGTTTGCACCTCATATTGTTGTTTAAATTGGACTTTGCATCCCGTTTTAAAAAATCTTTGTTTTTGCACCTCAATCCCATATGAAAAAACAAAAATGCAACTCCATTAAAATTTTGTTGACCTTCAACATATTCCTTATTGAGGGCATTTTTGTCTTTTCATATGGGATTGAAGTGCAAAAACAAAGATTTTTAAAAAAGAGGTGCAAAGTTCAATTTAGACAATAATATGAGATACAAACTCAAATTACCCCTAATTGAATATAACCCTCATCATAAAAGTTAGATGTCTATTACTAATGTCATCCTAAAGTTAGAGGGCTAGAAATTCAGTGTGGGTTCTATTTTTTGAGTTCGATTTTGATTAAAAACCAAATACAAAATCAAAGTAAAAAGTTTGGTTCGATTTGATTCGGTTTTACATTTTAAAACTTGAAATCACAGTTTGATTGGTTCGGTATGTTTCAATTCAATTTCGTTTTATCTATTTTTTTTATAAAAGATCGTCTTAAATGATACAATAGTTGGAGAATCAAACATATTACATAAATAATGCCAACATACTAGAAAAAATAAAATAAAAGGGAGGAAATAAATATGTCTTGAATTATACGTATGACAATGCGGAGAGATAATACTTTTTTCCATTGTTTGGAAAAAAAGTGTATATATTCTTAACTTACATTTTTATGATTAGTTTGAAAAAGGTTCATAAATATTCATGTTATATGTGATATAATTAAGATGAATATTTATTTTTTATCAATATAAAAACTTTAAGTTACATAAAAATAAAAGTAACTAGTAAGGGAAACTGTCAAATAGATCCTTGAACTTTCATGAAAAGGTCAATTAAGTCCTTCTATAGGAGGTTCTGTCCGGCCGTCGCGATTTGGGACAGTTCCCGGTGGAATTTTTTGATAAAAATTTTTGAGCATCTTATTCACCAAGTCTAGTTTACTCGTACCAAATTTCAGCTAAAAATTCAAACGGGAACACATTCAAATTAATTCTTGAAGATAACTGCGCATTTTTGCGTTCTCGAATTAATTAGAATGCGCTCCCGATTAAATTTTTAGCTGAAATTTGGTATGAGTAAACTTGACTTGATGAATAAGGTGCTCAAAAAAGAAGTGATGGTGTCGGAGAACGGCGGCCTGCGGAGACTATTGAGACAGACAGACTCGCCAGGAAAAGAAAAGAAGAAGGTGAACGAGCAGGGTGGGTCTTGAAAGGGCAAAAAAGGAAAAGTAAACAAAATATAAAGAAAAGTGAAAAAAATATGAGGTCCAATTAAAACAAGCCATGTGGCTAGGTGACCTGCTGATTGGGTTTATACCGGTCATGGATTGATATGAGAAGATGCACCTTATAATTTAGATTATGTTAGAATTATCAACAATTGGGATTAATATAAGAAGACTTCAAATAGTTGAGATTATTCATGTGAATTATTCCTAACTTTTATTATAGTGAATATATGTACGTGTAGGCATAGAATGAAAGTAAATTGTAAGATAACACACACGAGTTTTTCCCACTTTTAGTCCTCCGACTATTACGTCATTGACACTTTTGGTGCTCGTTTTTTATTTTTTCACTTTTAGTCATCGACTATTACGCTAAAGACGCTTTTGGTACCCGTCTTTGAAAATTTCCATATTTGGTCTTCTGACTTTCATACAAGTGACATTTTTGGTCCTTCAACTATTATAACAATGACATTTTAGTCATCCACTTATTGTGTCAAAATCATAGTGGAAGGACTAAAAGTGTCAATCTGATAATAATCAGGGGACTGAATGTGGAAAATTTTGTAGTTGATGACTAAAAGTGTCCCTAGCACAATAGTCGATGATTAAAATTGGAAAAATTAAAAATCGAGTTATAAAAGTGTCAATGACACAATAGTCGGAGGATCAAAAATGACAAAACCTCCAAAACACAACTTAAAAAAACACAAGTTAAGTATGAAGGGGCAAACTATTTTACTTGTGTGGTGGAACATGATGGGCTGAATAGTGCCAGCAATGTTTGCCTTCAGCCTAAGACAATTTAAAAAAAAACGCATCTGTTTAATTTTTGGTTAAAGAAGTACAAGAAGGCAAGTATCACGTGTTAGCGATTTGATGAAACACTGTAATGGTTACAATATTTTTCTTTGAATAGTTAGCTGATAACATACCAGAATAAGGAGAATTGCACTGATATAATAGTATAACACTATTGATTCTTATATTGGTTTCTTTAAAAACTTCTAAAACCAAATCGATATTGGATTGACGGTTCTTCAAATGGTTCCTGATTTTCTTTCAAAAACTGAACCGATTTCTTCCCTACATTTCTCTGCGTGAGACGACATATAAGAATCACTTTTGTAAGTTTATCTTGTGTATAAGTATTAATGTAGAATCTTCTTGTTTAACTTTATTTATCGTAAAATGACAAAAATCAGAATGCAATTTTCAAATCTTGCATATTGAGATCATCCTGTTACGCACCTTCCAAACCGGTCGGTACTAGTCCAAGCCCTGTTGGCCGGTTTGTGATCCGGAGTAAATAACTTGTCAAATCTAGTGTTTTTCTGCAACTAGATCTATGCATACTTGTGACGAGTAGAAAACAACAGAAAAGTCCACAGAAATCTTTCGTGATGAGAAGAGACAATCGCAAATAATTAATGTACTAAAAATGAATTAAAAGTCCACAACAATCCATGATTTTAGAAGACAATAAGAATGAACGGAGCTTGAATATGTCTACACATTTATAGACTTTTAAAGATTACATTGAATACACCTAGACTTTTTTAGACTTTTCAAAGTCTACATTGTATATACCTAAAATTTTAAAATCCATGAACTTTCAAAATTTTATCACTAATCCCAAATACAATACACCCCCTAAATGTAATTTCTAAATAAAAATTTGAGTCTTTTAGAGAAGGAAATTTGAGTTAATAATAATAATTTAAGTATGAGTATATTCTTAAATATTACTGAAACAAAATAAATGAATGAAAATGAAATAAAATTACTATAATATATCATCATGATAATTATAATGTAAAATTGAACATTATTATGATCAATACAGTTAGTATTATAGTCACTATAATACAGCAAGGTAACTTTTTATCTACTAACTTCATTTTTATAAACACCATGTGATCCCGACTTCGTCAAATTAATATCAGATTCAAGAAACACACCACAAATCCTTGAGAGAAGTAATCTCAAGTCGCTCAATTAATTCGCGAAATTATCGCCCCTGTATATCCACCACTTCGCACGAGAAATGTCTTTTAATTTTTAAATGATTGCATGACCATTCTAGCTAGTTCGTGAGGCCAGATGCTAATGATTCAAGAAAAGTCTATCGAATTCATATTTGTGATGAGTTAAACACAAGACAACTTGTATGAAGATGATTTAGTATGCGGAGGGCTCTATTTAGACGTTTACCTTTCATTTCACATGTGATTTAGGATCAGTTTGGCACAATTAGGTGAAGAGATACTTATTGTGAGCTTTCTAGTAACTATTAGAAGCTTCTAGTGACTAGAATATTTTAAAAGAAACATTTGACAGTTGTTCGATAAAAAACCGACTGTTTAATTTAGTTATGTTTGGTATACAATCTGTTTTGACTTATTAATGCTAAAAGCTACCAACATTGCTCATATGCTACTTACTCGGTGTAGTTTCTCGAAAAGATATTTTATTTTGAAAAAAATCTCTTAAAAATTCTCATGCCAAACGTACAACTAGACGTTTTTATAAAGTTTTTAAATAGTACAAAATTTAGAAGGTTGAGACTTATGTCTAACAAACATTCACTTAGTCGATTACCGGAAAAGATACTTTTGTGAGTTTTTAGTAATTGTTAACTTTTATTCACTAAAAAAATCTCGAAAGAAAAAAATTACAGTTGTTTGATAAAAAGTTGACTGTTTGATTTAGTTCTATTCGGTATATTAAGTTGTTATGACTAACTAATGTTAAAAGTTATAGACATTCTATATGAGCGTAATTTCTCAAAAAGATTTTTTATTTTAGGTGAAATTGACACCAATAATCCATACATTTACACATTTTACAAAAATAATCTCTACTTGAAAAGTTCACAACAATAATCCCAACTAGTTAGTTGTTTTACAAAAATAAACCGAGCGCTAATGGTTTTAAGTTTTTTTTTTATTTTAAATTTAAATATATTGAAGCAAACATATATATAAACATTGACAATATTATATTTGAGTTTAATTGTTTATATTGAAAATATAATTTAATCTTCAATATTTTTCATAAAACATAATAGAAATATTTGAACACTAAATAGTACATACTATTCAAATTCTTTATTATCTTTCATTCTTTATCCATATTTTATTTATATTCATTTTTGTTATTCATTATAATAAAGATTTCAAAGTAGTTTTAGTAATACTATATTAAATATTAATACCTTATGTAGAATGTTTAATACATATTATATTTTATTATATTTTATGAAAAATATTAAATATTAAATTAAATTTATGGTAGGAAAAGATTAAAATAAAATACAATATTATTAATTTTTATACATATTTTTGCATTGATATATTCAAAATAAAAAAATAACCGAAAAGATAGCACCGTTAGCACTCGGATTTTTTTTTTGTGAAACAACTAACTAGTAGGATTATTTTTGTGAAATTCACGAGTAGGGATTATTTTTGTAAAATATGTAAAAGTAAGGATTATTCGTGTCAATTTTACCTTTGTTTTATATTTTGTAAGAATTATTGTGTGAGAGTTCTAAAAATTTTAAAAGGCAATTCCTATTATACACAAAATTTATACACAAATTGTCACAACCGTGTATACACGCAATCGGCAGACAATTACTAATTTTTTAAAATGAGCTATCTCTGTACATAGATAACTAGAGTGTGTACAATTTGTATACTAATTTTGTGTAGAAATGTGATTTTTCAATTTTAAATGGGACAGAAGATAAAAGATGAGTGCCAAAGATGTTCTAAGGATGTTTTTAATTAGAAGAAAAATTTCTAGTCTGGTCTGGTCTTGTCTGATATGGTCTTGTCTGGGCTGAATTGATATTGTTTGATTTGGTCTGGTAGATGTCTTATCATTGTGTATTTTATTAGTGTTCAAGTCTGATATGGTCCAATCTGATCTGGTCTAATATGGTTTGTATGGTTTGGTCTAGGACTAAAAATCAAATAAAAACATCTTAATGCTCTGGGTTGAGTGGACGTAACTAAACCCAATATAACAAAGTAAATCTAGGTTTTAACAAAAAAATTAGATGAACCTAAATGAATTTAGGTGCATATTTAAAACGTCGTTTGAAAGCAAAATAGGTGAACCTAATCCAATATAATAAGTTTTTGTTTGAATGAAGGTGCTCTAACTCATTAGTGACGTAACCTCCAAAGTCCAAACCCCCCCATTTGAAGATTATTCAATTCTGGGTTTTCGCGGATTCTCATGAGTTATGAGAAGTGAACCTAAGTTTACTAACAACCTAAGTTATTGTCCTAAAAATATAAAGACATGAGGCTGATTAAAAATTAAACCTGCAATAACTTAGGTTAAACAAACAAAGCATAAGTCCACTTTAAGGTTAAATGCACTAAATCCACTCGTGAAATATAAATTCGTTGCATGATCCCTATGTGATTCGAAATTTGCGCCAAACCCCCAGTGTTCACGCATAAAATATCTTCTAATAAATTTAATTGTCAAATAAATGTAAAATGATTAGTATATTTGTACTACGTATAAATTAGAAATCTTAACAAAGTTACTTGCATATTCAATAATATTATTAAGACAAGTAATTTCAAAATTGTAAAATTTTTTCTTGGATGAGATTTTGCATATAATTAATTAAAACACATGAAAGTTTAACACAATTTTTAAATAACAAAAGTTTAGAGTTCAGAGTACGGGACCTAGGTGGAATCTGCGCCGCGGCTGCCTCCTTCCGATCTGCGCTACGTTGTCTTCCTGTGTACTGCTGCGGTCATCTTCCTTCCATCGTCATCATCATATGATAGGTACACGAGGCCCTTAATTAATGAACTGTGGTCGGAAGTATTAAAGCGGTCGTTGTCCCTCTAGTTAGGGTTTTAGTTATTCCGCCGATCTTATAGATTGAGCGGCTCTTCGATTCAGAGTTTCATCCTGCGACGAGTTTTTTGGCACAAACAAGAAACAGAGACAGCAATAGGGAAAGGATGACATCATCGAGTAAAGGTCATGGTCGGAGCTTGGGGTTAAAAGTTGGAACAGATCTGAATTCAAGGTCATCTGTGATTGGTGGCGAAAGTGGAGGCTTGACAGAGAACGTGATGAATAAGAGACAGAGTGAGGAAGAAGCTACAGTACTGCCAGCTCGCCCTCCTCTTGAACCGCCGTCGGAGTATCAGAAACAGATAGGAGGTTCCGGAACGTGTTTGGAAGTGGTGCTCATGAAGGAGCAAAAGTTTTATTTTATTGTCTTTTTGCCTTTTAATTTCTTTGATCATACTGTTTGTTTTCCCTTGTGGTATGTTTTTTGTTGTAAGACTGTGGATTTGGGTG
Organism: Cuscuta epithymum; assembly: GCA_945859915.1. Classification (NCBI taxonomy): domain Eukaryota; kingdom Viridiplantae; phylum Streptophyta; class Magnoliopsida; order Solanales; family Convolvulaceae; genus Cuscuta; species Cuscuta epithymum. Next base: position 457,475 of record CAMAPF010000043.1, read on the forward strand.
TGTGTGATGAAAGGACTGCGTTAATTGTCTTTGTCTCATTTCATCATTTGTGCCCATTAATGGATCAGAGAGTTATATTGCTTCTATCGAGGTGATAAAACTCTGAGTCTGGTTCGAGGGACGACAGTTCTCACGAGTCTTTTTGTCGGTTTACCTACTATATGAATGATGTGTTATCAATTTAAGAGCCCGTTTGGTAGCACGAAAATCGGCTGTTTTGTCTGATTCAGCTGAAATTTATGAAGTTCTGGCTGAAGTGGCTGCATTGGCTGATTCTGCTGATTTACGAAAAAATTATTTTTAAAATATATTTTATTAATAAAATAAAGAAAAAAATTATACGATAGTATGTAAAATTAGCTAAAGTAATCATCTATAGTAACTTCAGCCATAAAAGTAACTCTAATCTCATTTTTTCAGCTTATTACACAATTCAGCGCGCGAAACTAAAAATAAAATTGGCTAATAAGCCTGATAAGCAGAAAAACAGTGTTGCCAAACGACCTCTAATCCTACTTCTTCTTAAAAAAAAAGATTAATTGTCAAATTTACCTATCATGAGGAGATTTGGTGTAATAAATTGTCTTCTGAAGAACTAATTTATAGGAAGGGGGCTTTCAATGTAAAAGAACTAATTTTAAAGGAGTACCAACCATCATTATTCACCCTCACATAAACCCTTGGCGACGGACAGGGGCTTGTACCCAGCAGATCACCATTCTGTGCTCTTTGTCAGTGCATATTGTAATTGCGTTCGGCGCGAGAGAGAACAATATTCTCAAAGGTTAGAATACCAGCACAAGTTCTGGACGGCGAGGGCTTTAGCGGCTAAAACCCTTCCTATCTATTCTGGCGAAACCCCTTGTTGCTCTCTATACTCTTAACACCTGCACAACGAGAGATTATCAATGGGAAGAAGCGCAGGAAAATACAAAAAGAGGGAAAGCAACCCCTCAAGCAAGTCTTCCAAAACAGACTTCTACAATGAAGACGATGATATGATGGATGACGAAATTGATGCCTGTATATATTTCTTCCCTTCTCGTGGTTCTTTTCCTTATTATAATTATGTCTACAATTTTTCTTCCTATCGGTCTGGTTGCAGTTCACAAACAGAGGGATATAATTCCGCTGGACATTGATAAAGATGCTATCGATGAGTCTGATGAAGATAACGAGCATCCTGTGTATGATTTAGAGGTATAATCTCGCTTCAGTTAACACTTCAGCTGATTTGAGAAACATGCAGTAGTAGTTTTCAGGAGAAAATGTGTTTTAAAGATACGCCTTTTATTAATATGCTGGTTGTGTAGGATGATGACGAAGAAGATGAAGAGGAAGATGATGATGACTACAATGATGGGGATGTTGCTAAAAGTAATTAAATAACCTCCCTACACATTGAAGTACTTTTTATGATGATTTTTGTAGTTTAGGAGTATTCATTTGTATGCACTTCCAAGCCTACGACACTTTAGGACAATTAAAGGCGGATACACTCATATATCTAGTATCTACTTCAGCTATCAATCTTATATTGTTCACAACTACGCTTCCACTGTTTGGCTTCAATAAACTTGTCGAATGAAAACATTTTCCTAAATTGCATATTGATTAGAATATATGTTTCACGATCTTAAAGCGTTCTACATTTGCAGTGTCAAGGCAGCTAAAGTATCTAAAGGCCAAAATGGGCGGGGTTGATGATGAAATGCATGATGAAGCTGATGAAAACGAGAAAGAGAGATCTGTGTGGAGTAGGCATAAGCCAGTTTATTACAAAAACGATAATGTTAGTACATATAAATTCTATCCTGTATTTATAGCATTCATGACACATATGCCATTACTTTTTTTTTTCAAATGTAATCTTAAGGAAACAGTTCCATATATTTTGTTGTGATATAGATAAGAGTGTTGAAACGTAATGAAACTGACACTTCTTTCCATTTCTAGCAAGATTCGAGTGATGAGGATGAGGGAGAGGTTATGAGGTTGCAGAAGAAGAAAGCTGAAGGTCTGACATTAGAAGACTTTGGTCTTGAAGATGATACGGAGGCAACATTTGAGGTAAGATATTTGTGTCTTGCGATTGGCATATTAGCATTTAGGTATCAACTATTCAAATTTGGGAAGGAAAATAAAATGCTGTTTGAATGAATTGGAACAAGATAATTACATTACTGTTCCGCTGCAGGAAATTAATACAAAGGTAAAACCAACTGCAAGAATTGACTCAGATAAAGAAGAAGTCGATGGAACTAGAATTGCCTTTGAGAAAATAAAGAGAGATTTAAATGCTTTGACAAAGGAAGAGCAGATGGATGTTGTCTATAGGTGAACTACTTGTCTCGTTCTGTCAATGGGTCAATACTTTCTCATTTATGCTTCTCACTTTATCCACTATTTTCCAATGTAGCTCTGCCCCAGAATTAGTTGGTTTATTGTCTGAGCTTAATGAAGCACTCGAGGAGCTTGATAACAAAGTAAATCCGCTTTTGAGCAAGGTACTACCTCATTATCTAACATCTCTGGCATGTGCTCCTCTAATACTTTTATATAGCAATATATGACATTTAGACATCATTGCTAATAAAACTAATAATGCTTTCTTAAGAAGTTCCGCTGTAGACAAATCACCAGTTCTCAAGCAATGTATTTATGTATTGATGGTTTCTTCAGATTATATATATTTGTTCTGCACTTGAATTAGGTCAGTGGGTTTAATAATTGCTCTCTGGTTATTTGATATTTTTAAAGATCATTGTTGAAAGGGGAAAGAAAGGAGAAATGAATTACATGGAGACCAAAAAGCTGCTTCTACTCTCATATTGCCAGGCTATTACGTTCTACCTACTTCTTAAATCAGAAGGGCAACCAGTCTGTGATCATCCTGTTATTTCTCGGCTTGTAGATATAAAGGCTTTGTTGGATAAGGTTAGCATCTGCTATTATTCTATTAACAATTACATACTAGATGTTAGTCTTATTTGTTAGTCTTATTTACTCATCATCATCATCATTACCTGAATGCCACAAAGGCTCCCACCTATGGTGGGGTGGGGTCGGATGTACGCAATCTTACCCTTGTACTAAAGCACAAAGAGATTGTTTCCGGATGACCTGTAGTGAACATCGCGTCGAAATTTGCATGGACTGACTGTTGCTTCATAATAAAGAAGCGCAGACAGTTTAGTGAGCCATTTTGCTTTATTCCATCATATTCCCAAGTCAAAATGATGGAAAAGTGTTAGTCTTTTTTACTAAGATGTAAAAAATGAGTACCAGTCCCTCACTCATCATTGTCACAGCCTTAATGAATAAAACAAACAACAACAACCGAACTTTGTTCCCAAAAGAGTTCGGGGTGTGAGTCGGCATATGATATAAGAGTTAAAAAACATTACATAGAGAAGGAGATAGACCAAGGTTGTTAGGTTCGCGATCCAACTCGTAGGATCGTATGTTTTTACGATCAAAATAGGGAGGTGCGAGCTGGATCGCCGCTAGGATCGGAAAAAGACTTCGGATCGTCGGATCGACGAGTAGAATCGTAACTTGTCCGATTTTGCGATCTACCCGAGTTGCGACTTCGAAGCTAAAAAACGGGAAAGAAGTCGCAGAACGACAAGTTAAAAAAAAACATCGCGAATCAGGATGAACGAAGCCCTAGCGCCACCGGCTGCGACGTTAATCTACCCAGCTTCTTGCTCTTTAAGTCTTTAAATAAATCTTCTTGCTTCGTTATCTTCATCTCGTCTCTGCTCTCTGTCTTTCATCCGCTTCATCTCTTCTCTGTTTTCTATCTTTCAGCCGCTTTAGTTGTTCTGGCAGTTCCAATTGTAATCTTTTGGGACTGCTTTTTATTGTCCTGAAGCTACCGAGTAGCGACTAGGTCATGGCAAGTGGGTCAAATGATGGATGATTTTATATTAAGATGATATTTTGTTGTCAAATGTTTTGGAGTTTACCTTTGACCTTCTCATCTCAAATGTTTTGTAATTTATCTTCGAATTTGATATGTTAAGTGTTTTATAAATGCTTTGAGCCTTGACATTCTGTTAATTATACTCCGTAATTAACTTATTACTCCTACTATTAATTATTAATATTAATTATAAATATTAATTGAGTGCTTTATATATATATATATACTCAGTATATTGTACCGTAGGATCTTACGATCCGAGTTACAATCCCCGAGTTACGATCTCCTAGACCCCTTCCGATCCGTGCTAGGATCTCGAGTTTAACAACCTTGAGATAGACATGCAGTATAGGATTAGTCTTCTACATGTTTGCTCTCCCTCCGCTTTGCCCTCTTCAATGTCATACTATCATCTAACCCAAGTATTATCATATCATTCTTGATCATTCTAGTTCGGGTGTGTCTAGGTTATCCCCTCTCCTCTCCCACGTCTCAATTTGTCTAAGAGGTGCATCATTTGGTCATCTACCTACATGATCAAACCACCACAACTGAAACTCTCACATCTTATCTTCAATTGGTGCTATTCCCACTACAAACTTGATGAATAAGAACTAAAATAATATGGAGTATTTGAGTCTCCTAATGCAAAGAACCATATCATACACATTTGGATGTATTTTTTCGTTTTCAAATTTAGAAGTAACTCCAGATCTCAAGGTTTGAAAAGGCTAGTTTGGGCATGTAAGCCTTGAGGCGTACTGAGCCGTAAGCCTTAAAATATAACAACAAATAAATAAAAAGTTTAAATAAGTACAAGCCAACTAAAGATACATATAATTGTAAGTCCAAAAAGTATCAAACACAAACACATTATATGATCACTTCATCAAACACAATAATTCAAAATGAGAATCCCAACACACAAACAAACACCACACACATATGGCACAATTCGCCATATCTTATAGCCTTACCACCATCATTACTATCATAGTCATCCCATTCTAATCATTGTGCAGCAGTATGGATTTTTTTTTAAAGAAAGAGTTTTATTGAAGAGAAATAAAAGTTACAAGAAAGGAAAACAACAAGAGAAAGAGAACACATAACCAGAAAACCCAACCCAAAGCACGAAAACATATTCCCTCCCAAGATAACCCTAAGTCTCCCTCTAGTAATTAATCAGAACTCCAGAATTTTTTGAGGTGTAAGCCTCTTATCTTGCTAAAAAAAACCTAAGCCTCTTATCTTGAGTTTTTGATAAGAGTTTTTTTAGCAAGATAAGGTGTTAGCCTCTTATCTTGCTAAAAAAACCTAAGCCTCAATACCTAATCTATGCGCCTCATATTGAGGCGCCTCAAAATCCGCCTCTTAACTGCCTGTTGAAACCATGCCAGATCTGCAACATTTGATTTAGACGCGGATACTTGAATTGTTTGGTGGATTTAATTCAGACAGCTATTAATAATTTTGATTACTTCCTGCATCTTCAATTCTTCATTGCAGATGAAAGAACTTGATGGGAATCTTCCATCTGATCTCGAAGTTCTTGTGAGCAAGTGTGGTGGTACTGGAGCCAAAGAGAGCCTAAATACAGAAGATGGTCCCTTCGATACTGATTGTCCACCAAATGATGATCCCTCTATGGTTATAATTAATACTCAAGGAGCTGAGGTAATTAAATTCTTCCCTGATGTATTTATAGTTTTATACAAATATGTACACATACACCATTCTTTATGTTTCTCTTTTAAATTTCATGATACCCGTTCGCCAGCATTGGCATAAGTGCTGTGTAGATCATAATGATGTTTCACAAATTGTTTCTAGTCTAATGCAGCTACCGAGTCAGCGGAGTTGAACAGTCCCAAGGATGACAAGAAAAATAAGCTAAAGCGGAAGTTTCAGGTAGGTTATCCGTGCATGTAAAGAAAAGCATCATGATTACTATTATCAATACTTTTAGGATTTAGAATACTGTGTATAATGAGATTGGCTTTAAATGCTGCAGGATAACCAAGTAGGTAGACAAAGTATGGAAATGTTGAAAATGCGAGCTTCTCTTGAGGAGAAGCTCAAACAGAAAGGTCTCTTTAGTTCTTTGGCACAAAAAAATGAGAGTTCTAAAAAGCGTCTTCGACCTGTGAACGGGTATTTTTTCTTCACTTTTGTCATTATTTTAAAAATTCAAGGTCGATCTGTTTTTTTCCTGATGCAAAGTGAAGTCAACCGTAACACTTGAATCGGCTAGTTGGTCTAATGTAGTATTATTTATATGAAATGGACATCCAACAGGCAACTTGCAACCTTGGGGGATTATGATGATGAAGTTATGGACCCAGTAGGAGGTTCTCATATGATGTCCGATGGTAATGCAGGCATGGCACATTCAAAGAAATTCTCTCAGCTTGTGACTAAAGTAAATAAAGCCAAGGTTCGTTGTATCATCCCATTTTTATATAAACTGATAAGTGCATTATTAATCAGCATAGCTCACAACCTCAAGCTTCAATCTGAACTTTTGAAAAATTATCATACGCTAGTTTTGTTTTTTGTAGCGCTGCTTCGTTTTAAACTCGTGTGAACGAACCCATATTTTTTCCATCATTAGCTATTTTGTTTTTTCATTCCTAAATCCTAACATGCTCCCCAGTCCCCACCCACGCCCCAGGAAAATAGTAATCATGGTTGAGTAAGGTGTCATTGTAAGTTTTTATTATTTGTAAATTATGAATGAACACTTATAGCCCTAAAATTTTATTGTCAAGGTTGTTTCGAGTAAAAGACTAAAATTGCCTGCCACTTGGCTTTACAAGTGTTTCTACTTCAAATGAAAGTTGTCTTTTAATGCTGAACTCTTTCTCGGGACAAAAAATATTGAAAAATGGTCTTTTGTTTTCCATCATTTGCAATGGAGCCAAAGACTCACTATTTTTTGGCTTGAAAATATGATGGAATAAAGCAAAATGGGTCATTAAACTGTCCGCACTTCTTTATTATGAAGCTGTAGTCAGACCATGCAATTTTGGATGCGATTTTCACTATGGGTCATCCGGGAACAGTCTCTTTGTGCTTTAGTACAGGGGTAAGACTGCGTACATCCGACCCCCCCTTACCCCACCGTAGGTGGGAGCCTTTGTGGCACTGGGGGGGGGGGGGGGGTAATGGTGATGTGATGCATATGCATGTTTTTACATCATCTCCGATATCTGGCTTTTGGTTTATGTTTTTATTGTAACAATAGGTTATTTCTGGGGATGATGACTTGCCAAAGAGAGATGATGTTGGGGAGAGGAGAAGGAAACATGAGTTGAGAGTTCTTGCAGGAGCTGGCATAAAATCTGCTGAAGATGATGATAATGATGTTGAAGAAGATGAGGAATCCGCTGGCCACACAAGTGATGACGGAGGGGCTGATGCAAATGGTGGTGAAACAGACTCAGACCTTGAGTTTTACAAACAAGTAGAGAAAAAACACTCCGAAAAGGTTGCCACTAAACAGAACAAGTATTCAAGGTCTGTGTTTCCTCATTAGCTTGGGATACGAATATTTATTATGACATTCCTTCCAGAAGAGTTAGCAGAGGCCAAAAATCTCTCATGCTTACTTTGATTATTTCTGTGTGCGCAACTTCATGCAGGCCTCAGCTAGTTGCATCTCTCCCCGAAAAAACTGCAGATGATGAGAAGCGTCAGATCACTTACCAGGTTAGTTGTGCTATATTGGCATATTTCAGTATCATCATCCTTCCTTAACCTTGTTAAATGTGTATTTGTTTGCCCTCTTTAATGTGTGCCAGATTGAGAAGAACAGGGGTTTAACTCGTCATCGTAACAAGCAAGGCAAGAATCCGAGGAAGAAGTATAGGGTATGCCCCCACCAAAAATAATGCTCTTTATTTAATATATTAGAAATTACACTATAAATCATTCAGTGATTAATACAAATATGCAATTAATACATATCTTTTCTGCAGACAAAACACCAGGATGCAGTTAAGCGTAGGAAAGGGCAGGTGCAGGAGATAAAGAAACCATCTGGTCCTTATGGAGGAGAAGCTACTGGCATTAATGCTGCTCGCAGCCGAAGTATCAGATTCAAGAATTAAGCTCCCCCTTACCGTCAAAATTTTAACTCAAAGATTGATTCCTTTGATGCAATTTTTCCATTTTTCTGCATCCCAAAACCGGATTTTGATATTTATCACTTTTTAGTGTTGTGCTTATTCTACACATGTTTATTTATGAAGTGTTTCATCTTTGCTATAGTATTCTATACAATAGTTTGTATGTCTGGAAGCAATTGAACGCTGGCACTTGCCACATACATAGTGTGTTGAAGTGTAATTGTTAATTGGACAGCATGGGAGTCGTACGTACTAGAATATGTTGAGAAAAGTAGAATATTGCTATTTAAATATATTAAAAGAATAAAAAGCCATTAATTTTTCCTGCATTCCGAGTTACATCACTTCCATGATTACATCTTTTCTCTTAGCATTTACTTGAATCCAAAAATATCAATGGTGGAGACGTGGAGTGGGAGTGTGGGACAAGAACTAATAAAAGGCAAATTCCATATACCTACAAAAGAGTAACAGATCTCAACTAAAAATGGATTTTAATCCATAAATAGAAAGGAATCTGTTTTTCAACTAAAACAATGTTAACTCAAATTTGTGAAGTCGGAACATAACTTTCTTCTATGACTATCAGAAACCATTTTTTGGAGGGACTGGTGAACCAAAGCAACTCATTGAACGGAACTCAACCCTGACCTCTCCAATCATTCCTTGGCAGGAGAAGATGAACCTTCAGCAGCCTTTTTCTCCCTCTGTTTTTCCCTCTTTCTCTGGTTTTTCAGAGCATTCTTGCTCTTATCTCTGCGTTCATGGATAAAAAATGATTAGCTATTTCAAAAGGAGTTTTTCCTCCAGATTTTGGAATCATAAAAAGGGGAAATTAAGAAGCACTTATGGATGGTTATGCCTTACCCTGATGGGGTTCCACCAAGTAACTGTAAAATGAGAAACAATGGAAATGTCAGATAGCATGCAAGAGCAATGTCAGATAGCATCCAATCTTATGGATGATCATGGAACACGGCTAACAATCTAACATTTGTTTTTAGCACCAAACTTGGAATTTATGCATTTATTAAATAGATTATGCAATCTTTATGCTGTGGACCTTATAATTGTAGGCTCTACTGAAGAAGTTCAAAACAGCAAATGGTTTGCTATCTTAGTTGCTTCTTAGAAACTGTTTCTTAGTTTACTTCCAAAAGAGTTTCTAAATAATTAATACTCCAAAATGACAAGCACAAAAGAACTTTAACTAAGCTGTAAGCTTCTTTTATAAGCACACCCACACTAAACAAATCCAATCTTGTGTTTTTATACCAGTAGAAAAACTGGAAGATCACAAAAAACTAATTAATGAATGTGCAGGTGCTGAGCCTACAAGAAAACTTCAATGAAAAAACTGCTGTAGCTCAAGAATTTATCACAGTGCATCCAAATGATTATATTCTTACTCCTAAAAGAAGTTTTAACTACTTTTATTAGGACCACGGTTCTAAAAATCGTTGTAGTCGGTAGGAAAAACCAGTCGGGCGCCTATGCAGCTAGGCGGTGCCTAGGCAGCCCTAATTAAATTTGTTTCTGGTCCAACTTGTGTTCTTTGTTTTATCTTAAAACATTGTTTAATCAATAACTATTCTATTCCAATAAATTTTATTTTCATATTTCAACAAAAAAAAAGCAATCCATCATTTGCAATGGAACCAAAGATTCACTATTTTTTAGCTTGGGAATATGATGAAATAAAGCAAAATGGCTCACGAAACTGTCTGCCCTTCTTTGTTATGAAGCATAGTCAGTTCATACAATTTGTGACGCAATTTTCACCATGGGTCATCTGGAAACAATCTCCCTGTGCTTTAGTACAAGAGTAAGGCTGCGTACATCCGACCCCTCCTTACCCCACCGTAGGTGGGAGCCTCTGCGGCACTGAGGTAATGCTGTTGTTGGTATATGACATTTTTAGAGAATATTTAATTATTGACAATTTTACTACAAAAACATAACATTTAATAAATATATGAGCTATTTCTATTATCAAAAGTATTATGATGCTATTAGTAAATAATATTGAAACTCATAAAAAATAGAAATAAAGAAATATAGAGGGATACCTAGGCAGGATAAGGGCTAGGCGGCCAGCCACCGCACGACTAGCGCCTTTTAGAATATTGATTAGGACTAAATTCCTCTGATTCTTAGAAAAAAACATAAATGCTCTTACTTGTGCACTTTACTCATGTTTTATCCTATTGGCAGCATTTCTTTAAGAAGAACTAAAATGCTCCCATAAACGACATGGACTTGGAAATTTCTTGCATACCTCTGCTTGGATAGCTGCTACTGCCTTAGCATGTGGGGGACGATAAGCAGCAGGTTTTTGTGTAGTAGGATTGGCAGGTATAGTTTTTAAGTTCTTTGTCCCTTGTCCTGAAATCCAAACAAGTTTCATTTCAATCCTTACCAACCAAATTTATACCAAATTCTATCCGTTTCAAGTTTATCTTCTTTAACCTTGAGTTTTAGGCTCGACTATTTTCAGAGAGCTCACAGCATCTACGAACTGTGAAATTTCACCAAACTTATCCGGTGACTCGGGTTTCCAGTCAACCTGTATCAGAAAACTTTAGCCATTGAGAAATTTATTTAGTCTCCATAGTAACCAAATGATGAAAAAGCTGTCAAGATTTTTACCTGGTACAATTTTTCAAACATCTTCTTGAAGTACAGTGATCCATTATGGTGAAAGACTTTAATCCTTTAACAAAACCAACTATTTGTCAATACTTGGTCGTGCTTTACAAATTTACTATCAGCATTCAGCAAGCAATACGAAATGGATTATGCATACCCATTGTCAACTTGGAGCCTGGGAGCTGTCGTGGCGGTCATAAAATAATGCCCATCAGGAGACCATTCACTTGTCACTGATAATTCAGCTTTGGTAATTCCAATTTTCTTTTTTTCAACATAATCCCAGAATGCCTGAACAGCAAGCATGATGTGACTTAATCACGTGCAAACATGATATACAAATAGGCCATGGCATTTTTTGTAATTAAAATTTTCTGGTAACAGTTATTCACTTGCTGATCTAAGATAAAAATAAAAGGCTAAAGGGTCAAATAGGCCCTTGAACTGACTTAAAGTGTTCAATTAGCCCCTTATATAGGAGATTCTGCCCGGCCGTCGCTAATTGGGGCGGTTCCCGGTGGAATTTTTTGATGAAATTTTTTGAGCATTTTCTTTATTAAGTCTAGTTTACCCATACCAAATTTCAGCTAAAAATTCAACTGGAAAGGCAGTAAAATGATTTTCCAAAATGTACTGCGCTGTTTAACTTCGCAATTATCTTCAAAAAATCATTTGACTGCCTTCCCGGTTGACTTTTTAGCTGAAATTTGGTATGAGTAAACTAGACTTAATGAAGAAGATGCTTAAAAAAATTCATCAAAAAATTCCACCGGGAACTGCCCAAATTGGCGACAGCCGGAAAGAACCTCCTATATAAGGGGCTAATTGAACACTTTAAGTCATTTCAAGGGCCTATTTGACCCTTTAGCCAAAATAAAATCAATATGTTAGTAATTATGTATAGTCAGTGGTCCTGGACATCCCCCATTACATACGCATCAGATTAAACCACATTGCATTCTCATGAACTATCATTTGAGTATCAAGGACAATGACATTCAAAACCTTCAAATACAGTGTTTTATTTTAGGAAAAAAATAAAATACTCTAGTATGTAAATAACAATAATGATAATAATGCAAACTTCCAAACTAGAGTGAATTGTATATATGTGACATGAAATTGGAAACAGCGGAAACACTAAAGTAAAATTAAAGGAACGGGAACTTTTTTAAGATAAAATACCATATCACCAGGCAAGTTCCCAAACCCTGCCAAGCAAATAACTACAAGCAAAATATTAAGGGAACACAAGGATAATTTCTATCAATGAAAAGAAATAAAGAGAACTATTAGAGAAGTGGGATGAAAAAATCCTCTTATAACATAAGGATACACTTCCCTTTTGGGTTCCATCTGACTGTGTTATATGGGCCTGTACCAAGCTCAAGAAGAGGATTGCACCTCATGTCAAATAGTGTTACCATTGCAGGCATAACTAAGGGTGTTAAGGAGTAAAAAGATTCACAACAGGGTTAAAAGTACAGAATGATTCTGAATCTCTGATTATAATCAACCTATCACGAATTTTCCAATAGAAACAAAATAGTCAGGCACAAGTGAAACAAGATAACTCAATAGATACTCAATATTTCCTTTATTAAAATGTATGGTTCCAAGCATGCAACCACAGTTATTAACTTAAAATAAAAATGGTCACTGCAAATATCCCAGTTTTCAGGTAGAATCCATTAATCCAGCAGTACGCTGAAATTCCAGGTTCTGCTGTTTTTATCTTCTAACCAGCAATGCTGGTAGTGGTAGGCATTAATTAATGGGGAGGAAAGGATACATCCATAAACAACTGCAAATTCTTTGCCGGTGTATGACCATTGGACATCATGAACAGGACCTTCTTTACCTGCACAATTCCACTTCAGTCATATCTAGCTCACTCGGTGGCTGTTTGATAGATACTTTTCCAAGTTTATCAGCAAAACGCTAACCAAAAACACATGATGGGTTGGTTAATAGTGAAAAAAAGATCTGGATATACTTTTTGGTTGAAGATGGTTGCTGAAGAGTGAAGATGATCACTTCTGTGATTTTTTATATACTATCAATAAAATATATTTTTAATATCTGTAACAATTTAAGCAAGTCCAATCACTTCACCCTGACAACCCCTTACCAAATGGGCTCTTGATCAAAGAATGTTTGTACAATAGAAGTAGAAAATTCTTCAGTTGAATGTAGAATGGCAATGGCTTGGTAAAGAGAATGAGAAGATGATTAAACTTACGAAGAGGAACAAGTCCTTCGTGGGTTCCATCAGAAGTCAAGTAGTTTAACTTGGTCTCGCCATAGTAACTCTGATTGGTTTTATCAACATCTGATTGCACCAACACTAGGAGCCCAGTAGATCCACGATTCCATCTCAATTGCACGGTGGAGCATCGGAAGAAACTACGTCGAGCAACAGGAGATTGGGAGTCCTTTCCAGAGGTATATATTTGAACACTTGCTGGCATTCCCTATCCAAGAAATGGACAAAACTTTAAAGCACAAAATAAATACATCTTATAGGAAGCAACTGTATAATCAGATCGATGACATCTGTTTGAAAACTGATTAAACGTTATCCACTTGTGAAGTTATACCTGCCACTTAGGGTCTGTTTGCAACTGCTTTAAAAAAAGCACTTCTCAGCTTTTGGCTTTAAAAAAGCACTTATTTTCCCAAACACTACAACTTTTATTTTTCTCGGCTTCCGCGTCAAAAGTGCTTTTACCTTTTCTATTACACAAAAAGCACTTATTTTACCAAACACTACCCACTTTTACTTTTCAAAATCACTTTTTTCCCAAACACTATCAACTTTTATTTAATCACTTCTCCCCATTTCATTAAAAAAAGCACTTTTTTAAAAGCAGAAGCTGTTGCAAACAGACCCTTAATGGCCAAGCCATTGTATGAAAGTTAGGTCCCTCTTGAACTTAGTTAAGCCGACCATTAAGTACTATGAAGTAATGAAACACAAAAGAAATTTATTTCTATTTGTGAATTTCCAACCACATGACCAGATAAATATTCACTTTGTCCCCTTAAAGCCTCCCATTCCTTTTCGTTCAATCCATGAATAATTATGGGCTTGCTTTTGAAAAAAGAATTGTGTGGTTCATAATTTGATATTGATTTTTTCTTTCTAAAAGGATCCCTCACACAATGTGATTGTCTTAAACTACGCGCAAGGTCAAAGTGGAAGATTAAACAGGGACATAGGGATTACGATCCAGTTAACCTATATACATAAATAAAAACACAAGTGGCTCTTGGTTTCACAAATATAAATCCAATATGTAATAATTATTTAGAAATTGAAAATAAAACCTTGGACTCCGGAACAAAAGCAGCCACAAAGGAACCAGGAGTCTTAGAAAGCTCTAGTGCAGCTATGCCAGGAACTCTAATCCGTTTCACAATTCCTTTTGAGAAGTCTCCACCATCAAAAAGTTGCATCTCATTGGTTGCCAATTGGCATGCAACCATTTCATCAGAGCTAAATCTGATGCACGGCCTAGGGGAAACAACACATTGCAGGAACAATTTACACATTGTTTACAAAAAAGAAATTGCACTAAATAGGAGTAAAAAAGTTTTGGAATTTTAAAATACGAGCACTACTTTTCTATTCCCTAAACAAGAATAATTACTGTCATGCTTGAAAAATACTGCCAATTGTGGCCTTATACTTCCTATTAAAGTTTGATAATGCCAAAATATACCACTAAAATTTAAAGATGGCAGTAAGTTAGTTCTATTCTTGGGAAAAACATAGTACTCCTACTATGGAATTTTACATTGTTTTTAATCCTATTTTGAGAACTTTCCCATTCAATAATTATCAAAAAAGGCTTAAATGTGATTTAGTCTATGTAAATGTGGTGTCTTTTGTTTTAGGTTCCTCCAAAATTATAATTTTGCTTTTCATCCCTGTAAGGCTGTAATTAGCACTACTATCATTGTAATCAATCACTGGTTCTCTAGCAACCTCCACTTACCAATAAAGCATACATAACTAACATGATTTATGAGGTAGTCTATATTAAAACGTGAATGATAAGTTCCCTTAGTCTTAACTCCAGTAATATGATCCAAAAAGTTATCAAAAAATTGATGTGAAAGTTTAGAGAGGAGTTACGACTTACGCGAGCCCCATTAATGTTTTTTTCAAAGAGAGATTGCCTTAGAGTTAGATAAAGACTAAAAAGAAAGTAGCATATATTGTCGAGACGTAGAGATCAATAACAAAAAAAGGTTGCAGAGATCTAAACCAAATTGTGCTACAGTTGCAAGGACTTAAAACATACTACGTTTTTACGTCAAAAAGCCTAATTAGAAAGAGAGGGGAATACCATGTAACCTTCGTCATGTTCTTCTGATATAACTTGAAAACAGATTCACCATTCGCCACCTTCCATAAGTTCACATTTTTGTCCTGGGGGGATGTGCATTTCTGGAAGGTTTGAAGGTATGTTCCACAAGGGGAAATTTCAGCAGCAAGCACATCAGGGATTTCAAAACTCCTGATCTCATTCAAGGTTTTACAATCATGCACGCTGATTAGGAAGCCTGATTTCATAACCATAAGTTTTGAACCATCTTCACTATACTTCGCATTTGTACAAGGGATTGTCACGAGTTTGATTCTAGGTTGATCATTAGGGAAAGGTGGCCCATCCCAAATAGCATAACCTTCTGGTCCTCTAATCAAAATTTCCAACGATGGTGATGCCTCAGCAGTGGCCATTTCAGGGTTTTAAAACTTTCACTTAGATTAAGATCTCCACAGCCTGGTCAGTGAGAAAAAACTACAAAAAGAGATGAAATAGATTCACTGTTTGTAAATATTTTTTGTAACAGATACTTTTCTATGTTTCAAATCTTAATATATATCGAAACTCATTTTTTGCATCAAAAGAAATCCAGTTTTCAGTTTTTAAAATACAAAACGAGTTAATTGAATCCTGCAGCAAGTGGTGAATGAAATAGCAGCACATTGTTTCATTTTATGATCAGAAGAAGAACATATGCATAATCAATTCCCTTAAGCTTTATTCCCTGGGAATAAGAGCACTTCAGAGATAAAAAAGAACAAAACTTCACAACATCTAATAAGAGTATTTCACTTGTTAATCACAGTAATCTACTTCATCAATATAGATTCATGGAGTACCAGCTAAAAATGTCACTGCCCGTCATGAACAGACAATCAAATTAAACTAAACCAAATAAACCCAGAGTCTTACGTAAGAGTGGAAGCGATAGAGAGCGCCACCTGAAAAGAGAACGACCTGACGATAGTTCTGGTCGGATGAGCCCTTGTGTGGGTGAGTCGAGCTTCTCTGCAGACTTGCAGGCATCCAAGATCTATTGTAATTCTCACATCTGCCTCTGTAGTTTTATGAATTAAACTTTTGCGCTTTCTTGGCCATTCCAAGAACATACTCCGGACGAACTTTTAACTCTAACCTCTAACTTTTTTTTTTGCCCAAACCTCTAACCTCTAACCCCCATATGACTAAAACACTCTCACTTTCCCAATCTAAGACCAAACTAGTTTTTTTCTCAAAATATTACCTAAATTTGTATTATTTAATTAAAAATCGTAATTAATAAATAATTAAATTATTTCTATGGACAAATATATCTTTTATGTTATATCTATAAAACTCTAAGCTCCTACCCTTTTTCTCCAACCCTAGCAACTAGACGCAAAAGATCTCTAGCTTCCTGCGCTCCCCGCACGCCTTGCTGCCGCCGGCTCACCGTCCGCCGCCGTCCAATAGCACGACCGCCGCCACCAGTCCATCTACTCGCACGTTTCACGGCCACCCCCAATCCCTCGCTAGTTCGCTGCAGGCATCGCCAAAAATCGACCTCGCAACCTCCATCCCTAGACCCGCGTGTCGCTGCCGTCCCAAGCCATCAGCGTCGCCGTCGTCCCGATCCCTGTTCGCCAACACTGTCTCAGACCCCTCCTTGTCGTTGCCAAACCAGTCCCCTCCATGGTTGCTGCCAACTGCACTCCAAGTCGCTGCCGCTAAGCTGCGCCCCTCCGCCGCTCCAAGAACTCAAATTCTTCAGTCAAGGCGGCTAAAGTTGATGGCAGACCGAGGTTGAAGACGAACCCTAGGTTGAAGACGATGAAAGATAATGTGCCGTGAATAATTTATATTTAATGCCATGAACATCACAAGAAGTGCAATGAGTTATGGCACAAAGTGCAATGATATGGCAAGAAGTGCAATAATGTAAAACATTCAATGACATGAAAAGAAGTGCATAAAAAATGACATGAAAAAAGTCTATAAATTCGTAGCATTTTGTGTAATATTGTGTTATAACTCCATCATGAAGTGCATTATATTTAACTAGATCTAAAAACTAAAGTTATGAAATCTAAAAATCGCTAATATCATAACATTTTTGTTATGTAGTGCAGTGAATATCGTCATAAAGTGCAATAAATGTAGTGCAATGACCACTTCATAAATTGCATTATTTTTACCCGGACGAAATTAGTGTAAAATGCATATTTTTTTAAAAAGGGTATTTTTGTCCTTCCACAATTTAATATAACAAAAATATCTTTTTTTTTTCAATTTTTGGTCATATTTCGGGAAGAAAACATAACTACTCACATTTTGAGAAACTCACTTTGTTTTAGTCATATCCCGGGAAATTTTCCAAAAAACAAAATACATAGTTATTTTCTAATACATGAAAGAATTGAATATAAATGTGACTTACTAACTTTTAATAAATATAGTTGTCTTCAAAGTTAACATACTAATTACGGCAGATTGTAGTATTTGTGTAGTAATTATATTACTTCTCCCGTTCTTTAATTCTTGTAACATTGTGATTTTTGCACTATTCACATACCTTACTTTTACCACGATTTTCTACTAATATATAATCAAATTATTACGTATAAAATGTTATTGAATTCCTATCAATGTGAAATTCCAAAATATCAATTTTTTATAATGTTTACTAATACATAATTAAATATAATTACAGTCAAGTTGTGCGTTGGCAAACATGAAAGTCAAACTTTTGCAAGAATTCAAGAACGGGGGATAGTATAAGTTTTGAACAAACACGAGAGTACTCAATTTTGTTTGTTTGGATGTTTTTACTTGGATTGTAATTTGATGGTGTGGTCTGATTTTTTTGTATTTCTATAACTATCCAAGTCTGATCTGGTCTGATTTGATCTGGTCTGATCTAATCTGATATGGGAAAAATTACGATTCAAATAAAAACATCTTTATTCTACATGCATGAGATTACCATTTTTTCAACTACCCCCACTGTTACGATATAAAAAAACTACCCCATTGTTGTGTACAATTTTCATTTAGCGCAATTGAAAATATAAACGGCTCAACACCAATGGTTATGTTTTTAATTGTGACGAAGCCAGGGCACTGTTTTAGATTAGACTGACACAAAGAATATATCTACAAAAAAATCTACACAAAATATTTTACACTAAATATATAGCCATTTTTTAAATTTGGGACGGGCGGGCCTAATTTACCCCCTAGCTACACCCCTGGATGTTACCTTCTTCTTTTTTATCGTTGGATGTTACCTTCTTAAAGCATATCTCCGGCACATTATGGCCCCTATACACAAAAATAAAATAAAATTGTGGGTTCTAATGTAACTTTAATTAATATAAATGAATAAAAAATATAACACGCAAAGTTTAAACAAGCATCACGTTTTCATAGTAAATGTACATCACCAAAATATTAAGATACTCATAACGCACAAAATTACATACAAAATATAAACTTGTTGGAAATATTTTATAATAAAATCATCACTGATAAATTGATAATGTAAAAACAAATTCCTCATGTAACTAAGCAACCATTTAATCAGTATATTGATCACAAGATATTGTGGAGTCAGTATTTTTCGCATCTAAAAGGGGTGTTTTAAGAATTTATGAAGCGCTGCAGGCCCGCAGATTCTTGAGCATATACAAAGCACTGTGTAGCTTGTGGGAGAGTGGGAATGGCCGACGATCAAAGAGACAGAGGACTTGGATCAAATGGGAGACGCGCAAGGATTGAGTAAGTTTTTCAATTATTAAAATAAGGGAAAATGGAAACTAATAATCCAACCTTTTAGCGGTCTTCTTTCAATAATTCCACCTTTTGATTATTTATGAATAATCCAACCTTTGCACCTCATCTTCATTCATTGGTCCCTAGTCGGTTAATGACCTACTATTCCAAGTTATTTTCTTATCTCTGCAAAATATTATCTTTGTGAAAGATGAAATTTATGGTATAATGATTTGCAAAGATAAGAAAATAGCTTGGAATAGCAGATCATCAACCGGTCAGGGAGTAGTGAATGAAGATGAGGTGTAAAGGTTGGATTATTCATGAATAATCAAAAGGTTGGATTATTATAAGAAAACCGCTAAAAGGTTGGATTATTATTTTCCATTTTCCCTTAAAATAATTGAAGGGCCAATTATTTCAATTCTTTAGATTTTGGATGAAGCGGTCATTGTCCCTCTAGTTAGGGTTTTAGTTTTTCCGTCGATCTGATAGATTGGATGACTTTTCAATTCAGGGTTTTCTCATGCGACGAGTTTTTTGGTGCGAACAAGAAACAAAGGCAACAATAGTGACCTGAAAGGATGATGATCGAGTAAAGGTCAGAGACGAGGCTTGGGGTTAAAAGTTGGAACAAATCTGCATTCAAGGTCATCTATGATTGGTGGCGAAAGTGGGGGCTTGACAGAGAACGTGATGAATAAGAGGCAGAGTGAGGAAGAAGCTACAGTACTGCCAGCTCGTCCTCCTCCTTAACCGCCGCCGGAGTATCAAAAATAGATAGGAGGTTCCGGAACGTGTTGGCAGTGGTGCTCTAGAAGAAGGAGCAAGAGTTTTATTTTATTGTCTTTTTGCTTTTTAATTTCTGTGATCATACTGTTTGCTTTCCCCTTTGATATGTTTTTTGGTGTAAGACTATGAATTTGGATGTGGGTGATGAAAAAACTGTGTTAACCGTCTTTGGCTCATTTGCCCCCGTAATGGATCAACAAGTTATATTGCTTCTGTGGAGGTGATAAACTCCGATTCTCTGATTCGAAGGTCGGCGGTTGCTTGAAGTCTTTTGATCTTTTTACCTACTACCTGAATGACATGTTATCAATTTAGGCTTATTTCTTCCAAAAAAATCATTATATTGATCGCTGATCTTATCCCGCAACTTCAAAATCAACAAGTTGCTCAGATAGATTATCAGTCAAATTAATTTAACATTCAATAATTCTTTGATCCAATTCAACAACTTCTTGCCCTTGAAAATTTGAATTTTTTTATTGCTTTAATATATTTAGGGTGTATTTATGACTTATATATAAAAAGCAGTTATACTTTTGATGTATGTGTTCGAGACAGAAAAAAGTACTAATATACTACATTCGGCCCAACTTGGACTTCTCTTTGAAAGTGACACGAGTATTTAGACAACAATTAAATAAGAAAGTGATTGATGATAATTGTGATAAATTTTAGTGATTAAGGTCAATGTTAGTGTTGCCAAGTATAAAGTTGCATTTTTTCGGTAAGCATGAGTATGTCTGATCTTATTGTGTACTGGCGGATGTTCTAGGTGTATTATTTTTTATTTTTAATGATTAATTTATTGAATCATACTACGATATATTTTTATACATAATAAAAGCAGCAACAATATAGTTTAATAAAGTTTCTTTTCATTAAAAAAATATAGTTTAATAAAGTTCCTTTTGTTTCCTTGTTTTTTTTATCTTTTCCATGTACTTTCCATTTCTCATTTAATAAAGTTTCTTTTCATTAATATATATATATATATATATATATATATATATATATATATATATAGTTTAATAAAGTATATATTTCCTGCATTCCTTTTTAATTGCAACGCTTTCATTTTCACGTTAGCCTATGCACTGTGTTAACCATTAAAATAGTTTATTCATTAATTGTATAATTAAATTTTAAAAAAAAATCACATTTTTAAAATTTAGATTGACATGAATGTTACTTTTTGAAATATAATTTTTTTAATGCATTTGTAAATAAAATATAGTCAATGTAAAGTACATACATAGTGTAAAATTTCTAATGTACATGCTGAAAATTCTCTACTTTTGTAACGTGTACAATAAATCTATAACATTATCTTAATCCTTAAATCGCGTAAAAACCCTAGTGTGACATGGATGAAGTATGAATGAATGTATGAACTTTTTTATTTACAAATATATGTTTCTTTATCCTTTAGCAATCATTTGATTTTGAACATGGCCTCCATAACATAGCTGGTCGAGCCTATCAGGTAAAATAAACAGCCTTTGTCTTAGATATGAACAGCCACTTTCGTTTCCAACTTGGGCTGTATCTGGCCGATAAGAGTTAGGTACGTACGTAGGCTAACACAAAGTTTTGAACATACCTACATATATCATCAACTGTGCGCAGAATATACGTGTAGTCTGATCTAATCGATAGCTGATAAATTTCTCTACTACAAGGCGGCCGGGCTTTTAAGTTTTTTTATTTTTATTTTTATTTATATGCATTCAGGGGGTCCTCCTACAACGCGAATCCGCAAAGCTGCATTACCATCCTCTTCCTTCTTAGTCGTTGAGCAACTCCGTGAAGGTAGGAAGAATAATTGGAAGCAAGACGTCTCCCATCTTCCCTTGGTGCATAGCGGGTTTCGAACATGAGACCTCACATATGCACCGTTAACCTCACAACCAGCTGAGCTGGTATGCTCGGTTGTCGGGCTTTTAAGTCATACTCCCTTCGTCTCTTAAAACTTTGTCATCTTTTCTTTTTGGGATGTCCCAAAAAACTGTCACTTTCTCTTTTAATCAAGTATTTTGTGGTTTCTGTTATTTCTATTTAATCTGCACAAACCTCAACCACACAATTTTTACTTTATTATTCTTCGTGCCGGTCAACTTTGACAAAGTTTTAAGGGACAGAGATAGTACTACCAATAACACATACCAATCCATTCCGACTATACTTACAAACACTACACACATTAGGAAGAATTTATGTATGAGATATAGTAGGCCGAAGTAGCATTTTTTCTTCAATTTTTGTGTGTGTAACTTTTCACTTTTCATATTCATCTAAGCTAATGTTTAAGTCTAGTATGATTGCTTTTCACTTCAAGATAACCCAGTTTCTTGAATCCGCCCGTGCCCAGACACGTATATATGGAGGCTAACTAGATTGAACAACTTGAATTACGTTTGTTTGGAACGTATTGTGTTAGAATAGCCAGGTAGCTCTCTTGAAGGGGAGTTTTACACACACATCCCTATTTCTACTCCAAATGGATGTTACCAACTTCCCTTTTTTGTTTATCTTAAAAACTTTGCAACTTCATTTTAAAGCAATGAATTTTTGGTTATGTACATTTCTTTGTTCTCTGCACAAATCTCAATCACACAATTTTTATTAATATAATTTCTCACCTAACATTAACTTAGCAAAATTGAGTGCGACGGCGGAAGTAATATTATTTATACCATCAAAGGCCAGAATACCGTACCCAAAATGTTGAAAAATGTACACTTTAATATTTTGTGGTACATGTAATGTTTATATAAGTCTTACTTTTAATTCCTTTTTTAAGAGGTGGATGCCACCAATCAGGGCCGTCCCTGAGAAACGGGGACCCCGTGCAACAAAAAAAATTGGGCCTTTTTTCCATGACCGGATGGATATTTTGTGGGAACATAATTATATCAAATACGAAGTACTATGTACCAATTATCGAAATTTTTTCCTAATGTTGTACGTGTTTAAGAAATTTTTGTTAAAATTCAATTTACATTTTCGGTGAAATCATAAAATAATTAATATTTATAAACCTAAAGTACTTACTACTTAGTATTTACTTATAACATACTTATCCCAATGTCTTAAATCTTTCTTGAATTATTGTTAAACACGCTTATTCTTAATTCAATTACCTAATAAGTAATAAATTACTACAATAAATAGACAAATAACAACAAGGCAAGTAGGCATTTAGGCAAAAAACTAAAATCAAAGAATCAAATCAAAGAATCAAAGAATCGTCCCTGTTGGCAAATCAAAGTACAAAGAATCAAAGAAATCACAATGCTTAGTTGCTTGATCCACATACGTAAAAACTAAAAAGCGTTGAGTTCTTTATTACTACTACTACATATTTTTTAGCTGGGCTCTTGAATTTTTATTAAATATTCATATATATACTACTGGTTTTTTTAAAAATGTGGGCCTTAATTATTTGTAGGCCCAGTGCAGAAGCACAGCTTGCACAGCCCAGTAGACGGCCCTGCCACCAATACAAATGAGAATATTGTACATTTACTTGATTGGTTTAAGTCATTATTTCATCATTTATTTATATTTATATGGAGTATTATTGAGTTGTAAAATTCTAATCGTTCCATGTGTACGTGGAACCGTACCTTGGCTAAATTAAGAGTCATAAAATTTGCATACGTAAAAATTGTTGCATTAGAGAGTAATATTTTAATTGTAACATGATTTCCAACATTCTTAAACTTAAGTACGTTCTAGGTCTGCCACTAGTCCACTACTCTCGCATTCAAAATCTCACGTTGCCCGACACCTATCTTGTCTTTCTAAATCGGATACTAAGATGAAATCATTTAATCATTTTAATTACGAAAAGTATAGAAGTATTTATGTTTGTTAGTAAGTATTCCGCAATATATATATTTCCACAATCAAACGCCATTTAAATTGTATGCATGAATTCAAGCAATAATCTACATATGCATCTAGCGACGAAAAGGTTATTAAAATATGATAATTAAAACTAAAGCGATGTTCTAATAATTTAGTAATGGTAACAAAGAATTAGGTGAAATTGTTAGTATAGACACATAAACTGTTGGTATAGGCATGATTTAGCTATGTAATTCCCACAGAATTTTGAGTGATAGTATACGTGCCGTCGGTATAGACCAACACCAACATATTTCCTTACCGTCGGAATAGCTCATTAATATGTACCAATGGAAAATCAATTGCTAGTAATTACATTTAGCGTTGGTATAGACATAGACCAATTTCACTTAATTCTTTGCTATAGCAACAGTTGACATACCATTGCTATTGCTCAATTGTATGTGAAAACAAATACTACGTATTATATACGGAGTAATTTACATATACAAATACCTACAAATTCAAAATAGAATTACAATTTGAGGTAAGAAAATAAACACCATTTCAAATATCATTAAAAAAAACATACTCATATTGAACAAGAAATATATCAAGTAATAAAACAGATTTCTTTGCATAATATGAAATTCATATTACTACATATTAATAAATCCAAGTACAAAATAACAAGATGATCTAAACGAAAAATGAAAAGTTCCAGTTGCTGTCCAAAGCTTGTTTGTCTTTCCATGTTTGATCGGTCAATTCTCTTATTCTCTATACCTGAAAGTTAAAACAATTTCTAACCATTTTAAGCCAATTGAATAATAAATTGTGAGAAATATTTTCATAGATGACAAATAAAGATGAATTAAAACATAATTTCATTATAAATTAATTAGCAACTCCTAGAAGGCATACCCTCCCTCCCATTAACAAAACGAAATAAACTAATTTATAGGCAAAAAAATATTTATCGAGTAATATGATCTTCAAAAGCAGACTATTAGCTAGCAACTCCTAGAAGGCATACCCTCCCTCCCGTTAACAAAGTGAAATAAACTAATTTCTAGGAATAAAATATTGATTGAGTAATATGATCTTCAAATGCAGACTATTAACACAATACATACTAATGTAATACGGTGTTCACACATACACAACATTATTTATCGAACATGTATGAACACTTGCACTCAATAGAGCTATTATGCCATTGCTCTTTCTTATCTAAACAGTAAGCACACAAAGTTCAAATCTATTTACCTTTGTTCCACAGGAAAATTGACCATCACCCACTGCATATCATTCAACTATAATCATAATACATCATCTAGTAGATAGGATATTACCCTTGCAAGTAATAGAAAACATATACGATGTATATAAATATTTTCCACTACGTATACCATCTACTTGTGTAGATAAACAAATCTTTAAATTCTTTGCCCCTGTTGCAGCCGATACTCTCACTTAAGTCTATAACTGCCTCATGAAAGGTGTAAAGAATACGTGTTAAAGCATTTTGATGATTTAAGTTTGATCGACAACAAAATTACTAACACTGACTTCTTGTTAAATAGTATGCAACCTAGCTGTTTCAGCGTGAGAGCAACCTCCAGTCTGCTACGGAGGCATTTAGTTGTCATGCTCCATATTAATATATAAGATACATATAATCTACATGTATAATTTTTACATTTCATATGTATATATTGGGGTTGGGTGGGGGTTGAGTGGGGGCAGCTGCCCCCTGCCCCCACGCTGGATCCGCCCCCGGTGTTACTTGCTCTCAAATCTATGTTTACGATTCCTGATACATTTATGTTTGGTTAGTAGAGTGGACTCAAAGGTTTGCAAGGTAAACTTGTGTGGGACTTGTCTGGATCAGAATAGTGAATACCATTTAAGAGTTCAATCCAATAAAAGTGCAAACTTGTGTTGGAGGCAGATGAATCTATCTTCTTAGATGTCCTCGTACATGTTTTTAGCAATTTTAGGCTATGCGATCAACAAAGGGTTTCACAGGAACACCCTCAATTATTAATACAAAGGCTGATGGAATAACTCATCGGAAAAACTGCAAATCTGCAATATAATACAGTTTAGTTAGAATGAGGCCAACAAACACATTATAAAAGGGAATATTCAACTAATCAAATGATAAATACTTAACCTGTACTCAAGAAAAGAGTCAAAACACACCCAGGAATTTGTCAATTTTGAACTCCTCCATCAGTTCACTAAGAAATTTTGCAACATCACTTTAAATCTGAACCAGAAGCAATGCTGAACAGTTAGATATGGAGGAGTTCAACTGAAGAGAGCTATGACCTGGAGTTATCTTTCGATAGATATAGGTATAAGTTTAGAAAATACTACTTGATCACATTCAAGCTATCCATGCTCTTCTTTGGAATCATTTCAACGGACTTCAATTGAAACACCAGAGTTCAAATAAGAGTAATTAAGTAAGAGGACGTGAGTTCAAACTCTCAAGGCAATAGATATGGTGAAATGGGTAAGATACGGACTAAAAGTTGCCTTTCAAATCTCAACCAATGGAAAAAATGTTTAGATTAGCACAAGACTTATCACTTTATCAGAAATTACTTTGCATCATGAATAACCTTTATTATCAGAAAGCACTTTGCATCATGACTAACATTTATTGGAGAAAACAAAATCAAGCATATTTCATTTGGGGAACCCAAAACCTCAACTACAGTTGTAGAAATGGATATTTGAAGAGATATTACCCAAAATAGGACTAAAAGAGTTTGAAAATTCCAAAATAGGTTTGCCATGTTTTTATTCCCAAAACAGGACTAATTACTGACATGTTTTGGCAGTACCAGACTTCAAACATGGCAGTATTTTCGAAACTTGGCAGTAATCACTCCTATTTTGGGAATAAAAACATGCCAGTCCTATTTTGGAATTTTCAAACTCTTTTAGTCTTATTTCGGGAACTTTCCCATATTTGAAGCCTCATTTTCAAATGGTGATTTATTTTATATCTTGGATATCATAAGTAATTTATACTTACCTTAGACTGTGCCATGAAAAGGATCCGAGGTCTAAAAACGTGCCATGAAAATTTGGCAAATTTTTATAGCATAAGTAATAAAAGTAATAAAATTTATCTAATGGGTTATATTTCAAAGGCATACCAACTAATGTGAACAAGTATGGAATCAGGAATCAAATCTGTATACTCTCATTTTTAATAGAATAAAGCTGGAACAAACTCATACACAATTAATCAGCTGGAGAAAAAAGCAAATATAATCAATATATTCTACAGGTAAAGCATATGTGCTCATTCTCTTGCACAATTTCAAGCTCCCGCTTCCCCACATGGTCAGGTTCAATCATTAACTGCAGAAAATAATAATAAAAATTTTTACTACTACAGTTAACCACAGAACACAGCAAAAATTATGAAAACTATGAAAGGTCACATTATTATAATGAAAAAATCAAGTACTGACAGAAAACGACATAAAATAATCAAGTACTAGCTAGCATAATCTGATTCATATCAGAACATATTCCATACCATCTGCAAACTTGAAGAGCTGGCCGAAGACAACAGTAGGAAGCTTGATTGTTAATGTACCTGGAAAATGATTCAGTAAGTGCAAGAGTTGTGTCACTATTACAAATTTTCTTCAACTAAACCGTTGTTGAATTTAGTGTAAGGGTGGAGATAAAATTACAGAGAGTTTGTGTTAACCGAACTCAGTTAGTAGTCCACATTACTCTGAATTGATTAATAGAACTCTTAAAAAAGGCAACTTAGCATACCTAAAAATAAAACTAGAGTCAACTACATCACCTCAAATTTGAAGAAATAACTTGGAAACAAACAGTTAGTACAATTTTGAGAACATATTTTATATTTATATTTAGACATATAGGAAAGCATGGCGAACCGCGAACATACTTTTAGAGGTTTCGAGCTATATCCAGCACAAATCCATTGCATGACTGATTCAACAAGTATGCCCCTACAGACCTAAAGTCAACAAAGAAACTCAATCAAACTTTCATAACAGAAAATTACAAAACCATAAACAAGTCAATCCTTTCGAAAAGGGATAATTTTAGAAAGGCATAGACCTAATTTTATCCAAAATGTATAAATTGCTCTTGAAGCTACGAGTTGCGATAAACGTTTTTACCGCGGTAGGAAGTCTGATGCAACCTGCGAGCAGAGCTACCGGCGATGGGGATTATCCATATATCCTCGCCGCAGAAATATCCCTAGCAGATCATTCTTCCGCCTTCGTCACAACATCACTGATTGACAGTAGAAGCTTGTTTCTCCACCTCCGCCACCGCGCTGCAGTCGCAGCTCCCCCCGAGTCTGGTGAGCCCCTGCAAGGTTTCTGCCATTAATGGCCACAACAAGCTTCCTGCAAAGCCGCCGATCCAGATCTCACCGGGAACGAAGCAGTGTCTCACTGTTGCGGCCTGGCGTAGCGACCCAAGCAACAACAGTTCTGATTTTGTATTTGACTTGCGAGTTATGTATTCCAGCTCGAGTCTGTGTATTCGTTTGAAGTCTCTTATCCTTTTTTAAAAATGATTTATCAAACTTTTACATACGGTTTTATTTTTAAAAGTTGGTATATCCCATCACTATACCAAGTTACCAACAGATTTAATTTTAGTGTAGGAAATATATAACTTGTACCAACAGATTTAGGATGTTTTCTTTTTGACAGTTTTGAGTCCCAGACCAGACTAGACTTAAACAGACCAGACCAGACTTAAACAGACCAGACCAGACTTAAACAGACCAGACCAGACCAGACTTGAACAGTTATAAAATACACAGAGACCAGACGTTTACCAGACCAGACCAGACCAGACCAGACTTAAACAGACCAGACCAGACCAGATCAGACCAGACCAGCAAATTTCAGTCCAAAAGAAAACATCCTTAATAAAATGTAGGAATTTATATCATAATCACCAACGGAAGATTTACCGTAGGTATAGCTATCTTATACCAACGGTAATCCTCTGTTGGTATAAATTACCGTTGCTAAATGGCAATTTGTTTGTAGTGGTAGGTTTATCTTGTTTTCTGCCATTGTCATGGAGTTTGATCAAAGATTCATTATTTTTTAGCTTTATAATATGATAGAATAAAGTAAATGACGCATCAAATTGTCTACAATTCTTTGTTATGAAGCACCAGTCACTCTATGTCTGTACAATTTTAAGCGATTTTCACTATAGGTCATCTGGAAATAGTTTTCCTGTGGTTTAAGTTAGTATATGAGTAAGATTGCGTACATCTGATTCTCCTAACCCCACCATAGGTCGAAGCCTTTTGCGGCACTGGGCTGATGATGTCTCGATTTCTGCCATTTATTTCATATGTCATCTACTACGCTGGACCTTGTTCGGTAACACACTGGAATTGGCTAATTCAGTTAGTTCTCCTGAAATGTATGAAATTCTGACTGAAGTGACTGGATTATTGGCTGATTCTGTTGAATTATGAAAAATATTTAAAATGGTACTCAATAGTAACTTCAGCCAATCTGACGAAAAAACTAATCTCAAACTCAATTATTTTGATTATCACACAATTCAGCGTGTGGGATCAAAACTTAGGTGTTTGATTAAAAAAAGTTGATTGTGATAATCTGGGAAATAAGGGGGTGTTTGGAACTGATTATGTTTCTGCTTCTTTTTTAAAGCAGAAGCAGAATCAGTTTTCAGAAGCTGGTCTCCCCCCAACTTCTAAAAAAACTGATTCTAGGAGTAAATTAGATAGAGCACGAGAATCACTTCTGCACTTTTACCCAAATACTCAAACTTCTACTTATGCTCTTTGAGTAAGCAGAAGCAGTTTTAGGAATCAGATCCAAACACCCCAAATCACCAAACAAACGCTAAGTTACATGGGATTGGAGATGCCCAAACAAAAAAACTGACCATTTTCTTAACTCCTTTCCCATCCTTCTTAACCAATCTTTTAATTCAACCCAAGTACTCCTTTAGTGGCTGAATTTGCGAAAGCCAGGGGCGGCCCTAGGGGAGGTGCAGCAGGGGTGGGCGCCCAAGGCCCAAAAAAAGTGTAAAAAAATTAGGCCCAGTCTTAAGGTTTTATATTAAGAGTGAGTAGGCTGAGTTTTTAGGCTATATCCACTGATTTCGTGCGGCATAGCTAGGGAAAAGAGTTCTGAAGGCGTAAACATTTTTTCCAAAAAAAAGGACTCTCTGTATGGCCGGTGTCTATCACTGAATCGTCATTTAGGCTCTCACTTATTCAAAGTTCAAACCTTAATATTCTGATTCCTCATTATAAAATACTATCAGTCAATACTCAATGGACCATAGAGACAGTGGATACATCAACTTCATGAGCCTTTTATCCTTCATAATCCGAACATAGGATGCTAACTTCTGATAACCTCGAGTCCTCTATATCTTTTATTACTCTTATGTTCTTGTATATTTTACATTTATGCTCTTACTTATTTCAAGATCAATTATCATAGCTTTTCACTTTTTTTATTTTCATTGAATTTACATTTTCGTTGATTAGTCACCTAGCTTTTGACTTATTGATCGTGAAATCGCAAATTCAGATTTATACTTCCTCCATCCCGATTTCAGTTGCAATTTTTGAATTTTAATGTTGACTGATGATAAACTTTAAATCATCTCGTGATAGTTTTAAATTTTCTTCAGTATAGAAATGGATTTTCATTAAATTTATAAATATAATAAATTTCAAGGTGTAAGTGTAACATAAATGTTTTCTAAGTGTAATTTTACTTTCTTAATACAACCAATTATAAAAGTCTTTCCTTTATTATACAATTTTTGAAGTATTATTGCTATGCATTAGTTTAGACAAAAAAAAATTAAAAGTTAGGCTCATTATAAACTATTTGCCCTAGGCCTTGAAACTATCAGGGCCGCCCCTGGTGAAAGCATACTACCTCCGAAGTATACTAGTTACCTGAGTAATGATACCTACGTATTCTTGAATGATATTAATTGGGTGTAACTAACTACAGAATTGCTACAGGTACTCCAAACCTACCCCATTTTTTTACCCCATATAAAAACCCTCCCCCACTTTCTTCTCCCCTTCCACCCTCCCACACTTTTCTTCTCTCCTCCTACCCTCTCTCCTTCCTTTCACGCACCCCCCACACCCCCTCCCCTTCCTTTCTCTTTTCTCCAAATCTTGTTTTCTTCCCCATTTCAAGATCTCCCCCCTTCATTAATACTTCTCATTTTTTTCATCTTTCCCCCCTCCAAGCTTCTTCTAATGCTTCTCTCCTCTTCTATCTTTTTTTATTCATTTCAAATGCACAAGCTATAGTAATCGGACGAACGGGGAGAGCTCCGGTGATGTTGGATACATGGGGAGACAACAATGAAGGTGTAGACCAAGAAGCTTTGAATGACTTGAGTGGATCTTCCTTTCTTGATTTTTTGGTGTTTTTTCGAAATTAAAAGGGTTGTCTGTATGACAGACAACTTGTAAGTGCAGTGTCTGTCTGTCTGTAATTGATGGTTAATTTTTTTTCATTTAATTTGAGTTGTCTGTATTTGTTTTGAGTTGTCTGTATTTGTTTTGAGTTGTCTGTATGTAATTTGTGATGTTTATTTTTTGAAATGTAATTAGTATAACGAGACAGACATTAAATATACACATACAGACATAAGTATACACATACAGACATTAGTTTATTGTGAATTACCATTTTGACATATGTTTCATAAAAAAGATAGACAATACATATAACTAGACAGACAATAAAGATAACAAGACAGACATTATTTTTCACCACAAATTACTTACAACTCACAATGAAATGACAAACAACTAAATATGAGTTACAGACAACTTCACGACTTTTACAGACACCTCACAACAACATGGCAGACAAGTCATTACAGACAACTCAAAACAAATACAGACAACTAATAAACAAATGACAAACAATTAAATATCAATTACAGACATTTATTTTTCAAAGGACAAACAACTTCACGACTCTTACAGACACTGCACTTTCAAGTTGTCTGGTAGACAGACAACCCCTTTTATTTCCAAAATACATCAAAAATCAAGAAAACAAAATCAAGAAAAGAAGATATGTTGCTCAAGTTATTCAAAGCTTCTTGGTATGTCTTCATTGTTGTCTTCACTTGAGGTTGCATCCGAAATGGCAACCGACATAGGTCCGCCGTCGGCAACCGGCGTAGGGCCGCCATCGGCAAGGTCACCGGTGGAAGAGGGGATAAGCAGGAGAAGATCGGAGGTTGGAGGGGGGGTGATGAAAAAAATGGGAAGTTTTAAAGAAGGAGAAAGATATTGAAATGGAGAAGAAAGGGGAAGGGAGGGGGGGGGGGTGAAAAAGAGGAGAAGGAGGGAGGGAGGAAGAGAGGTGGGGGTGCAGGAGAGAGGCAAGAGGGGAGAAGAAAAGTGGGGGTGTGTTTTTATATGGGGTACAAATGGGGTAGGGTTTTGGGGTACCTATAGCAAAATTCAACTAACTATGTAAGAGTTATTAGTCATGCCTAAAACGTGAAACATACTCTTACGGCAGGTAAATCTTCTTAGGGTAATTTCTCATCTTCGGGAAAATTCCCGAAATAGGACTAAAAACGTTTGAAAATTCCAAAATAGGATTGTCATGTTTTTATTCCCAAAATAGGAGTAATTACTGCCAAGTTTGGAAAATACTGTCATCTTTAAAGTCTGGTACTGACAAAACATGGCAGTAATTAGTCCTATTTTGGGAATAAAAACATGGCAGTCCTATTTTGGAATTTTCAAATGTTTTTAGTCTTATTTAGGGTAATTTCTCATCTTCTTATGTTAATGAAAATTTCAGGTAACATGCTGTGCATTTCAGGTAATTAAGTAAATGATGAGTGTGATTTATTCTTCCTTCATCTTTCAAATGCTTATCTTGATGACACTTTAAACTTTTGTCGAAAAATTTCTCCAAACCCATCTCGAGATTAAATATTTGACTTTTTATATTTTATGAGATCACATGATGTGGCATAAGAAAAAGACATAAAAATATTGTTTTAGTTTAATATATGCGTAGTAATGTTAAGACCCGTGATTCCATCTTAAAAGGTCAACCTGATAGGAGTAGCCCAAAACCTTATATAGTGTTTAATTGTTTTATAGCTTTCCGGTGTGGGACAAATGCTTCAACACGGCCCCTCAGCCCGAAGCAGGCTGGACAATATCGGGGTGTATAAACGGGTCAAACAATCCCTTAACAAGCTACCCTTAATCACGGGTCTAAACAAGCCGTCAAACCACAATCGGAATTGACTCTGATACCATGTTAAGACCCGGGGTTCCATCCTAAAAGCTCAACCTCATAGGAAGAGTAACTCACAGCCTTATATAGTGTTTAATTCTTTTATAGCTTTTCGGTGTGAGATAAATGCTTCAACAAGTAGTAGTATAAATAAAGACAAACCAGACTACAAACTAAGTTAAGAAAGAATGACACTATATATCCCTGAGGGCCTCACTCTGAGACAGTTATTAGGAAAGATGTAAGAAAGAAAGTGAAGTTCTACCTCAAGTCATTACTTGGAGTTGAATCCAAGACATCTTTCTTGTAGCCAGGGGCGGACCCAGGAAGTTTGTCTTGGGAGGACGGTAACTTAAACAAAATATTTTTGGGAGGGCGGAAATTATTTTTTATTATATATATACACTAAAAAATTGTGTTGTTGGGGGGGGGCGACCGCCCCCCTGGGTCTATACTACGGTCCGCCCTGCTTGTAGCACTAATTGTGAACTACGCACCCATAATAAAAGAAAACATAATTTTTTTTATAAATTTAATATGAGTATCATTATTTTCTTCCCAAAATGTGCACCCCCTATATTTTAGGGGCATTTGTTACCCTTGTATTCTTTCAATAAGCTAAGTAAATCTTTTTTTGCGGGCATTCATCTTTGATAAACCAATATGAAGGAATTTGACTTTGCACCTCACTTTTTGAGTGATACGAGTATTAGACTTTGCACCCACTTAAAAAAACTTTGAATTTGCACCCCTTTCACTTAAAAATCCTTTGACATTGCACTACATTGAGATTTTTTTCCCACAAAATGTTATGTGATGTGGTGCAAATTAAAGTAAGTTTTTTGAAAATGGGATGCAAAGTCCAATATCATCCAAAAAGTGGGGTGTAAAATCAAATTCTCCCAACAAATATATACGTAGTATATTACTCAGTAGTATATATTATATCAATATATGGCTGTTTACACGAGAAGGAATTAAAAAGACTTAAAGAGAATGAAAATCAATTAATACGAGTATTTTTTAGGTGAACAACCAAAAAGATTTTGGGCAACACCTGGACTTTTCTTAAGAAAAAAAAGTTGCGAACAAAGTTGAATCTCATGAAAAAGTGACCTAACAAAATAAATACGTGCACTAGCATCGAACATACTACTCCGTACGTATGTTGTTTCTCATTTTTGAGTGATTACATTTCCTTAGACCAAACAAAACGTAGTGGATCCTCATCAGAAGTCATTGTCAACGCCCACCGGCCAGCAAGTCAAGATTCATGCCTTTTATAATGACTCGCAATAAAGACCCATTTTCAAGTTTCTATGAGAGGATTTGTTTGGGTATGAGGATTAGGCCAGTTTGGTTGGTCACTTGGTCATGATGTCCGTATGCTATATTCTCCCCTTTTTGGTACCCTACCGCTGTTCACTACTTATGAAAGTGACCCGACCATCAGAGGCCGTGTTGCCTTATCACAACTCCCAATTGGGTCGATGCCTTTATTATTTGGCTTAATTAATTACCAAGGAATCTTTACCTTTCAACCTTTTTTACGTGTATCTTTCTTCTTATTCATAACTCAACTGTTGCGTTGCCCTTTCAGCTTTCATGTTTTGGAATTTGGATGTAAAGTTTTAGACGTAGGCTCTGTTTGCAACCACTTGTGCTTAAATAAAAACATTTTTTGAGAAAAAGTGATTAGTAGTAAAAGTTGGTAGTATTTGGTAAAATAAGTGTTTTTTGTGTAATAGAAAAAGTAAAAAGTAGATTCTACACGAAAATCGAGGAAGTAAAAGTTGATAGTGTTTGGAAAATTAAGTGCTTTTTTTTTATAAAAAAAAAGGCAAAATCACTTTTTTTTAATGGGTTGCAAACAAGCCCGCAGAATCAAACCACTTTAATCCAAACCCACTCGATGAGGCTTTGTGTCAAGGAGGGAGAAAGGACGTTACGAGCCCATCATGTTTTTCGATTTATCAGACAACTTTTTATCAAATATGTAACTTTTGATTTCGCGCACTCAATTGTGTAATAATAAGAAAAAGTAAGGTTGAAGTTACTTTTATGCCTGTATTGTCTGAATTTTCTGTAAAAGATCATTTTAGCTATTTTTAATTTATTTTTTCTTTATTTTATTAATAAAATATATTGTATATATAATTTTTTTTCATAAATCATCAAGATCAGCCAATACAATCACTTCAGTCAGAAATTCATAAATATCAGCAGAAACAACCAATTCGGTCGTTTTCAGTGTTACCAAATGGGCTCTACTTTTTTTTGGCTCTATATTACATTTTACCTTTCTTCAGCACATTAATTACATTACTACGTATTAATTTTAATTGTGAGTTAGAGAGTGCAGACTAGAGTAGTGAATATAATTAAGAGTTAAGCATTATAATTAGAAAACATTGCGACTTTTCCAAGGATCATGTGGTTCATCTTAATTTTATTTAACTCAAGTTTCGTTCACTTAGGATGTTTTTTTTGACTGAATTTTTTGTCTGGTTTAGTGTGATATGATTTGGTCCAGTATGTTCAAGTCAAATCTAATATGATTTGATCTAATCTATTTAAATTGAGTCTGTTCTATTTAAGGATGATTCCATTTTGAATGTAGTTATGTGTTCTGATTTAGTGGTTGTTTACTATTGTCTATTAATTTCTGTCTCGATTAAGGTGCTTGTCAAGATCAAGTGATATTTTGTGTGTTAAATAGAATTTGAATACTCATCAATTTAGTATTACTTTTGAGTAATAATAACGTCAAAATTTCATTTATCAACATAAATGTATTTCATAATCGATTTAAAAAATCAAGTGAAAAGACGTTTTAATAGATGTCTTAATGTGGAGTATCATATTCCAATTTATTGATTAAACCAGTTTTTTTTACTAAAAATTAAGTCGTGCTTTCAATTAAATTGTATTTATACATACATGACTTAATGACTGAACGATTAAGTTGCTACTGTCAAGTCAATTAAGTTGAAATAAAATTTCTTCAGCTATTCGATCTGTTTAGTATGACCTGTTGTATGTTTGAGATTTAGTATGATATATCATATATGTCCTGTCAAAATAAAAAAGAATGATGTATGTATATATACTTTACTTCTTGTCTAATTGTGGTTTGTTTTGAATTTTGAAATATTTAAATTGATTCGATCAAATCTATTTAAGAGTTTGAAACAAATTTAAGTGAAAACATCATGAACCGCTTGTTTTTTTGACGGTTGAACCCTAGCTTGTTGAAACTCATATACTCCGATTTGACCTAATTTAGGGAGTGTTTGCAATTGCTTCAACTTTAAAAAAGTGATTTTTTAAAGTGATTTTGGGAAAAGTGATTAATAGTAAAAGTTGGTTGACCGGGCTAAATTTGCAAGTGTACAAGTGCCGATGTAGTAATAAATTCCGGTAAAATACCGGGTCGAATCCACAGGGAAACGTTGTTTAATTCAAGTCCAAGAGTAGATGATTTTTAAATAAATAAATGAGTAAAGTGCAGAGATTTTGATTTGTGTTTTATATTTTTGGCTTTTCACTTTTAATTCAAGGAAATAACCTTTGATTAATTCAGATTTAAGATGAAAGATAACAACGGCTAAGGCTTCGGGAATCACTTAAACGCTTTAATAGGATTGAATATTAGTTCTTTACCAATCATTATGAATACGATGTCGCTAATATATTCTCAACTCCGGTTAAGGCAGCGAGAGCGTGGTTTTCGTTACGTGTAAGTCCCGTTACGGCTTACATTCATCTACCGAAAACCCCGTTGAATATCAAGACATCACACCCGTATCATATAATACCGGATATATTTCTATTCTCGGTAATATATATGTTTATCCTTTAATGTTCATAGTTTAGACTTCAACGTTAATTGCAAGCATAAACTAAGTTTAACATACTTCTATGTTGTACACCATAGTCATAAACAATCAAAATGTAAAGGATAAATCACAATTTATTGGTTTAGAACTTTTATCAAACACCTAGTGAGCATAGAAGTTCATCCCTAGCCTTAGCTAAGAACTTAGCCTCTAATGCTCATATTAATTACAAAAGTGTAACTAAGAACAATGAAATACAATAACATACAAGAAATAATACCTAGAACCAATTGTAGAGGAGAGAAATGGCTTCTTCTCCAACACTTCAAGAAAATGCAAAAAGGAAATATAAAAACTAAAATTTAATCTTCAAGAATGGAATGATGCTCTTGTTTGATGAATTGGGGGCTTTATATAGGCTAAAGATTGACATCTTTTAGTCTATTTGAGCCCAACAATCAGGCATGGAAGATATATTTGATCAGATCATGAGGAAGGTGAGTTTTTCCCATCAAGATATGGCTGCACGTCTCTTTGTATTCTGCAGATTCGGGCTTAACCGGCGCCGGTTTTAGGCTTGACCGGCGCCGGTTTTACTTCGGGGCTGAAATAATACTGAAAAACACCATAACCGGCGCCGGTTATAGGGTAAAACCGGCGCCGGTTATACGTCGGCCAACTGGGAAAATGGCAGATTAAATGCAACCGGCGCTGGTTTGGTGCGATTCCGGCGCCGGTTTTGTCCTGGGATTTTGGGGATGTTCAGCTACGAATTTGGACATGAGTTCTTCACCAAAGTTGTAGATAATGAAGTCGTCTATCCACCAAAACTTGAATAACGTGATTTTATTCATCCAATCAAACGTTATGGCTAAAACACTGAGAGGTATGCATCCTGAAATCCCACCAGCAACATCTGACTTTGTTGGTTGATTGAGTCTTGTTCCTTTCATATTTTGGCCATGACGTCTTCATAACATTTGTACCTTATTGAGTTAGCATTCACATGAAACTCGAATCGAGTGATTTCGAGTTCTATAGAATACATTATACTCAAATTATGGGCAGAACGTCATTCTCTTGGTCTTAAAAGTCGTTCATCGCAATGTTTTATGCTCTAGCTCTCATTTTGGAGGTATTTGCCCGATTTCTCTTCCTTTCTTCAACAAATACTTATAAATACTTATGTTAACACAAGTAAATATAACGGCTATCAAATCCCCCACCCTTGAGCATTGCTTGTCCTCAAGCAATTTCTTCACCTTTGGATGTCTTGGTTAGTTTCAATAAAAATATATGAACAAGAATAATTTTAATTTTAAGAGAGGTAAAAAATTATGTAAACTCTTTTATCATTCTCGGTCCAAAACCAAATTTTTATTAGACACACAAAACTATCATTAGATTTAGAAAAATTACTTATACTCTTGAGAGTAGATGAGTGGATTGTGACTAGGACTTTTTGGGTGTGAAGGATGACTTTTTGGTGTATTTGACTTTTCAGTATAGAAGTGGATCAGTTGAAATTCTTGAAAGAGACCATGAGTTTTTTTTTTTAATAACTCATTTGAATTGGTTCTCAACAAGTATTTTCTGATAGTCATTTTGATGATCCCAATTTATTTGATGAGATATGGGGGTGGCTTGTTTTTCAAAAATGGTTCTTGAATATTTGAGATGTACTTAACCATTTTTGGAAATGGAAGAAGATGGTATTTCCTAGTTACAAGGTTTATTTTGGGAATGGTTTTCAAGAGTAAAAGTAGTGTAATAAATCTAAAAAAAATGATAGTTTATGTGAATAATAAAAAACTTTCTCAACCAAATACCTATTAAAAAGAGAATTATCACAATTTTTACCTTCCTAAAAAAATTATTTTGCACACAAAATTTGTTTAACCAACCATGAGATACACCCCCCACACTTGAGTTACATTGTCCTCAATGTACATTGGAGGATGCAAATGGAGGATGAAATCTTCAATAGCGGAATGGGCCGTCTTGTGAGAGTAGGAGATGCATGATTTAGATGATGCTTTTTTATTTCTTTTTCTTTTTTTTTTTGTTTTTTTTTTTGTTTTTTTTTTGTTTTTTTTTTTGTTTTTTTTTTTGGGTTTCAATTATAAATAAATATGAATATGTATTTAACTAAACATATTTATTTATAATTGAATTTGTTGGGTTGCCTCCCAATTAGCGCTCAGTTTAACGTCATACGCCGGACGCAACATACCTCTCACGTGTGATTGGGCTCCCGAAAACATTTGACCAATGTTACCTTTTTGAGATTGTGGGGAGGCCATGGAGTTGTCCGTCCATTCTTTTCATTCTCGTGGTGTGTTGGAGGGATGAAAGGATTTGTGTTGACCTCCATGTTTTGAGTTGGTATGGATTGTGTTTTCCATACATTGAATGTTTCAGCGTCTCCTCCCACTCTTAGCTTTACGGTGCCCGCTTTCACATCAATGACGGCTGCAGAAGTGACCAAAAATGATCTCCCAAGGATGACGAGAACCTCCATCTCTTCCATGTCTAAAACAAGAAAATCTACCGGAAAGTAGAATTTTCCTACTTTGACAAGGATGTCCTCCATGATGCCTATCGGATAGCGGATTGTTCTATCCGCTAATTGCAAAGCAACCGTTGTTGGTTGGAGTTCCCCCACACTTAGCTTTTTAAATAGGGAGTGGGGCATGAGATTTATGCTAGCGCCAAGGTCACAAAGAGACTTTACCTCCCCGACTTTTCCGATAGAGCATGGAATAGTGAAGCTTCCGGGGTCTTTTAGTTTTGGAGGAAGTTTGTTTTGAATAATGGCACTACATTCCTCCGTTAGTGCCACGGTTGCGAATTCCTCTAACTTCTTTTTGTTGGAGATGATGCCTTTGAGAAATTTTGCGTACGATGGAATCTCCGCAATGGCCTCCGCAAAAGGTATGTTGATGCTCAATTTCTTGAAAATATCAAGAATTTTCTTGTGTTTCTTCTCATCTCCTTTCTTCTTCAACTTTTGTGGATAGGGGATGGGAGGAACATATTGAGGCATAATAGGTGGCAACGGTGTATGTGAAACCTCTTCTTGTTCCTCCAGTGTCTTTCTTCTCTCCGGCATCTTGGGATCCTCTGTTTGCCTCCCGCTTCTTGTGGTAATGGCCATGACGCTCTCCCTCGGGTTGATTTCTGTTGTGGTGGGAAACCGCCCCTGCTCTCTTGTGCTTTTTCCTTGAGCAATTTGCCCAATTTGTACCTCCAAGTTGTGAATAGATGACTTGGTGTATTGTTCAATGTTGTCCATGCGTTGATGAATTTTCCGGTTTTGATCTTCAAATCGGAGATCAAGCTTTGTGAATTGTGAATGGAGATTCCCAATGGATGCCTCCACTCTACTAAAGTTCTCCTCATTTTGGGCTTTTACACTAGCCACAATATTTTGGGTGAGGGTTTTCATCATCTCCTCCATTGTTTGCCCTTGTGAAAACCCGGATGGAGGATTAGGAGGAGGATTATGAGGCCCCTCTTGTGGTTTCCAAGAGTTACCTTGGTTCCACCTTTGTTGATTGTTGGGGTAGTTATTGCCTCCTTGGTTCCCCCTATTCCCATATGAATTCATAAAACTCACCTCTTCAAAAGTTTGAGATGAATTACCTTCCGGTTGTGCTATGCTTTCCACGTTAGCCACTTGGTTGGCCCCTCCAATCACGGCTTGTAGAGCCGTGTGAATAGAAGCTTGAAGATCTTTGTGCATGGCTTCTTGAAAATCAGCAAACCGTTTGTCCAACTCATGAGCTATGGACACCTCGCTCACACCGGCCAATTTGATATCCCCTCCTTGTAGTTGAGGATTTGAAGCAATGGATTCAAGGATTCTCAAAGCTTCCGTTTCAGTTTTGTTGCCAATATAGCCCTCCGCTCGGTTATCTACAATGGCTTGGCATGAAGAGTTCAAACCATTGTAAAATGTATCAATTTGAAGATCAAGAGGAATGCGGTGATGAAGGCATTCCTTCAACAAGGCTTTGAAACGTCTCCATGCATCTTGGAATAGTTCTCCAACTTGTTGTTTGAAGTTGAAGATTCGTTGTCTTAGCTCTTGAGTCATTGTGGGTGTATAATACTTGGAAATGAAAGCATTATAGATACCTTCCCACGTTGTGAAAGTTGCCGGTGTTTGCTCCAAGAACCATCCCCTTGCTCCCCCTTTCAAGGTATAGGGAAAGCTTTTGAGTTTAAGATCATCCTCGGTGAGACCATGCCTAGGGATTCCTTGGATGAATCCATAGAACTCAGTGATGAAGTTAAGTGGATTCTCCCCCGGAAGACCATGAAATTGAGGCATAGCATTGAAGTAGCTATTTTTCATTTCATAGTCCCGAGCCGCCTCGCTTAGGACAATACATGAGGGAGTGGCGGCGACCACGGGCCTCTTCCTTTCGTTTAGTGTGGGCATCATCTTTGTGGCTTTTTGCTCCTTCCGAATGTGTTTGCAAGTTTTTTCTATTTCAAGATCAAGTGGCTCAAGAGTTTTACAACCTTGACTTCTCAAGTGCATGCAAACACAGAGGAATATCTACACACACAAAAATAAACCCTTCAAAGATCAAGTGAAGTTGTGAAGAGTAAAATAAATTCAGGATTTTTCTTCTTCTTCAGTGATTGATTTTTTTGGACTTTATTAAACAAGACCGTTTCCCCGGCAACGGCGCCAAAAACTTGACCGGGCTAAACTTGCAAGTGTACAAGTGCCGATGTAGTAATAAATTCCGGTAAAATACCGGGTCGAATCCACAGGGAAACATTGTTTAATTCAAGTCCAAGAGTAGATGATTTTTAAATAAATAAATGAGTAAAGTGCAGAGATTTTGATTTGTGTTTTATATTTTTGGCTTTTCACTTTTAATTCAAGGAAATAACCTTTGATTAATTCGGATTTAAGATGAAAGATAACAACGGCTAAGGCTTCGGGAATCACTTAAACGCTTTAATAGGATTGAATATCAGTTCTTTACCAATCATTATGAATACGATGTCGCTAATATATTCTCAACTCCGGTTAAGGCAGCGAGAGCGTGGTTTTCGTTACGTGTAAGTCCCGTTACGGCTTACATTTATCTACCAAAAACCCCGTTGAATATCAAGACATCACACCCGTATCATATAATACCGGATATATTTCTATTCTCGGTAATATATATGTTTATCCTTTAATGTTCATAGTTTATACTTCAACGTTAATTGCAAGCATAAACTAAGTTTAACATACTTCTATGTTGTACACCATAGTCATAAACAATCAAAATGTAAAGGATAAATCACAATTTATTGGTTTAGAACTTTTATCAAACACCTAGTGGGCATAGAAGTTCATCCCTAGCCTTAGCTAAGAACTTAGCCTCTAATGCTCATATTAATTACAAAAGTGTAACTAAGAACAATGAAATACAATAACATACAAGAAATAATACCTAGAACCAATTGTAGAGGAGAGAAATGGCTTCTTCTCCAACACTTCAAGAAAATGCAAAAAGGAAATATAAAAACTGAAATTTAATCTTCAAGAATGGAATGATGCTCTTGTTTGATGAATTGGGGGCTTTATATAGGCTAAAGATTGGCATCTTTTAGCCTATTCGAGCCCAACAATCAGGCATGGAAGATATATTTGATCAGATCATGAGGAAGGTGAGTTTTTCCCATCAAGATATGGCTGCACGTCTCTTTGTATTATGCAGATTCGGGCTTAACCGGCGCCGGTTTTAGGCTTGACCGGCGCCAGTTTTACTTCGGGGCTGAAATAATACTGAAAAACACCATAACCGGCGCCGGTTATAGGGTAAAACCGGCGCCGGTTATACGTCGGCCAACCGGGAAATGGCAGATTAAATGCAACCGGCGCTGGTTTGGTGAAATTCCGGCGCCGGTTTTGTCTTGGGATTTTGGGGATGTTCAACTACGAATTTGGACATGAGTTCTTCACCAAAGTTGTAGATAATGAAGTCGTCTATCCACCAAAACTTGAATGACGTGATTTTATTCATCCAATCAAACGTTATGGCTAAAACACTGAGAGGTATGCATCCTGAAATCCCACCAGCAACATCTGACTTTGTTGGTTGATTGAGTCTTGTTCCTTTCATATTTTGGCCATGACGTCTTCATAACATTTGTACCTTATTGAGTTAGCATTCACATGAAACTCGAATCGAGTGATTTCGAGTTCTATAGAATACATTATACTCAAATTATGGGCAGAACGTCATTCTCTTGGTCTAAAAAGTCGTTCATCGCAATGTTTTATGCTCTAGCTCTCATTTTGGAGGTATTTGCCCGATTTCTCTTCCTTTCTTCAACAAATACTTATAAATACTTATGTTAAACACAAGTAAATATAACGGCTATCATTGGTAGTGTTTGAGAAAAAAGTGATTCTGAAAAAGTAAAAGCTGGTAATGTTTGCTAAAATAAGTACTTTTTGTGTAATAGAAAAAGTGAAAAGCAGTTTAAAGCATCCTTCCACCTGCTTCCAGCTTTTAGCTTTTAAGTGATTAATTTAAGTAGAAGCTGTCATTTGAAAACACTCTTTTTAGTTTTTTTTAAGCCAAAAGCTGAAAAACACTTTTTTTAAGCAACCGCAAACACTGCTTTAGTGTGACACATAAACCAATCAAAGTGAAAGCATCATAAACTTAAATGCTTGGTCTAGCTGGTCGGGGGTTATTTCGGGGCAAAAATTAAAGAATACTTTTTAGTTAGGGGGAAAGTTTCCGAAATAGGACTAAAACAGTTTGATAATTCCAAAATAGGAATGCCATGTTTTTAATTCCCAAAATAGGAGTAATTACTGTCAAGTTTGGAAAATACTGTCATGTTTGAAGTCTGGTACTGCCAAAACATGACAATAATCAGTCCTATTTTGGGAATAAAAACATGACAGTCTAGAGTCTGGACTGACATGGAATTTTCAAACCTTTTTAGTCCTATTTCGGATAATATCTCTTTTAGTCATGTCTATTTATATTCCGTATAACAATAATGAATGCAATTTCTCATTAATATTTGGTAAATATTAGTGTTATCAACCGTCTATATTTACCATATACGATATTTTGAATGCGCATATTAAATTGTTTAAATAAGAAAACGGTAGACTAAAAGTGATTTCTTAGCTTGGTAAAGTTTCCGATAATGATAACTTGTCTTTTTGACGTATTTTTTTTTAATTATTACATAAATAAAATACTCCGTATTAGTAAGTAGCCTTTTAAATTGCCGCCATTTGAATTGGCCTGGGCACATCAAGACTTCAACAACTTTAGGTTATATACTAGTATATAGATACGTTTTCAATATACGGAGTATATAATGATTATTGTGTGAAAACGACCATATTCTTTGTGGAGACGATTAATTGAAGTCTATATGATTAATTAAACATTAAGCATGCTTATAGATAGTGTAATATGATTAATCATTCAGATCCGGAATCTTGAGTATCTGGAATGGGAGCCCGACCAACCAGAGACATATAGGGATGGAGTATGGTTCATTGGTTCTAAGACATATGAGAGCATCAGCGTCCACCTCAAATTGATTTAATAATGATGATATTTCTTTGTAACAGTCTGATTTAGTTTATATAACTCTAATCTTGTTTATTTAAATATAATTTGATCTGATAATGATTTTGTGCATGTGT
This sequence comes from Cuscuta epithymum, assembly GCA_945859915.1. Taxonomy (NCBI): domain Eukaryota; kingdom Viridiplantae; phylum Streptophyta; class Magnoliopsida; order Solanales; family Convolvulaceae; genus Cuscuta; species Cuscuta epithymum. The sequence continues at coordinate 501,774 of CAMAPF010000043.1, forward strand.
AAATGTACATTTCCTTTTGTACACCTTTTTATACCCATCAGTACACACATGTGTCTGTGAGAGTTTTTTTGTCTGTGAAGCGCAGTCCACAGACATAAGTTGGATTGTTTTGTCTGTGAAATTTTCCACAGACAAAACAAACCAGCTTTTGTTTGTGGACTGCGCTTCACAGACCAAAAAAACTCTCACAGACACATGCATGTACTGATGGGTATAAAAACATGTACACCAAGAATTCTTCTGTGTAAATTACTAAGGTTTGGGCTTCAAAGGTCAACGCGTTTTTACGCTGATTTGTTTTATACACAATTTGTGTGTGGTAGTTTCATACGCTCCTCAAGTCTCAAGATCATGGTTCGTTGGAACGTAACAAACTAATCTTATAGTATGCGTTCTCGTTGGAGTTTAATTTGCTCTAATATGATATTAAGACTTGAGTTTTATTTTAAAATGTCACATTGTCACCTTGATAAAATGAGTATCTTAAAGCTTTATATGTTGATTTAATTTCTATTTTTATACGCAATGGTGTGCAACACCTTAATATATACTTCGTAATCCATATAACTGTTGTTTAAGTACGTCTAATTTCCTCAGGTCAGACTAGATTTGAAAATACCAGACCAGTTCAAACTATACCTGATTTGTAAAATACATATGGAGTATTAGACCAGACTAATAGAGACCATATCAAACCAAATTACATACAAACTTTCAATCCAATTTAAAACATCTTAAATAAGAGAACAGACAAATGACCGATTCACCCACACATGACACACTACAAGTCAAGACAGTAATCCTTATACTACGCATCTTCTTTTTGCAATATAAAGAGCTAATCTAACTATTGCAAAGCTTGTGTGATTTCTGAATTCATTGTCTTCAAAATTATATGAAAGTATACAATTCAAGCATTTTATATTAGAGCAACACTTACATATATAATTGTTGTTGGGTGTGTTTCGGAAAATAAAGAAAATTAATTAAAATAAATTAATTAAATAAAATGACTAGAGAAAAACAAGAAAGGAGATGAAGCAGAATTAGTCAAAGCTCGTGCTACGCATGATGTCCTTAAAACGTATTTGTTGCCTCCCACGGTGCTAGGAGCGTTGCAACAATCGTTTCCCAGGATACGATGACTACGAACTAATGTTTGAGCACACAAACAAAAGTTCCAGCGAACGAGAACAATTCTGAACACTCAGGAAATTTTCAGAATGCTAGCAGTGTGTTTTTAGAGCTAAAACGTGTATGGATTCGTGTAAAATCGTGTAAGAACGTGTATTGTTGCAAACCACCTGCCAGCCATTATATAGGAGGATTTGTTGTGTGAAAATAGTGAATTAATGGACCTGAACGTTGGACATCAATGACCAGTCCGTTGGGCATTGAATCGTCCATGAACTGTCCATTTAACGCTGCATTAAAAGATAAGAACGTTGAGCATTAATTGTTGTAACGTTTCAGAAGTGCGACAGAAGACCTCCATCAGAACACCCCGGAAGGGGTTCTGATCGGAGGCCAATCAGAAGACCCCAACTCTGATCCGCGGCCATCAGAGTACCCCCAACTCTGAATGGCGGCCATTAGAATACCCCATGAGGGGTTCTGCCATCAAAACACCAACGAGGTGTTCTGATCCGTAGACTTCTGCCGCTGGGAAAAAATTAAATGTTTCGGGAAGAAAACAAAAATTAATCGGCCCACGTGACCGGTCGCATTCGTGTCCGCAGGTCGCCCGCGCACGCAAGTCGCGGTTTTTCTTCTCCGAATTCGGGATTTGATTTGCACCCCCCTGCGCGCGTGGAGAGAGCCTTTACCCTTAAGAATCTTAACTCCATAAGGGGGGAGTCCCTTTATAAAGGGTAGCAAATCCCTTGGGTTTTCCGGTGTGGGAAATTAACACACTAGAAACCCATCCTTTTTCCCTTCTAAGTTCTAACGGGTAAACTTCGAAAAGCGATTTCTCATTCACCCGTTATCCGTTTTGAGCGTACCATATATCGAATTGTAGCCCTTAACAAGGACAATCTGAAACCACTTTGACCCGACCCAAATCGAAAGTGGACCCCACTCAAAAAATTGCCCCAAAATAGCCATTTAATGTAAACATAAAAACACAAAATTGTAAACATAAAAACACAAAATAAAAGTATATTGTTTGTATCAAAATTTGTCTACATGGTCCATCACAAAAAACATCATAATGTCTCAGATGGAATAATATTAAGACCGTGTATTTTTTTTTATAACAAATTTTATCTACACGCTCCATCTGAAAAAAACATCATAATGTCTATGGTGGAATTATATCATACGGTCATGCTGATTATTTTAGTGTGGGGTTATGGGTTTGACCGTGGGGGATCTATTATTTAAACTTCAAAAATAATCAAAGTTCATTCTCATCCATTATTAACTTATACGGAGTAGTTGAATTCATTCTAAATTAAAGGTATACACTTTTATAAATTTTATTGGGAAAACTGTCAAATAGGTCCTCGAACTTTCATAAAAAGGTCAATTAAGTCCTTCTACAGGAGGTTTTGTCCGGCCGTCGCGATTTGGGGCGGTTCCCGGTGGAATTTTTTGATGAAATTTTTTGAGCATCTTATTCACCAAGTCTAGTTTACTCATACCAAATTTCAGCTAAACATTCAATCGGGAACACATTCAAATTAATTCTTGAAGATAACTGCGCATTTTTGCGTTCTCGAATTAATTTGAATGCGCTCTCGATTAAAGTTTTAACTGAAATTTGGTATGAGTAAATTAGATTTGATGAATAAGATGCTCAAAATAATTCATCAAAAATTTCACCGGGAACCGCCCCAAATCACGACGACCGGACCGAGTCTCCTATAGAAGGACTTAATTGACTTTTTTATGAAAGTTCGAGGATCTATTTGACAGTTTTCCCAATTTTATTTATTTTATGTCCATATAAGATCAGTGGAGGACCTAGGGGAGGTTCTATGGGGGCAAGTGCCCCGCTTCCGACCCCGAAGTTTAAGATTAATACTTAGAGATAAAAATTGTGACACCGCTACGCGGCCATAAAAACTAGAGATTATTTCATAAATATAACCGAAGTAAAACTAATGGACATAAATATTACTACAGTAACTATGCATAGTCACTATATTGATAGATTGAACACAATCATGGTCACTAAAATTACCATTGTAGTTACCAAGTCTTATTGTTGTCCACTATCTTTATTGCAATCATATTGCCATTATTTCAAAAAACTCTAAGCTATATAGGACTCCATTGAAGACATAACAATGGTAGTAAAATATAGTATGATAGTATAAATTATAAACAACCACGACGTTGTGATAGAGCAAATCCTTATAGTTAGACATGTTCTTGATATGGTTACTACACTTTATTTGAAAATTGACATTGATGATTTTCTTACTTAGTGTAAATAATGTTTGTCCAAAGTTAAAGGTCAAAGATGTGACAAGTGTTCTAATATGTAGGATGAACTTAATAGATTGAAGAGTTTTATCTTGAATAAAAGTTCATACATGAAAAAATGTGTCAATTCGCGATAAATTAGTTTCAAACCAACAGACTCTTTGAGTCTTTTATCTATAATATGATAAATGTTAGATATATAGAATCATATTATTAAATAAAGTTGTATTAAAGGATGAAATCATAAACATGACTTATACTTCATTTTTAACACAATAGTTTTATATTCCAGACAAGTACCAACAAATTTTGTGCCACAATGTGTAACATTCGACATGATTCTAGTTCAAATATGAAATCTTGATCATTTTATAGTATGAAAAATAATGAGAATTCCGATGTAAAATCAAAATTATACAAGTTGAACGAGAATTCAACGAGAATTCTTTGTGGCGCATATATATTGTTTAGTTCAACGAGAATTCAACGAGAATTCATTTTATATATAATATATCTGATCCAAATTATATCTTTCTTTTAAAAACCCATATATTGTTTAAAATTGTCTAAATAAGTTCAAAACTAGACTTATAATCCATTAATGTTCATTGCTTGAAGCCGGCATTGAATAATCTATTTCCAGATAAAAATAATAATTTGAACGCACTTGACAAAAAAGACTAATGATACACCCGATTCGATCCAACCCGATCCATTTCCATCTATGCGAGAGTGCCCCCACTTCAGAAAAGTTCAGGATCCGCTACTGTATAAGATGATAATAATCCGTACATATTAAGATATTTTCAAACTAGAAAATATGACTTGAACAAATTTCAACAAATCAAATTAGACACCAAAAAAGTAGACCATAATTAGATAACACTAATACACACATAATATTAGATGGACTTCACTAGTTTAGACCATGCTACCTAGGTCTAGGATTAAATTTCTTATTGAAAGTTGCACAATTACATAAATAATAATTACATAAGGTTATCTGTGTATATTTTGAAAAGTTGTTTTGATGGTAAATGCGATGTCATAGGTGTACTATTTTTAATACTTGATGAAATTTTCATTTAAGACGCTAGTTCTTTCCTAAAATAGAAATGAAAACCCTTATCTAAGACGTCTAAAAGACACAAGTTAGGAGCTAAAACTGGGAGGGAAAATTTGATTAACTCCAAGTCTGGTTCGAGGGCTGACGGTTGTTTGTGGTTCCTTACTTATTTTACTCCCTTTCCGAATGTTAATGCTTTGATTTCAATATAAGCTCCCCTCTTCCAAAAAATATACAATAAATATCGATTCTTGAACCAATTTTTATCCTCTCAAACCATTTTTAAACCGATTAATATTTGACACCAAATTCAGGATCCCGATAAATCAATTTGATTTCAGTTCGATTATCCTGATCAATTTGATTTTTTTTCCCGTTTTGAATTTCATTTTAAGAGCCCGTTTGGTAGCACGGAAATCGGCTGATTCTGCTGAAATTTATGAAATTCTGGCGGAAGTGACTGTATTGGCTGATTTTGCTGATTTATGAAAAAATATTTTTAAATTATATTTTAATAATAAAAGAAAAAGAAAAAATATATGTAAAAATAGTTAAAATGACCATCTTCAGTAACTTCAGCCAATACAGCCAGAAAAGTAACTTCAACCTTACTTTTTCTGCTTATTACACAATTCAGTGCGCGAAAGCAAAAGTTACGTGTTTGGCGAAAAAAGTGGCTGATAAACCCGATAAGCCGAAAAACAGTGTTGTCAAACGGCTTCTAAAATGTCAGACCTAGTCAAGAGATTGCAGAAACATTGAGGTGGATGTTGGAGGTTGATTTTTTTTTTTTAATATTATTAGAGTTTTGGAATTCTTTAGCCATTTTTTTTAAAAAATAAAAATTATTCATTTTTTATTACTCCCTCCGTCCCAAATTGTTTTGCAAATTCAACAATTTTTGGTCAACCAATAATAAAAGTCAACTCTCCTTATCGATAATTAATTCAGTTTTTAATCATTAAAACTTACATATTCGAAAAATACATTAAAATCTCTTCAAAGATGTAATCTCCAAATTATAATATAACTAAAAATAGACATCATAATTAAGCAAACAAAATGAAACTGTTTGACCAAGAAAAGTCAAATTTGCAAATCAATTTGAGACGGAGATAGTATAATTTTTTTTTCATTCAAAAAAAACTTAGTCCCGTTTAATTAACGGATAATAACGTTCAAATTGTGATATAACGGTTGAGCTTCGAAATTTGAAGACCCACCATTTATTGAAACAATGAAGATACAATATGGCAGAATTAATAAAGCTTAGTGATTAGCATTGATTTGGAGAATTAAAAACACTATTTTGGAGAAAGTAGGTTATGAAGCATTTCAAAATGCTTCAAAAAAACATGTAATGACAAGGGCATTATGGTCCACTAGTTGACAAGTGGACAATTTCGTAAATTCGGGCACTTGAACGCCTCCGGGTTTTTTTCCTTTAAAGCGCTCCACTCTCTCTACAGTTTCTTCCAGTTCCACCTGCATTTGTCTTCTTATTATCAGCTCTCTCTTTTCCTCTGCACTTCCCGATGGTGAATGAGTTCATGGTGTGCGTGGACAGGATCATCATAGCGTCATCAGCTGCTTATTGCTTCGCCGGAGACTCTTCTCCGGCCAACGGGGCGGAGACCCTCTTGAGAAATGCGGCGGTCTCAGTCGGCAGCCCGCCGGCGGAAGTGGCCATCAACGCTTCTGGTCATGGGTTTTGCAGCGGTGGTGGGTTTGGTGGTGAAGGATGCTCAAAGGGCGGTGGGGGTGCAGTGAGGGAGTGTAGGATTTGCCAAGAGGAGGATGAGGAGAAAGACATGGAGGCTCCCTGTGCCTGTAATGGCACTCTAAAGGTCTTTTCTTTCGTCCTTTTTGTGTTTCTTGTTTTTTGAAATTTTGAATTCTACCTCCTGGAAACATGAAAAACAGAGTATTACGTGTTTTTAGCATCACGCTTTTTGTGCTTTCGTTCATTTTATGAATAAATTCCTGCTACTAATTGCCCAGCCCCACTTTAAAATAAATTTCATGTCTTTATTCGGTTTCTCGCACTTTATTTAATTTTAAATATGAAAGCTAATTTGAAATTTTAAATTTGAGCCCGGAATGAAGCGATGAAGAAATCCTTTCCTGAACTGAATAGGGTCCCTTTTTAATCATTTCTCTGTATTTTCCATGGATTGTATGGGTTCTTAACTAGAGAAAGTTGGTGTCTTCCCAAGCCCCCACCCCACCCCTCAAAATCTAAACTTTGGTTATTTTCTTAATTCTTGAAGCCCTCCGATCATGTTTTCTTTAGATTTTTTGAATTTTCCTTTTTTGACGGGAAGAATTGGAGTGGTCTTTGGCATGCTCATGGGTTTTCTGCTTCATATATATTGATGATGTCTGCATATTAAATGCTGAAACAGTCAGCTACCTTAGGGGCATTAATTGTGCTTTCTGGGAGGATACTGTCCATATTATTTATGATTTTATCCATTTTTGTTTTGTTTTAGAAATTCAATTTATATTCTCTACATATGTCTTAGATTTGTTCATATTAAAGTTTTCCAGATGAAATATTCTCGTGCCAGAATAAAAATAAGATATACTGCGTCTTTAAATTTGATTTTTTGGAGATAGAAAGGTCATTTTGCAATATCCTTTAATATGTGTGAGTATATCTAAAACTTTGATTAATATGAAAGGGAGGTGTAAACGCATTCCAATTGTGTGTGGTCAACAAACTTTGTTAGAGTTGTCATTTTTGAAGGTCTTCACCAAAGCGGTCTTGAAATTGACTTTTGTGCTGCTTTTACAGTTAGGGTTGGTTCTTTTGAGCTCTGCTTATACAAAAGCATATCTTTTATCAAGTATGAAACAACTGATGCTTTTGGTTTGGTTATGTGTGTAGTTTGCTCACAGGAAGTGTATTCAGCGGTGGTGCAATAAAAAAGGTGACATCACTTGCGAAATCTGTAATCAGGTCTAAACCTCATCAATTTGATATTGAAACCTTCATTCCTTCCTTAACCAAATATAAGCATCAATGTGATTTGTGTCTTTTAAATAGGTTTTCTCACCAAACTATTCTCTCCCACCAGCAAGAAGCAATCCTGACGTTTTTGCCATCGATATCGGGTACCTGTATTATGTTATCATCTAATTAAAGCTGTTTACTTTACTAAATTATGCTTGTTGTGTTTCTTTTGACACCAACTCTTGTGGCTCGTTGCTTGTTTGACTAGATGATTTTGGAGGGGAGGGGAGGGAATGGAATGGGTGATATACAGAGTATATTTTTATTTTAAAATAATGTCTACATTTAGGTGGTTGGATATAAAGTGATGATAAAAAACTACTATCTACCTCTTAAAAAATAAAACATGTTCTCACTTTATTTTGATTTCCAAAATGAAGTTCTCATTCCTAAAAAGAAAATTTGAAGTAGAGAAATATCACTATTACCCCTTACTTTTGCTCAATCTAAAATAAAGTAATGGTGTACCTGGAAAGTCAATAAAAAATTATTTTTACATAAAATTGTGTAGGTCAAATTAGGAATTTATTTTTTTGATGAATGGAGAAGGATATAGAAATAGATGGTCTAACTAAGAACATATTTGTTCTAGCGTAAAACAATACAATAACAACATCCAAATATTAATTATAAAAGAGTTTTGGGTCAGGCCGACATGAATCTTCATATGACATCAGAGTTAAAAATAATAAATTAGCATAAGAAAAATCCACCACCTTCTCTTTTCTCCAAAGTTCCTAAATGCCTTTAATATCTTATAATGATATGAACTACTGCCTGTGGTTGGGCACTGATATAATGATTAAATCAGGGGCGTATCTAGGGCAATGGGCCGGTACAAGCATTTCTTTGATAAATTTTTACACGAATTTTTTTATACTAATAAGTAAGCCATTTTTTTAAGTTTGGGGTGGATCAGGGACTATGTTGCCCTCCCTAGCTCCCCCAGTGTGTGATGTAAATGAGACGATATGAATGCTAGGAATCTAAGACTGTAAGAGAACAAGTGTAGTGAAAGAGTAATATTTGTCAAGTCCATCAGGATGTCCAAGTAAATGTTGTAGTGGACTGTCCAAGTGTTTGTGTCTAACATGGTTCTTGGTCAAACAAAAGCAAGAAAAAAATGAATGGAAAAACAAGTCTGCAATACAAAACAGCAAGTAGAGTCCAACAAAAGAGGTAACCTAGGCTAGCGGGTCTTCTTAGGCTATAGGCTACAAAACAGCTTTGGGCTCTGAGATTATTATTTGTTAGTAGATGCACTATTGTTGTCATACCTCTCCAGATCTCAAGTATATTAAGAGCTGGTTTGGCAACACTGAAGTTAATTGAATTTAGTGATATTCTTGCCGGGCTTAGTGAATAGTGAGAATTATATTTAGAATATGTTACATTAATCATCTAAAGAAAAACAATATGGTAAGAAAAACTAAAATGGCCCTATTTTGACCTTACTTATTTTGTCCTTAAACTAATTCAGTGTGTCAAATAACCAAAGAGTCTACCTTCAATTTTTTGCCACAAAAAAGAGTCTACATTCATTTTTCTCCAAAAATGAGTCTTGTTTAATGATGTCATCCGGAATTTTTGGACGCGATTTTCACTATGGGTCATCCGGAATAAGTCTCTCTGTGCTTTAGTACAGGGGTAAGACTGCGTACATCCGACCCCCCCTTATCCCACCGTAGGTGGGTGCCTTTGCGGCACTGAGGTAAATGAAAATGAAATGAAATTAAAATGGCTATTAATTGCTTCAACCACAACTAAATTTATCACTCCACACACTATTTTTGGGATCCTTTTGATATGCTGTTTTAACAGCTTGATTTTGCTTTATTCATTTTCAGCCAAGCTTGGGGTCCAGGTTTCGACATTCAGGACCCACGTTTCTTGGCCTTTGCCACTGCTGAGCATCAACTCCTCCAATCTCAATATGATGAAGACTATGCCACCATTGCTAGTAGCAGCAGCCTGGCTTGCTTACGCTTTGTTGCTATTGTTGTAAGCTCGAAAAAAGAAATATTGTTGAATGTGTTTACTCTTTTCTTTAGTGTATATAGTAGTTACTATGCTGAGACTTGGAAGTGAGGCTTTTCAATATGTGATATGACACAGTTGATGGTACTCCTGTTACTACGGCAGATGCTGATCGTTGCAGCGGACTTTCAGATGGTTAGAGAATCACCATCGTCTTTTATCAATGTAGGTGCACAGTAAAGCTTCTTTCTTTTGGAGGGTGACTAGAAATTATCCCTTTCTTTAATTGTTGAGGCTCTTTTTGATTCCAGGAAAATAACTTGCAGTGGCAAATGTTTTCCTGGACTTCTTTTGGGATTGTTTTTTCCCACAGCTAAATACAGGGCCTAAGCCTAAAAACCATTTTCCTAAAAAGTTCTGAATACAATAATACAAGAAAATGTACTAGTGAAAACAAACAGAGCCCGAATGAAAGTTCACGTTTGTTTGCATAAGATAAGAGCAATATTCTACCCCCATATATAATGCTTTTGGTAAATAACAGTTCCAAATATCACTTCTGCAACTGGCTGGCTTTCTTCTTCCCTGTTACGTGATGGTACGGTCGTGGTACGTTGTGCTTTGCCGAAGACGAAGGCAGGTTGGTTATCAATTTGAGCTAGCTTCATTCCGAAGTTCATTTTATGATTTAATGTTTTATTCCTCAGTTCATTTCATATTTTTAATGTTTTATTAGCTGATATTTTTTTAAAAAATTAAAAACTGTATATATTTAGTCTTAATTTTTCTTTACTTTTTTTCCTTTTCAGGGTTACTAAAGTTGGTCCACTGGAGGCAGAAATCTTAGGGATCTATCATTTTATTGGAGGACTCTATATAGAATATAGAGTTACATAGATGAACTCTGAATCAAATGTACATGTGAAACAAATGAGTTCATCATGGAAGTGTGACTACCTTGTTCCTGTTCAACATAAAATAATGCTTGCAATTGTTGGTCAATGGAATTCCTAGTCATTATATTAGCCAGCTCACAAGAGTTATTCGGGAAAGATAAGTGGTGGACCGGGCCCCGGGTCGGGTCTTGGGAAGTCAATTTTTTGGGGGATTAGGCCCATTACTGGCCCGGGTTGGTTCCGGGACCAAGCCGAGCTTGGGCTGGGTCGGGTCTTGTATTTTTTTTGGGGGGTTTTCCTTATTTGTTCCTAACCCCCCCCCCCCCCCACTCCACCCTACCCCCCAAACACCCTCAAACCACTAAGCCCAACCCGCGTACCACCCAATCCATTCGGGAAAAAAAAACATTTTGGGCCCGGACTGTTCGGTTCCAAGAGGGCTATAGCTCGTGACCCGCCCCAACCCCCCGGTCCGGGCCCCAGTCTCGGGCCTGGTCCATGCCTAGGAAAGATGTAAATAAAGAATAATAGGAAGTATGGAGTATGTTACTATCGAGTAGTTGCATATTTATAATTAAATTAAATGTTGTTTATAAAAATGTGACCTTTTAAGTGTCACATTTTATAATTAAGTAGTTGCATATTTATAATTAAATTATCGTAATATCTATAATTGTAATAACTTATACGGAGTATTTGATTATGTGATCATGACACTATACCATAATAACTTTACGGTAACTGTTACTCTAAAATCAAATAACAGAGAAGAGCATAGAATAAAATGAAGGCAACCTTGCAACAAACTTTAGCAACAAACTTTTGTCACTTACAACTTTCATTAGCAAATCAAATCCCCTAAACAGATGAGGAACCACAACCCCATGTCTCCATGGAAACTCTCAAAGAGGAGACCAAAGTAAAATATCACATAAAACCTATACATATATTTCTTACATGAATATCCATTCTATCTCATAAAACTTGGCCATATAATAATTTAAATTATGAAACTTATAGGGAAATACTCTTTGTTAAAATTTTACTTTAATAAAAATATAAATGTTATAAAATTTTCACAAACATAATAACTAAAATCACTGTTCAAAATATATGATGGTTGCACTACTCTATTTTTAGCCCTCCTTTAACTGTCAGACTATCCCATTTTTTAAAATGTTGATTCATAACTCTAATATAAACTTTTAAATTGACCATTTTATAACTTCTTGTAGGCTAATATTAGAGTTAATTAAAACAATGTAACACTAATCATTCGTGTAGTTTAAAATAAATTTTAACATCCCTCTAGAAATTAAAATTAAATTATTTTTTCTTAAATGAGAAGATAAAGAATTTAAGGAAATATATTAGTCAGGATTATCTCATTGTGAAATGGAGATTAGTATGATCGCTGAGAGAAAGAAAACAACATAAATTACATGGATGAAAATTTTTTTGCAGGGTCATAAAACAAAAAAGACTATACACAATATTTACATGGATTAAAAAAATATTTTCTCCTATGGACGTAGGAATGATACATACAACTAGAGTGGCATTCAAAGTACTAGTCTTTTACCCGTGCGTTGCACGGGATAATAGACTAATTATAAAGTGTCTTGACAATGCTAAAAATAAGATTAAAAAGATTAAATTTTTTAAAGATACAGCAACTTGTACATTCAAAAAAACAACTTGTAAATGACCTATTTCAAATAAAGTTCTATTCTCTTTCATTGATGTGTTAAGAAAGCTTTAGAGAGAAGCAAAAAAAAACATGCCACATATTGCATTTTATCTCTTAGTGTTATCACTAAGTTCTTCGGTAAATAGACCATAGCACAAAGAACACCAACGTGTTCTTTTAGAAACAAAAGTGGAATCTTATTATACGCAGTTCTTTGGTAAATATAAATTTGGTCGTAGTCTTCATACACACCTCAAAGAGACTATACTCGTATATTACAGAATTATTTCCACTTTGTTGCGAACTCCTGTGGCGATTAAGTCACTTCCCGTGTCGGTGAAGAACTGCTGGGTTTCCAATTTTGGTGCTACAATCAGGGCCGGTTCTGGGGGGAGGGCAACAGGGACGACCGCCCTAGGCCCGAAAAAATATAGAAGAAGAAATAGGCCCAAAATCTTTTCTTTGTATATTGTGTGAGTAGGCTTCTTATTTTATTCTTAAGGTCAAATAATTAGTCCCAATGTTTAATCTTATTGAAAATTTGAAAATTTAAAACATATATTTATTTTTTAAACAAAGCCAAGTTTAAAAAAGAATTTATATACACTAATTTAACTTTAAGTAGAACTGGTTTTAGTTTTTAAAAGCAATACAACTGTTGTTGGATCAATAAAAGACATTTCTCGTCACTTTTCACATCTCTTTAGCCTTTAAGGCTTTTTATTCATTTTAATTATAACATAATAAATTTATATAATTATTTTAGAGCCCATGGCTCCCAAATCTCATCCCAATTATTTATTTGTTTCCAAATTGATCGAAAAAATTATATCTGAGCTCATAATGGAGCAGTAGTTAAAGAGGACGACAAATTGACAATCTTCTTGGCGGCCAAACATTTTGTCTCTTTGAAAACCTTCATTCTTTCGAGACCTTAAGCTTTAAATTCTTAGCGGTCAATAAATCATTCTCAACTTATAAATTCAATATGTAGTAATATTTATTTTCATTTATCTTTTCAGTTGTAACTAAAAGAAAGGTTAGTGTTGTTAAATGTGATATTTTTATTGTTTGTCATCCTTATTAGTGGAAAGAAGATTGACATTTTTTGTCATTTATCCTGCTAAACACTCAGCAGAATCTCAAATTAGATTCATGTTATGCATTTTTAAGAGCATTTCTATCATTTGAAAAGTAGTTTTAATACTCCGTAGTTTGAGGAACTAAAAGTTACATGTGAGCCGATATGAAGAAGAAACACATAGCATCCAGATTATGTGTATGAGTTTTAGTCAACATCTAGTTTAACATCCAGAAACTCACTTTGCTTTCCAAAGTGTACGTATACTTGAGAACGGCCACCTAAGTACCAATAACACATTTATAAACATTACCATTATAGAGTATACGCGTAATATAATGCTACACCTAATTATTATAGAAATGCATAAACTGGAACCTTTGACATCAACAATAATAAAAACAAATGTGCAATTTGGCCTTAGCAAAGAATGGTTAAACAAATGTGCAACTTGAGGATAATAATTGGTTCCAAATTTTCAGAATGATATTTATATGTATGTTGGCTTTTGAAAACTCGTGACCTTGTCAAATTACTATTATCCTCAAGACCTCAACCAAACATGCTACTTGATTGGGAAATGGTTAGTACTTAGTACATATCCATCTCACAGAGAGAGACACAATGAGAGAGAGATTATAACTTTGGGTATGATTTATATAGACTAAGAGTATGGTTTTGAATCATGAGTTTTAACAAACTTGTTGGGATTGGATCAAGTTATCTCTCTTGGTTTGTTCCATTTCGAAGTTAATTACCAAAATAAACACAAATCTTCCCCCTGTTTAAATGCAAAAAGAGAATTAAAAAACATGGAACAAATTCTTAACTTGGTATCAAATAGAAAAATTATCAGTGACCATTAGCAGTATACGTTTTGCAAGCTCTATTTAGTCATGCAAAACAATCATATGTGCATTGTCACATGAAGTTAGGGGTGGACCCGATTCAATTTAAAGCACTACATAATTTGCTTGATTATCTGCCAATGTCTCCAGTGATGTGTGTGCACCTTGGATAGCATGTTGAACCTGTATACTTTCAGTTTCAATGATAAATTAAAACCTGGGAATATGTAGCAAGCAGCGAGAATTTTAAAAGTTCTATCACGGTCATTTATATTAAGGATGTTTGTGCAGTGAGCAATGTAGGAACCTGTAGCGTCTCTAAAATCCATACCTGTACGATATAGAGAATCTTTAATATCTCTAGAAGCCATATTGATTTTCAAGTGATGAACATGGGATTTGATCCAACAATCATGCTTAAGGTTGAAGATTTTCTAGATGAGGATGGTGCAAATATTATAAGGGGGATGTTGTTATATTGCAGGTAAGGGGGGAACAACCAAAATATTAAACAGATCTCTAGTTATAGCAGTAATGGCCTCAAATTTAGATAAAAAAAAAATTCACCATACAAAAAAATCTTTCTATTTTTTCAAAAACTGTAGTCATCTGGTTAGGGATAGTATGGATAATATCTGAAACATTACCATGGTAACCAATATACCAGTTCTGTAAGAAACTACCAATGGTAGCATGGGGCAGAGAGTTAAAGTTGAGCACGTAAGCATTTAAATGCTGCCATAAATCATAGCATTTACAAACCAAGCGTGATTGTAAAAGGAAAGGACCTACAAAACCCAGTTTATGCAGCTTAGTTTGGAAAGGTAAACCCGTAACCGTTTATTTTTCAGCCTATACATGAAAAAAGAAATTTTCTTAGGAGCTTTAGAGTTCCAAATGTAATTAGCCGTGGCCGGTTTATCAGTTTTATCTCTTGTAACATCATAGGCACCGCTAAAACCTCCATTAATATTAGGCTTGCAAATATTCCAAATAAGATGACCAGGGGACTCATTAAAAGTAATAGGAACCATATTATTAGTGATATGAGTAGACAATACCTGCTGAAGATCATAAATAAGCTCACCCTTCCATTGATTTGGAATATCTTCCACCGTTAGACAGAGGGGCCCATAACCATTCCAATTAGAGAAGCAAAAAGAGGAATTCCCAGTATTAACAAACTGATCAAACACCCAGAGTAAGCATGGTGTATACACACATACCAAACCTCACATTTTATTAATGATAAAATGTAAAATGCATCAAATTATTTGCACTCAGTGAGATTATATAAATGTTTACTTTCAATTTAAAATAACTTTTGGAAAATAAAATTGATAAAAATATATACTCCACCATAATCCTAAATATGTGTTTGTAAGCAGGCCTCTGTTCCAGAAAGAAAGGTTTACTATGAACACATAATAAGCCATCAAAAAGTGTTAAAACCTTTTGAGCTTCTCCTAAATATGAAAGGACTACCTTTCTGTCATAATCATTTAAAAACATTAAGTATGGAAAATAGTTAAAGAGAAAGTATTTAATCCGACATTAAGATCCAATGAAGTAGCATCTAGGTTCCCTTCTTTCAAAATCTGAGAATGATGCATATACCTATGAAGTTTGCTGTATGTATAAATGCATTAATTTTTCATCAATTCAAAGCAAGTGAAGTATAACATACAACTACATTAATGGAGTTATGGAACTAAATCTCTATTTATAATCAAATATCAATTTATAACTAAATGTCTTTTTATAACTAATTCAAACTTCCTTTTAAATACATTATAATCAACTACTCCTATTTATTTCTGGGTGAATGAGTGGCAACATTTCCAGTGCACCAATACCATCAAAAGTAGTGTTGTTTTCTCTTTTGATCTTATCATTATGGTGTGGGAATCTTACACAAAAAAAGATAACAACAAATTAAACAAAAAATTGCACCTACTTATTGCTATCATTTTTCTATAAAACCATTGCCTGTGAAGAGAGGAAATAATTGAAGGGGAAAACTGCACTTTTCTTTTACGTGAACATTTCCGGTAAATTCTCATATATTCAGGTGGATTTACCACATCACAACCTTTAAAAACCATTAAGCTTAT
Source organism: Cuscuta epithymum (assembly GCA_945859915.1). Lineage (NCBI taxonomy): Eukaryota > Viridiplantae > Streptophyta > Magnoliopsida > Solanales > Convolvulaceae > Cuscuta > Cuscuta epithymum. Next base: position 517,894 of record CAMAPF010000043.1, read on the forward strand.
GAAGGAGAACAAATCCAAGGCTTTTACCAATTAGAAATGATGGAATGTGTAAATTGATAACATGAAAAAGGAAATGTAGAAGCACATACATTTGATAGGTATAATTTTTTCCATCCTGTATGGACCTAAACTGTAAAATTGAATAATTGAAAACAAATTTAAAGTCATTCATAAAATAATGGGAATGGGTAGATAGTGAATAACAAAATATTTGGGGGAATCAGAATTGATTATTCAGTAAGGTAAAACGAAATGTCATAGATAAATATTAAAGTATAGAGTTGAGAGATTCGTGGACTTTAGCATATTACCATATGTTGAAATCGTTGAAGTAAAAAACCATTGAGAGAGAGAGAGAGATGCTAGAAGGTGGGCTATCAGAAGGGAAATCCAGACGCAGTGTTAGATGAGAAAAGGAAATCCAAATGCATCCCAAATAATCAAAGAATATATGAGAATTTACCCGAATAGGTGAGGTTGCTTTCTAGCTTGAGCAGAGTCGGCAGGAGTGTTTCGCAGGAGACTCACTTGTTTGCATTGAGGAAATCCCAGAAGCCTTAGTAGAAAGAGAAAGATCTAACCGAGACTCCAAGGTTAGGGAAAAGCTAGAAAACTGAAGAAGAACTCCTACTCCGTAAGTCCGAACTGTACGCGAGATAGGCAAGAGTTTATTGGAAGAATGAAAGCCCATCAGAGTTTACAAAAATGCCCTTAGGAATGAGCGGGAAGATGACTTAAGTGGATTAATATATATAGATTCATATGAAGACTCAAATTTTAAAATTGAAGTATAAAAGTACATGTGCACAATTGCTGTAATAATTTACGTAATTTAATTGTATTCACATAGTATATCTTGATTTTAACTTCATTTTCCGTTCTATTATTTCTGAAAAGATGTATATGCAGTGTTATTTTATCAAAGAATAAATTTGTTCAAAATTGACATCTCAGGTGCTTTGCACATGTGAAAACTATTCAAAGTCAGGGAGATATTGATTGTAGAGAGAAACTTTGTCAATAATCAGCTCGTGTATGACAAAATAATCAATGATCCGTACTTTTTTCAATTCTTCTACCATAAAAAACACACAATAAAACTTAAACCTCTAGTCATGAAGAAACTAGCACGAAAGTCACGATAATAAAACTATATATGCCAATCAGGACAAATCCTTGTCATACTCGTTAATTTTGTAATAAAACATAATAACCGTTTGCTATATAAAACGAGACATGCAAATGGAATTGCATTAATACAGGTGATGGAGCAAATCATTGCTTACCCAATGAGCCCAAGAAGGTAGTCCAAACTAAAAACACAATTCTCACTAGTGTATTAAATATCCCGTCGAAAGTAGCTGGGGCCTAACGTTTCATTAAGAAGCCCATTCTATGATTCCACCATCAGACCGAACGAAAAATATCCCGTTCTCGGATCTGGATGAGCCCATTCGGTTGATGCCGAGCGGACCAATTCCGCTTCGCCTACAGCTTCCAGTCACACATCCAGTATCAACCGCATTTAGGGAGTGTTTGCATTTGATTAAAAAAAGTGTTTTTCAGCTTTTGGCTTAAAAAAAGTTAAAAAGAGTGTTTTCAAATGACAGCTTATGCTTAAATTAATCACTTAAAAGCTAAAAGCTGGAAGCAGGTGGAAGGGTGCTTTAAACCGCTTTTCACTTTTTCTATTACACAAAAAGTACTTCTTTTACCAAACACTACAAACTTTTACTTTTTCAGAATCACTTTTTTCTCAAACACTACCAACTTTTACTATTAATCACTTTTCCCAAAATCACTTTAAAAAATCACTTTTTTAAAGTTGAAGCAATTGCAAACACTCCCTTAGCCGTGGTGTCCAAGTGCGGAGATACACTGAGGCCAAATGATCACTCCGAATTTAAAAATTCTTGGTTTTATAGTGGTTTTTTTTGTTTACTCCAGGGGCGTCTGGGGAGGGTGTCTGGGGGGCCTGGAGTAAATTGAGCTGAAACTCATTTCATTGAGTTTCGAATCCGAGACCTTTCATAAAGGAGAGTGAGTCGGCGACCAGCTGAACCGGACCGCTTCCTCTTATAATGTAAAAATTATATGAGCTAAAATTTATCTCAAAAGATTTTTATACTGGCCCAGCCCAACCCATCCTTCAATTCTGGTTACGCCCCTGGTCATGGGCGAAACTATGTTGGTGCGTGGAGGTGCCTATGCCCCCTGCGGACTTCTATTTATTTATTTATTTATCATAAATATATAAATATAATATGTATATATATTACTCCCATATCATAAGCTCGTTGTGCCCTTGCACCTAGAAGCGTATATCTTACAACTGGTTATACGCTGCCAGTCGTACAGCCGGTGGCAAACTTGTAATTTTGATGAAAATCTCGGATTCTCTTAGATGAGCATTGTTGCAATTTTGATGAGCATCGAGCTTGTTCTTTTGAGTATTAGGAGCATAACGGTGAACATCAGTGATCTCTGCTTCATACCTTATATATCACTTGTTTATTATTTTTTTGTTCATTAAAAAGTCTTAATATAATGTATAATGAACCTAATGTAGTATGATATTTTTGAAATGCGCAACCTTTTAAAATGAACATAAAGTAATACTAAATGAGCATACATAACTTACAAAATGAGTATCAAAAAATTCAAAAGTTCATTTGTGTGTGTTCATTCATTTTAGACGTTATACTCATTTGAGTTTAACATAAAACTCATTTTTAATGTCATAATGTGAATCTCATGTAGTATGATATGTTTGAAATGTGCAACATTTTAAAATGAGCACAAAGCAGTACCAAATGAGCATAAATGATTTACAAAATGAGTATACAAAAATTCAAAAACTCATTTGGATGTGCTCATTCATTTTCGGCTTTATACTCATTTGAGTTTAAAATAAAACTCATTTTTAATGTGCTTCTATATTATCAATAGGATCTATACTATGATTACTATCTGTCAGAACAAATAACAAATTTAAAGTTCTTAACAAGTTAAGAAAGCATCTTTTTAGATGTAACACATCGTAGACTCATAGTTCCTATGTTGCACAAATTAAATTACTCTCTATAGCCTATATATTTGAAGCTATTTGAAGCCTTCGGCTTTAAAGAAGATGAGGTCGGCGAAGGGTCTGACGACTGTGAATTGATTATTTGCAGGTGTAGATCCATAGAGATGGAAAGATTAGATTGCTTGAGGTTTGTTTACGTGAGATTGCTCACCATATATGCAGCCGGTTGTACGGTGGTATTTACCGCGCATGACCCTCTTGGCCCATCTTACACATTTCCGGATCTTCCCCAGCCCTGACAACCCAAGTGGGCTGCTAGTGCTAATTGCTCAACACTATTTCCCAGAAAAAGGAGTATGATGGGAATTAAACTGAGCACCATGCGGCAACAATCTAGGGAACGGACCATTGGACCAACATGCAGGGCCGATCCTAACATTTTTTTGACCCGAGTCAATTTTTCACAAAAAGCCCTTGAGTAATGTAAAATTTAGATATTAAGATTCATAACCAATAATTTAATTTATATGCCTACATCAAAAAATTAAAACCCACACATTGCATCATATTATTTTGATTGATATTATTTGTATTCTTGCTATTTTAATATGAAATACAAAAGTTGTGTATATATAATACTAGTATACAATTATTTATGGGCCCATATTTTTTACTAAATTTTTGGGGCCTGAGCCAATTGCCTCTTTGCTTCAACAAGAGGTTCGGCCCTGCCAACATGTTCAGTGGTTATAATGATTCGTTTATACTTCCTTCGTTTTTTTTAAATGCAACAAAAGATTTTTTCATTATCCACATGTTCTACTTTGACCCTATTTTATTTATTATTGTATTATAAATTAAACTTAAAAAAATACTGTTATATTCCTCTCATTTTAAAGTTTCAAAATTTATTTTTCAATTTTTTTACTAATAAGGTGTGATAATATTTTTAAAAAGATAAAAACTCCATCAAAATATTGTTTTATTCCTCTCATTTTAAAGGTATCCGTATCCTTCTGTTTTCTTTAAATTCTTTTAGTTGTAACTTTAAACATATACAAATTTCATCACGAATTATATATTACTTCTTCCTTTATATATTCATAAACAAATTTTATTATTTAGTTTCCTTTCATCATAAATTCTAATTAAATTTTAGTATTTTGTTTCCTTTAGTCTATTTAATTATTGTGTAACTAATTATGTTATTTTTTAATTAAAAGTTAAGTCGGGAGGGACGTAGTAAAACCTCGTATCGGATTTGATCAGGATAAAGCTATTGTATTCATTTATTATATTATTAATGGTGGGATTATCCGTTCAACCACCTCCAACATACTACTCCGTATTTCTTATTAGATGATGCTTAGATAATTCCTACTACCACGTTCTTAAATAAGTGCAACATTGCAAATTTTATACTATTTACGTGTTTAACTTTGATTATATTTTATTCATTGATGTATTAATATATTTTTTTGAAAAAAATATTACTAAATTTGACTCGTTGTAAATTTTCAATATTTGATTTTTTAAATTTGTTTAATAATAGAGAGTTATATATATTAATGGTCAAAATTGTGTCTCGACAAATGTGAAATTTTGACCATTCCACTTAGGATATTTTCTTTTGGACTGAAATTTGCTGGTCTGGTCTGGTCTGGTTTGTTTAAGTCTGGTCTGATCTGGTCTGATCTGTTTAAGTCTGGTCTGGTCTGGTCTGGTCTGAACTGGTCTGGTCTTGTAAACGTCTGGTCTCTGTGTATTTTATAACTACGGAAGTCTGGTCTGGTCTGGTCTGGTCTGGTCTGGTCTGTTTAAGTCTGGTCTGGTCTGGTCTGGTCTGTTAAAGTTTGATCTGGTCTGGTCTGGTCTGTTTAAGTCTGGTCTGGTCTGGGACTGCAAACAGTCCAAAAGAAAACATCATTTAACAATATTTGCCACCTACGTGATCTCTTACTTGACTAGTTGAGTGTGATTAAGAGAGTTTTGAAAGAGATGGGAGACCACGTCCAACTTCGGATTTTGTTAAGGATTTTGTAGTAGCCAAATTTGTCATGGGTCACTAATAAACAGTGGTCGACAAAACAAGTAGACAAGTATTGCACATATATTTGCATCTTAAGTTGGCATTAAGAGGGGAGAAGCTTTCAATTATCTATCAAAATTGGCTTAATACACTATTTGGAGTTTTTTCAGAATGATGTTAAATAAAAAATAACTTACGAGCCCGTTTGGTAGCACGAAAATCGGCTGTTTTGGCTGATTCTGCTGAAATTTATGAAATTCTGGCTGAAGTGGCTGTTTTGGCTGATTCAAGAAAAAAATATTTTAAAAATATATTTTATTAATAAATTATAGAAAATATTACATGTAAAAATAGCTAAAATAGTCCTCTGCAGTAACTTCAGCCAATACAGCCAGAAAAGTAACTCCAACCTTACTTTTTCTGCTTATTACACAATTCAGCACACAAAAGTAGAAGTTACGTGTTTGGTGAAAAAGCTGGCTGATAAGCCTGATAATCCGAAAAAAAAGGTCTCCAAACGGGCTCTACGAAATTAGAATTGAAATAAAAGTATTTCTTAAAACACGGTTGGAACAAACTAGAGTTTAAAAAACGCCACATCAATTGGTGGCTTACATAAAAGAAGTAAAATTAAAGGTAATACTTGAGTTGGTTGTACCAAACTAAAACCATTTGTGTTTCGGTTTGGTTTCGGTTGGGTTTGGTTTGAAGTTCGGTTTACCAAAGTAAAAAATATTATTTTTAATTTAGTTTGATTTGATTTGTTTGCTTATGTTTATTATTTTATTTGATCAAGTTCTATATTTGATAATTAGAAAATGAAGTAGTAGTCCATCTCATCTTTTTTAATTTATTGATTATTTAAATAAAATGTAAAAAGAAATAAAAGATAGAAAAATAAATAATAAAAATATTATAAATTGAAACTTCTAACATCTTTTTTATCACTACAAAAAATTCACTTCTTACAAAAATAAGACATTTGATTATCATTTATAATATCACATAAAATTTTCAAAAAACTTAAAAGAGTCGGTGGTACAAATTGTAATATTCACAATTTTATTTAAATGAATCATGAAAAAATATAAATGCAATTTGTTATTGTTATCGTCAAACATAATAAATACAAATATGTCGTATTAGCTAACTTTGTCATAATGAATGCATGAAATGTGTAAAAGTTAAAATGATACGAGTATGTGCTTAAATATGTATTTTCATGTCTAAATTATTTATTTATATCTTAAAAAATGAAGAGTGAAGATAAATACAAAGTGTGTGTGTGTGTATATGTTGTTCGGTGTTTGATTCGGTTTACGGTTTTTCCGTTTTAAACCAAACCAAAGTACCAAAACATTTGGGTTGAGCAAATGTTTACCAAACAGTTTACTTAAGTAAACCCAAACCAAACCAAATCAAACCACTAATTTAATAATATATGATTTTTTTTAGTTTCTTTAGTTCGGTTCGGTTTTGTTCGGTTTTTATCGGTTACGGTTCGGTTCAATTTAATACAGTTTGAAAGAAATAGTATCAAACTCAAACCAAATTGCATACGGTCCGGTTTCGGTTTAGTTTACTTCGGTTTGTTACGGTTCGATTAAACCAAACCGTTATGCCCACCCCTAATATTTGTCTTTCCGAAATAGTTATAGTACTCTGCATTTAACATGACATTACTTTTTAGGTAGATTCTACGGTACCCATAAGGTACCGTACCTTTGTCCACATGGACCAACCAGAATCATGCAGTTGAATTATTTAAATCTAAATTAAAAGAGATTTAATGATTTGGACCAATCAAATGCATGGTAGGTACGATACCCCATTTTTTAAATGAGTACCGGAGTTGTCACCTACTTTTTAATCATGACGATATTTTTCAATCATGACAATATTTTTCAATCAAAACAATATTTTTCATTTTGAAATTTACAAAGTTGTTTACTAACATTTTGAAATTTATTACTTAACTGTGAATTCCGAACTGACAAAAAGTCATAAATGCAACTGTGCAAATTGCAACAACAAACCTTGGTTATTGGAAACTGGGAAATAAATCAAGACACATGAAATCTAACACATTCATGGAGCTTAACTACTACTTGATGTTGTTAAAGACTTGATTAAAAAAACACTGAAGAGAATTAAAAGACGAGCCGCCTTCCTCCAAAGCCTCTCTACTCTCCTGTTTAAGTTCTCGAGCCTTTATCCTGGCAGGAGATGCAGAAGGGTTGTCCATAAGCTTTCTGATTCCTGCCTCTATCACCTCTGCTTTCACAGCTTCAGGAAACTCTTCAGAATCAAAATCTTTTATGTAATCCATCTTAAGATCCACAGCCATTCCAATATCTGTCACCAATTGGAACGCATTCGCCTGCTGCTCTGCGTAAATCGGCCAAGTCGCCATCGGAACCCCGAACCACACGCTCTCGAGAGTCGAATTCCACCCGCAATGCGACACGAAGCCCCCCACGGCGGGGTGAGCTAGCACGGCGGCCTGCGGCGCCCATCCAATCACTTTTCCGATGTCTTTCGTCCTCTCCAAGAAACCTTCCGGCAGGGCTTCCTCGGGGCGGTTGAAGTCGGTGGGGTAGACCGCGCCTTTTGCCGGCGGCTTCCTCAGGGCCCACAGGAACCTGTGGCCGCTCCGCTCTAGTGCGGACGCGATCTCCTTCACCTGAGGCTCCGGGAAACTGCCGCCGCTTCCGAAGCAGAGGAAGACGACGGAGGAATCCGGTTGGCTGCTAAGCCATTCCAATATCTCTTCGCCGGATTCTCCGATCTTATCGCTTTGCAGGTTCAGTATGGGTCCCACTGGGTAAACAGGTGGAATCTTTATCCCCTTGTATTTGGACAGAGATTCCATCGCGTGCCCCTCAAGCTCGGAGAACGTGTTGACCATTATGCCCTTCGCCTCTCGGATTTTCCTGCCAAAATCAAGGAACATATCCGCCCCGCCGCCGGTCTTGTCCAGCACCACTCCGGGAATAAGCTTTGCCGGGTAAGGTTTAGAATACACGGGGATTTCCAGGTCTGGGTCGGAACCCTTGATTTCGGTGACGTCCTTTCCGTCTTCGTCTCTGAGACTCTGTAAATAGAGGAGCATCCCGAGCGTGCCGGCGCCGGAGGTGAAGAAGACGTACGCCGGAATTCCGAACTCGTCGGCCAAGTCCATCAAGTCAACACAGAACATGTCCAAAACGATGCCGGCGAGCCTGCCGGAACCCAAACTCGCCTTGGTTTGGATTTCTTTAACGACTTCTCTGGCGCTCTGTTTGTGAGATTCGACGAAGGTACGGAAAAAGGTGACCGATTTGGTGTTATCCGCCGTGGTCGAAGCAGAGAGAAGAACAGGCTTCAGCCTGGAAGAGGATCCCTCATTCTCTGCAACTAGAGAATCGATGTAGAGGGTAAGCTTGGAATCGAAGGGAACTTTCATGATCAAGACGGAGATGGAGAGGTCGTGACGGGGGCATTTCTGGAGGAGGAGCTTTGCCAATTCTACGGTGGCGATAAGGTGGCCAACTGCAGGGCCCGGAATGAAAACCAGCTCTACACCTCCTTTCATATTTGCTTGACGCTAGATTTACTAGTGGCGAGGACTATTAACGAATTGAATGATCGAATGATTGAAGTGTGATATTCCATAACATTATGACTGACATATATAGTATGGTAGATCCACTTGTTTATGGAGAGGGCAGTTTGAATGATTGAATGGAGGCAGAAGTGGTTTGATTTTTATTTGACTTGGTACTCTGCATTAAAAGAGGAACAGCAAACTTTGCTTCGAGATAAATCTTGACGTCATGGCTTTGCTAATTAAACTCTTGACGTCATGGCTTCGCTGGAACTTTTTGCCCTTTGGTATGTTGGGTGCGTGGAATCTCCACCCGGGATTTTTAGGCACTGGGCAAAAACTAAATTATATCTTCATGTTGGTGAAAATTGTTGAGGCCTCGGGTTTTTAGGTCCAATTCATATTTTTTGGTCAGACCTCATTTTTTTTTTGAAAGTTGGTCAGACCTCAATGAACTGGGCGTTTTAATTTGTCTTTTTTAATCTTATTCTCTTTTCACCATTCCCATTCATTGCAAATCCATAAATAATGGCATTTCAACACATAACATCTCTCTCAGGCATTCCATCGAACAGTTTTTGGGCTAAATTCGAACAACAACATTTTGCACACACATCAACAAGATCCAAGCCTAACCCCACATTCATGGGAATGCCCAAATTTTCCACATATCTGTGCACCCATTTGCCAATGTTAATTGAACCCAGGTGGCAGGTGGGCTCAACCCCAGTCATCTGCATTAGCCTAAACAACTGCAACCCTTTCTTTGAATTCATTGTTCTGTACATACCCAGATATCATGGACCCCACATCCTCTATCCTTCACTGGCGTCTCATCTAAAACCGATCTTGCTGCATAAACTTCACCTTTTCTTGAGAACCTAGAAATCAGAACTGTCCAAGTCTTGGCGGAACCAGAGAAAAAATTTGAGCGGATGCTCTTGTAGTTTTTTTTTACAATTTTTTTATTAGGATAAAAGAAAAATGAGTGAAAAAATTATCATTATCATTAGATATATATAGTGGGGTTCCAATAAAAAGAATTACATAGTATTTGAAATATGCCAGCACGTGCATTTTTACTCGTTCTAATGCACTAGTAGATATATTTTTTACACTTTTTCACTATGAGAGAAAATTTTGATTTATATACCAAATTTTGAACGCGTTTTTTATAAAATGTAGTGCATTGTTTCCTGATTTTGAGTCATTAAATATCAAGTTTAATGCACAAGATTTATTCCAATTTTCATGAAAATAACTCTTTTTTATCCAAAACTTATATATATATATATATATATATATATATATATATATATATATATAAACGATCAAATGAGAACAATTCTTAACTTGAGAAGTGAGAACAAATCTCAACCTTTCAAAATAAGTGTCGATCAGCGATCAAATATATGATGGATGAGGGCGTATACGTCTTCTTCTGTCTTGGCAATTTATTTGACCGATCTAGCAGTTATGTGTTCCACATGTTTAGTAAGGAAAGAATAAACTACAAATCATATTAATTGTTTAATTAGTTTTAGTGTTCACGTGAATTTACTTGTCTCTTATTGAAACAAAACATCTTTTTCTTTTTATAAAAATTTGTTCGGTCAACCATCATCTTCTCCCGTTTCCTTTGCTTCAACACATACCTCTGCTACAAACACAGGCAATACATCAACTCAATTTGAAATTCCTGAAAACCCGTTCATCTCTAAGCCATAAATCTCACGAAGCACAAGTAACACTGTTCTAAATGCACAATAAACCTAATCAAAGTCAGTCCATCTCCTAATGCACAAATAATTTACACTAGCACACGTAGGGCTGGGGAAAAAAACCGAAATGCCGAAATACCGCATTTACCGTATCGAAAAAAACCGAATTTACCGAAATTTTCGGTATACCGAAGAATTCGGTACGGTATGGTATCATACCGATACGTTGCGGTACGGTAACGGTAAGCACTTTGAAAATTTTCGGTATTTCGGTATATACCGAAATACCGTATATATATGATTATACATTTATACTCAATAATTATTTAATGTTCATGTCTCTTGGGCTTTGGGCGGCCCAACCCATCCTTCGTATAAGAAGAGAAAGCTCTTATTCTAAAGCCTGGGTCTTGGCTGACTAGCAACTCGCTAACCCTACTTTCTCAGCTTTGTTCTCCAAAGAGGTTGAGTCTCCTTCGATGAAGAATAAGGTCATCCATGTTCTCATCTCTCAAGGGTTTTCCAAGAAGCTCACAGGATTGAGGTGATGAAACTAGCAAATGGCAGAAGGATACCCCAACAACATTAAGGTTACCCCTACTTCTTTCTGAACGTGTTTATCCAGATTACGAATTCTTGTCTTCTCTTTCAATTGTTTCACAGATTTTCTCAATAATCACGAGTTTTCTATGGTATTGGCAGATTTGTAATAAATGAACAAAATAATCAATTGTTGTTACATTTCATCGTTTATTCAGGTCTCTTATCAATCGTTTATTTCTTGCTTTCAATAAGCAATAGAAAGTATGATTTAACTTTTAATATATACTAGGTTGGATTGTTCTGAAATAAGAAATTGTAATGGCATATGGTGAAGAATATCTTTACTCTGCCAATTTGTACCGTTTTTATTTTTCAGACTTATCTGTTTTTATAGTTACACTCATTCTAAATAGTTTTTTAATTCATTGAAGTCCTGTGTTGTTTATATGAACTCCTTTAAACGAAAAAAAAGGTATTGTTAATAAAATACTTGATACTTTGTTCCATGTGCCAAGCTAGCTGTACCAAATGAAGTGACAAAGTCTTAAGAAAAAGTTAACTCATGAATGAAAAACTGTAAAAGCTAAGTGCTAGCTTGGGGATAGTAACCTTCTTGAATTTTAACATCTGACATTTCCTGTGTGTTTTGAAAGGAGTTTGTTGGATAGTGTTTAACTTTGTTTGCACAAGTTTAAGTAACATTTTCTCACCCTTTCTCTAGGGCTTTTTATGTGTTCTTTTATATAACTAAATATTGAATCAAACTTCTGATTTTCAGGTGGAAGAAACAACTCAAGTATTTCCTATTTCTCAATCATATATTGAGCAAAGAGGACTTTTCTTACTCCACAGAAGGGAAAACTTGCAAAGGCATATATCTAAACTCCAATTTCCTATATGAATGCAGGTCATTTCAATTGTGATGCCTATGTTGATTTAAATTAATTCTGTTATAACATGCTGCAAGTCTGTAACTATATTCCCATAGGCCATAATCCTATACAGTTACAACATAAGATTATGATTATATTTTTTGAATTGATTCAAAAGAATTAAGAGAACCATAAATAAGATATTAGAAGTCTTATTTCTCTTATATTGTAAACTTAGATTATAAGGACTCTCTAATACAGATTAAAGTCTACATATCCAAAGATTTCAAAAGCTATATGTAGGGATATATGTGAATGTAAAAAAACGGTTGTGATACATCAAACTAAAAAACTAAAGTGATAAACAAAAGTATACTACAGTAATAAACAATATGAATAGAGTATTATTTATCACCATGAAGTTTGTTACTGTGGCTTTACATTATTTAGTTATGTTACATGAAGTTATCATTCTTGCATAATGCTTGACTCTGTTATGTTGAACAATATATAAAATACATGCAGTTGTTTTCCATCTCATAACTAGAGTCATTATTCATTCTCCACGAATTCTTTTTCCACCCATTATCCTTCTCTTTTCAGAGCTCAAGGAATGATCAAGTGACAACCACCAGTTCATTGAGCATATGGATTTCAAGTTTCAGGCTGCTTCACTGTGTTGCTTTAATGAATTTTAAGCTAGAACCCCTTTTAAATATGTATTTGAATTGATTATTTGTAGGCATTAATGTGCTTTTATCCATGACTTTTTTAATTTCATAAACTTGATTCCTGAATAGAGCTGAATGTCATATTTCGTGTTTATAAATTGGCATTTAGCTAATCAGTAGTTATACATGAGTTCATATTAGTATTTATTCAAGGTTTTTGTTAATAATTTTAGAATTTACATGCGATTCTATTGTAACATGTCATTAGACTTTCGGTATACCGATACCGTGCTTGGATTTCGGTATACCGAATAGTCGGTACGGCATCGGTATTCATTTTTGAGTTACCGAAACTTCGGTATACCGAAGTTTCGGTATACCGAAATTACGGTACGGTAACGGTATGCAATTTTGATATACCGGTATTTCGGTACGGTATACGGTATGGCGTAAATTTTTCGGTATGCCATACCGAACCACCCCTAAGCACACGCAAACCAAAATCAGAATTGTTGTTTCTTCAAAATCAATAAGTTCACAAAATATCTTTTCAGATGCAATTCTACATGACGTTACAAGAACTTAATTTAAAATTCCTGAAAATCAGTTCAGATTTTAGCCGGAAATCTCGTGATTCACAACACACCGTTCTAAATGCACAATAAACTTAATGAAAATCACTTCATCTCCTAATGCACAAAAAAATTACAGTCGCACATATGGAAGCCAAAATTGAAATTGTAACTCTTCAAAATCATTAACCTCACATGTGGTTTTCTATTATCACAAAATATCCTCTGAGATGCAATTCTACATGACAGTATGCCACTACACCAACTTCATTTGAAATTCTTGAGAATCCGTTCATCTCTAATCTAGAAATCTTGTGATGCACAACTCAGATGTCATTGTTCACTTGCACAATAATCTCTTCTCTGTGCACTTTTTTGTTTGTTTAATTCCCGTTGGCGACCACCTTGTATATTCAGAACTAAATTTCTTCTTTCCATATTGAAATGTGGTTATTTTTGTCAGTTTAATAACTTCTCCTGGTCTTATTGATTGTGGCTATTTTTTAGGGAGTAGATATTGGAAAACGCCGCCGCATAAAAGGCACGTGCATTAGTGAATTACAACTTGACCCTTTATTAGATCATCGCCCCACTTTTCGTTTATTTGAGATATTTTAGCACGCGAAGATGTCCATACTTGTATCGTGTGCCAATCACCTCACTGCCGTCCATTTAATTAGATGGTAGGTTATGATTTGTTCTTACTTCTCACAATAAGAGATGTTCTCATTAGAACCACTTCCTATATGTATATACATTGTGTTTCAAATAAAAATGCTATTATACTAAAGAAAAACTTAACATATACTTCCTCCGTTCTTAAATAAATGCAACAGTCAACATTTCACACTTGTCGAGACACAACTTTGACCATTAATATAAATGATTTTGTATTAGTAAAAAATTTTAAAAAATTAGATTATGAAAATTTACAATGAGATAAGTTTAACAATATTTTTTTCATAAAATAATATTATTACATTAATAAATAAAACGTAGTCAAAGTAGAACATGTGAATAGTGTAAAAGTCAAAGTGTTGCATTTATTTAAGAACGGAGGTAGTATAAGTTAAAGTATGTTGAAAATTATTCTAAACATTAAATGGTAGTGTCTGTATATGTCATTATTAAAACAAGGAAGAAAAACTAAAAACTCTTTTTTTTTTGTATTTCAAAATAATTAAAAGTTATGTTATATACTCCCTCCGTCCCCGAAAGAAGTTCCTCATTTGATTTCACACACTTTTATGTAAGTAAACTTACCAGGGGGTAAGTTTTACTATTTTGACACTGTTTCGACACTGTTTGGCACTGTTTAACACTGTTTTGCACTGTTTTGATGTTGATAACTTTCCATTTAAGGAAATGAGAACTTAAATTAGGGACATCCAAATAAGGAAAGTGAGAACTTCTTTTGGTGACGGAGGGAGTATGTAATTTTGAGGTCATTGAACTAAAAAAGAAAAAAGAAAACCGCATATTCATAGTTGAAGAAAGAAAGACTGAAAACTAATGGGTATTAAAAAATAAGAATGTAAAATAAAAGATATTAAAAGTTAAAGAGTGATTTAAACAACATTAGATCCTAGAATGATTCAATTGAACAAAACTAATTATCATGTCTAAAGTCCAAACAAGCAACATGAGTCACAACTAAAAGACAAATGGGAGAGGAAACAAGTTAATCCACCGTGGTTTATATATATTATCTCCCAACCGGGGCTGAGACATATATATACACTACCACCGCCGGTGAACGGGGCGGCGGCGGCGGCACCGGCTCGCCCACCCCTAGTTCTGCCATTGTGTCCAAGGCATTTAATCAAACATGTATCTAGGGTTGTTAACGACCCGAGCTGAGCCCGAACACTCAGGGCTCGAATTCGGCTCGATAAGGAATTAGTGGTGTTCGGGTTCAAGCTCGAAGCTCGGCGAGCTTTACAAATGAGGCTCGTGTTCGGCTCGATAGGTGTTCGGTGTTCGAACCGACCGCTTGATAAGCTCGATAAATATGCTCGAATTTAAAGTTTAAGGTCATGCTCGTTAATAGCTCGTGCTCGAATGATTCAACAAGTATTCGGTTCGTTAATAATCATATTTAAATTCATAAAATCATACTAATTATATTTAAATTTTGAATATATATAAAATTATACTCCCTCCGTCCCTTATAACTTTGCCAACTTTCCTTTTTTGGATGTCCCATTAACTTTGCCACTTTCCCATTTAAGTAAAGAATTTGTGGTTCCAGTTAATTCTCTCTCCTCTGCACAAACCTCAACCACACAGTTTTTACTTTATTAATCCTCGTGCCGGTCAAACTTGGCAAAGTTATTAGGGACGGAGGGAGTATTTATAATTTTATGGTGTTCGATAGGCTCGAGTTCGAACCGAGCCGAATACTACTATGTTCGAGCTCAGCTCGATTAATTTTTCGAACTTAAAACTCAGCCTGAGTTCGAGTTCAAAAGC
The DNA here is from genome assembly GCA_945859915.1 of Cuscuta epithymum. Classification (NCBI taxonomy): domain Eukaryota; kingdom Viridiplantae; phylum Streptophyta; class Magnoliopsida; order Solanales; family Convolvulaceae; genus Cuscuta; species Cuscuta epithymum. Next base: position 533,388 of record CAMAPF010000043.1, read on the forward strand.
TCGTTAAGCTCGACTCGTTAGGTTCGAAACCGAGCTCGAACTCGAATAGTTCGATAAAAGATTGGTTCTTTAACCGCCCTACATGTATCTTGCAGATTACATTTCACCAAAAACATAGTACATACCAAGCAGACCATTCCCAACAAAGCTCTGAACCAGGAATCCCAGTTTTAGGCAATGCCCATGAATTAATCTGCCAAGGTTGCAATTTCACATATCTGCACAATCTCTTAAGAGATGAGGGAGGGAGTAGTTATCCGGGCATTTTAATTTGTATTATTATAATTAAAACTAAGAGAGTTCTTAATGGTGCCCTACATAATGATGGTGCCCTAGGAATTTGTGGTGCCTCCCGGCTCTGGGTTGACCCTTCGTTGTACACGTTTAATTAATTAATAAAGGCTAAAGGGTCAAATGGGCCCTTGTACCGGTCGTGTAATCTCAATTCAGTCCCTGAACTAAAAAAAAGTTTAATTCACACCCCGAACCGACAAAAAATGGTTCAAATTTCATTTTTGCGGGTAAACAATCGGTCATTTTTTTAATTTTTTTATTGTTTGTGTTTTTATTTTCGATTTATTGCAATTTTGACACTTTTTAATAGTTTAGGTGTGCGAATTGATCTTTTTTTACCGGTTGTTTAACATTTAAAAAGTGAAATTTGAACTCTTTTTTGACGGTTCGAGGTATGAATAGGACATTTTTTTAGTTCAAAGATTGAATTGAGCTTACATGATTTGTACAAGGACCTATTTGAACTTTTAGGCATTAATAAATTATTGTTAAAGTAGAGTGGATAAATATTGAAAGTCAAACTATCACGAATTATTGCATTTCGGGCATGCCCACACTCAGGTTAATTAGTGGGAAATAGTGGAAAGATTGACATGAGACTGACTTTATACTCGTTAGTATTGTATAAAGTCATATTTTGCATTTTCATAATTTTGCAAAATCATATTACGGAATACGGAGTATATTATTAAAAATAATCGATGCAAGTTTGTCAATTTTGCATTTTCATAATTTTTATTAGTAATTAAGTAAATATATTAATGATAAAATTGTGTGTTACTAGACACATAACAACTAAATAATACGGAGTAACACATAACACACATGACTCTAATGGAACTTTAGTTCACGTGTAACGGGACTCTAATGGTACAACACTAATAACACACATGACTATCAAAATAATGTAAACCCCACATACCCTCATTTCCAATCCAACACTTCTGATCTTCTTCTTATTCCTCGTCATATAATCAGCCCTATAAATAATTAATAACTATTACAACAATTAACACAAACCACAATATAACCACAAATTCATACTCCAAAAGATGGTCCTCCCCTACCCGTCTTCCATGATGGTGGTTAGTTCATAAAAGAAATCAATTATAGCCAAACTTTTGATTATATCTTATGTATAGTTAACAATGTTTATTGATATTTCTCTCACAAAGCCATATCAAATTAACTCTACCGGGACATGCCCCGGGTGTTACACTAGTAACAACTAAATAATACGGAGTAACACATAAGCAATTATTTATTCAACTCATTCCCGTGCAACACACGATTGGAATGCTATTAAAACTACTCCCTCCGGTTTTTAATAAACTTTACACTTTCCTTTTTGGGACGGTCTAAAATAAACTTCACACTTCCTTATTTCTTTTTTTGGCAAAGAAATCTACATCAAAACAGTGCCAAACAGTGTCTCTACAGTGCCAAACAGTGCCTCAACAATGTACAATACAGTAAAATCAAATGTCTTTCCTTATTTTGTATGAAGTCAAAGTGTGAAAGATTAAGAGCCCGTTTGGAGACCCCTTTTTTCGGCTTATCAGGCTTATCAGCCAGCTTTTTCACCAAACACGTAATTTTTACTTTCGCGTGCTGAATTGTGTAATAAGCAGAAAAAGTAAGGTTGGAGTTACTTTTCTGGCTGTATTGGCTGAAGTTACTGTAGATGACCATTTTAGCTATTTTTACATGTAATTTTTTCTTTATTTTATTAATAAAATATATTTTTAAAATATTTTTTTCTAGAATCAACAGAATCAGCCAAAACAGCCACTTCAGCCAGAACTTCATAAATTTCAGCAGAAACAGCCAAAACAGCCGATTTTCGTGCTACCAAACGGGCTCTAAATAAATTGAGACTCCCTTATCCGTATCTTCCTTTTTATAGACAAACCTAACAAAGTTTAACATTATTGGAAATTAATGGAAAAAAAAAACACGGAGAAACTTGAATCCCAAGATCTTTCACGCCCCGATCTGACAATGTATTTGAGAGGATGTATCACAGCGAGTGAGGCAGGTTAGTAGTTGTTAAAGACTTCATGGAAGAAAGCCTCAAGAAAGTTGAAGGACGAGCCACCCTCCTCCACCGCCTCTCTACTTTTTTCTTTAAGTTCTTTTGCCTTCTTCCTAGCAGCTGAAGGGTCCATCAGCTTTCTAATTTTGGCTTCTATCACCTCTGCTTCCACCGTCTCGGGAACTTTTTCAGAACCAATTGGTTTTTTGTAATCCGACTTAAGATCCACTCCCATCCCGATATCCGTCACCAACTGGAAAGCATTCGCCTGCTGCTCTGCGTAAATAGGCCAAGTCGCCATGGGAACCCCGAACCAAACGCTCTCGAGTGTCGAATTCCATCCGCAGTGCGACACGAAGCCCCCCACGGCGGGGTGGGCTAGCACGGCGGCTTGCGGCGCCCACCCGATCACTTTTCCGATGTCTTTCGTCCTTTCCAAGAAACCTTCCGGCAGCACGTCCTCCGGGTTGTTGAGGTCGGTGGGGTAGAAGGCTCCTTGTGGCGGCGGCTTCCTCAGGGCCCACAGGAACCTCTGGCCGCCGCGCTCGAGCGCGTGGGCGATCTCCTTCACTTGAGGCTCCGGGAAACTGCCGCCGCTTCCGAAGCAGAGGAACACCACCGAAGAATCCGGTTGGCTGTTAAGCCATTTCAAGATTTCTTCGCCGGGATCTCCGTTCTTTTCGCCTTGCAGGTTGAGTACGGGTCCCACTGGGTACACGGGTGGGATCCTCCCTTCTTCTCGGCGCAGAAATTCAATTGCGTGCAGTTCAAGCTCAAGGAACGTGTTTACCAATATGCCCTTCGCCTTCCGGATTCTCTTTGCAAAATCCGAAAACGAGTCTGCGCCGCCGCCGCTCTTGTCCAGCGCAACAGCTGGTAGAAGCTTTACAGGGAAAGGTTTAGAATAAGTCGGGATTTCCAGATCTGGGTCCGACTCCTTGAACTCGGTGACGTCTTTTCCATGGTCGTCTCTGAGACTCTGAAGATGGAGATGAAGTCCGAGCATTCCGGCCCCGGAAGTGTAGAATACGTACGCCGGAATCCCAAACTCGTCGGCCACGTCCATCATTCCCACACAGAACATGTCTACAACAATTCCGGCGAGCCTTGTGCCGCCGGAAGCCGTCTGGGTCTGGATTCCGCGGACAATTTCACTCGCGCTTTGCTTGTGAGATTCGATTAAGGAGCTGAAAAAGGGGGTCCTTTTAGTGTTATCCGTCCCCGTCATAGCAGAGAGAAGCACGAACTTCAATCCGGATAACGATTCGGCGTTGGCTGAAAGAAGAGATTCGATGTAGGAGCTAAGCTTGGAACCGAAGGGAGGTTTCATGAGCAATACAGAGATAGAGAGATCATCGGGGCGGCGTTTCTGAAGGAGGAGCTTGGCCATTTCGATGGCGGAGAGAAGGTGGCCCATTCCAGGGGCCGGGATGAAAACCAGCTCTATTCCTCCTTTCATTTTCTCGTTTACACTGGTTTTACTTGGGGATGGAGGGGGGTAACTATATCTGAATGGGATAGTCTCAGAGTCGCATTTCGATCGACATATATATATACTATCACGAAGTATATACGGAGTAATATATATACACGAATACACGATTAACACGAAGAAGGAGATGTTATAAAAAAAGTGTTTACTGTTATGAAAGAGTGTTTAGTTTTGTTGGGGACAAAGAACACTCCAGAGAACCCTTCCACGTCATGGCTTACTTCCTCTTTCAATTTGGAAAGTTGACATTTGTGTGTGAATCAATTTTAAAGATTTTTTGAAAGGGAATCAATTTTAAAGTTAAATCCCCTTTTCGTAATTACGGAGTAATTTTTTTATAATTAAAATTTATATACTATCTATTTCTATTTCACAAACTACATCAAATCTCTTCAAAGCTACAAACTTCAAATTATAATATAACTAAAAATTCATATCCTACTTAAGTAAATAAAATAAACTCGTTTTACTAAAGAAATGATTTTACAAATTTGGGGCGGAAGTAGGGTTGGGCACGGGTCGGGTAATGCAAAATAAAATGGAACCGCCGGTTCCATTGTACGGTCCGGTCTGGTCCGGGTATTGCAATTTTCAAAATAGGAACCGGACCTGACCCGACCCGTTTGAAACGGGTCGGTCCGATCCGGGTTTTACGGTTTCTATTCCCATGTCATTAAAGTAGTAAAACCTCACGAAGTTCCAAAAATCAATAATCATAATCAATAATATAATACATTGGCAGGTTTCAAAATAACAACATAGTGACATATGTAACACAAGTGACAAGTAAAATACTTCATAACTTCTTGTATCCAGGTCTCAAACAATTAAAGAAATTCCAACATTTGAATTTAAACATGTTGTCTAACATAACATATTTTAGGTGATTTTTTTATTAAATTTTCATTATTAGCCAAAGTTGACACACACCGGGGGGGGGGGGGGGGGGGGGGGGGGGGTAGCGCAATATATATATTTTAAGAACAATATGTTTATTGAAGAAATTTTAAGAACAATATTATAAAAAAATATTACAAAATCATATCATTTTTAAGAAATAGTTAAATTCCATAGAAAAGAATAATTCAATAACAATAAATTGTGATAAGAAATTAATGTAGAATGTAAGCACTAATTTGAAAACAAAAGGATGTTACTGCAACTCAATTTAAAATTCTACTTCTAGCAAAGAGAAACAAAACTATATCAAAACTGATTATCACAAAATTATTAATAAATTAATTTACAATATATATAACGGGCGGGGTACCCGGCTTTTGTTAATTTGAAACTGGCCCGGTTCTTTAAAAAAAATTACCCGGCCCTACCCGGACTATTTTCTGGCAACAAAAAATGGAACCGGCCCGTTTTGGACCCAAACCGTCATTACCCGGGCCGGACTGCAATTCCAAGACCTGTTTGCCCACCCCTAGGCGGAAGTAGTATTTTTTCGATCTGGAGCCGAGTTGGGTAAATATCAAATTGTCTAGTTTTGGACAAATTTGTAAAAAAAGAGAGTATCCCACAAATTCAGATCTACTATCGTGAGAAAACTTCATGTCCAGCCGGCCTGACGGGAACCGCCGTCCGGCTGAGGGCATTTCGGGCACTTCCCGATCGAATTTTTTGATGAATTTTTTTGAGCATGTTCTTCATCGAGTCTAGTTTATCCATACCAAATTTCAGCTCAAAATTCGATCGGGAAGGAATTCAAATCATTTTTTGAAGTTGACTGCGTTTTTATATGTATATTTTGACGCAGTCAACTTCAAAAAATTATTTGAATGCCTTTCCGATCGAATTTTGAGCTGAAATTTGGTATAGATAAACTAGACTTGATGAAAAAAATGCTCAAAAAAATTCATCAAAAAATTCGATAGGGAAGTGCCCGAAATGCCCTCGGCCAAACGGTGGTTCCCGTCAGGCCGGCTGGACAAAACGGGACTCTTACTATTGTATGATAGAGTGTCTTGCGGCAACAGATGGTCAGATGGTAAGAAACACGGCCTTGAGATTGGTGAACAATGAATCCTAAAATCTTTGACATTTGAATTCTTGATCGACGATTCTCCTTCGTCAAACACTTGCTGGTAAAGCAAAACATAGACGCTAAATTTGTATCCCACCCGTATACACGTTTGTATTGGTAAACCAATAATTCAAATATTTCAATTATATTTGAAATCTATTCTGTAAAAACTAAAAGGAATATATAAATACTAGTGTTTTACCCGGGCGTTGCCCCGAGCAGAGGTTGTGAATGTTTGAATATTGTGTAAGATATATATTTTATAGAATATATAAATATTTAATCATTTTACTTCAAACAAACTTTTGTTGATCATGAATAGTAACTTAATTAAAGATAATATATTAAAAAGTGACATCGTAATGTAACACCTCACATACCAAACATCACATTGTTAGTTTTAAATTGGGAAACCTCTTTATAAACGACATTCACCGTTTTGGTGATGACATTTGCTTCTTTTGAACATATGAATATCAAAAGATATTTTTACTCATTACTCTTGGTATTGCAATGTACAATTGGTCATTAATGAAAATTCTCTCTCAAGGTATAAATCAAATTTTATGTGATGACATTTAGCCTTGACTTTTATTGATTGTCATTGCAAAACTTACCATCACAAGAAATTGCTTTATTCGGAAATTGAATAAAATTGTCGTATACTACGTATATGTGACAATGAGATTTTCAACATGTAAATTTTATCTTTCATAACTTTTTGAATCATGACTTGTTATACTTGTTTTTCCAATCTGGTTATGACCAATCACGTTATGTTGAATAAAACTTATGCATGATTAATATTCATCAACAACATTAGCAGGGGCTCCGATTTTCAAATGAAGGACATAGTTGGGCAATCCAACCATTGAAGCGCTATTAAGATAATCGACATTATAACTAAGAAATGTGACTCCTAGACCATCAATCAACGATAGCATGAACTTACTCCAGAAATTGATTGGTGTAACGTATAAAGTATTAGAACAGGCCTCGTGTATCAGCATAACTTCATCCCATATAATCAAAGACGCGACATGCAACAATTTTGCCTTCGCACTTTGTTGGATCGATTCACCCCTGTCGACAAACTTCCCAGTGGGTCACCCATCCTTGGGCTTTCTTACCCCGGGCTCGCTTAACTCCAGAGTTCTGTGGTTAAATAGCAGCCATATCTTTCTTAAAACCAATTGGTGATAAGGAAGTGGACACCCTCTATTTAACCCATTACTCTGTAGTCCCCAAGTCAAGGTAGATTCCTGTGGGGCACCCCCCACAGTTCACTACGGCAGTGCAGAGCCCCACTACTGAGCGGTGGATGGACATGAGGGGCTGCACCACTTTGTGGTGCCAACAGGTTGGGCGGTTAAGCCCTGAATCAAAGGGTGGTGCTGATCTCCCATAAGACCAACAATCACCCCCCCAGCACCAGCCGAGAGATTCACCTGTGACCTCGCTCTGATACCACTTGTTGGATCGATTCACCCCTGTCGACAAACTTCCCAGTGGGTCACCCATCCTTGGGCTTTCTTACCCCGGGCTCGCTTAACTCCAGAGTTCTGTGGTTAAATAGCAGCCATATCTTTCTTAAAACCAATTGGTGATAAGGAAGTGGACACCCTCTATTTAACCCATTACTCTGTAGTCCCCAAGTCAAGGTAGATTCCTGTGGGGCACCTCCCACAGTTCACTACGGCAGTGCAGAGCCCCACTACTGAGCGGTGGATGGACATGAGGGGCTGCACCACTTTGTGGTGCCAACAGGTTGGGCGGTTAAGCCCTGAATCAAAGGGTGGTGCTGATCTCCCATAAGACCAACACACTTCATGGATATTGTAGGTAGTGCGACAATATTTATGGGAATACGGTATCAAATGATGAGTTGAAATTAGTTTTAATAGTAGAAGACATGGATGCAGTTTATTTAATATATGACCACGAATAATTACTTACACTGTGCATTTTCTACAAAATTTTAGACCTCAACGTGTTCTTGTGATTCCATTTATTGGAATAAAATGATAAAAAATCAATATATATATATATATATATATATATTGATTTTACATGTTAATTTTTACAGTAATCACATGTCCTACTTTGGTCGTAATATATTGTGCATATGAATAACACTACAAATATGAAATCAAATTACTAAACTAATCTTGCCAAGAAAAGTTATACGTAGTATATTAGAATTAAATAAATGGTTCTCGATCACATATTATTGATCGTCCGTGCATCGCATGAACATGACATATGGTATTAGCATATAAGGTGAAAGGAATATGAACTATACAAAGTTTTTCAAATATACATATTTTAGTTTAACAAAGTATATAAAGTATTTCAAAATAACAAATGAAAGTTTTGCCGTTCTCTTAATATGAAAACTTAATATTATGATTTACAGAGCCATATACACATTGTGTATGTTTTAGATTGTTTCGATTACGTAGGATATGTGCTTTCAACTATAATTATGTTATGATTATACTATACCCTAAAAAATAGCTCATGATTCTTTTGTCTAAAAAACATCATTTTCTACTCTAATATCATCTTCTCTTACCTTACATTTACAAATTATGCATAGTTTTCTAAAACCAATTCGATACAGATTCAAAAATATGGAATGAATTCCAATCATCATTATCATTATCACATTGTCGCAAAGGCTCCCACCTACAGTGGGGTAAGGGGTCGGATGTACGCAGAGATGCTATTTTCGGATGGCTCATAGTGAAAATTGCGTCGAAAATTACATGGACTCACTGCTGCTTCCAAATATACATATTACCTTTAAATGGAATGATATATTTCTTTGTAGTTTATTAACTTATATGGAAATGAATTGGAAATGAAATTTGATCAATCTCGGGCCTCAAAGATATGTTCATTATCAATAAGATACTTAAAGGATAAAAATATATCAATATATGGCTGACCTAAACTGTCATGAGTTCTAAAATTCTTTTTAGAAAAAATAAATATTAGGGTAATAAAAATTAATAAACTTTTGTGAAGAATGAATCATAAAAAATTAGCAACAAAATTAATTTAAAAAATTAAATAGATAAAAAAATCTAATAGCAGGGTAATATTCCGGTTAGGACCTCTTGATCGGAACCACCGTCTGGCCGCCGCGATTTGAGGCGATTCCCGGTGGTGTTTTTTTATGAAATTTTGTGTGTATGTTCGACATGAATTTAGATTATGTACACAAAATTTCAGCTTAAAATTCAACCAGCAAGTCAATTAAAAAATTATTGAAAAACATTGCGCCAAAATATGTATTTAAAATGTAGTATTTTTCAATTATTTATTTAACTGACTTCTCAAAATGATTTTAAACTGAAATTCTGTAAACGTAATCTAAACTTCATGAAGAACATGGTCAAAAGATTCCATCAAAAATCTTCACTGGAAACCACTTCGAATCGTGGCGGCCAGACATCATAATTAAGGAAGGAGGTGAACTTTTCTCGAGTATAATATTATGAATTTAAGACTTAGTTGCAATTAATGACTATTCACTAATTGGACCCAATAGCAATTAATTGATAACTCAATTTGAATCTGAAGATTATAGTTTATTATTAAGTTTTTTTACTCCCGGGGGGTTGGGGGAAAGGGGTTGGGGGGTCTGTAGTAATCAGGGCTGAACCTCACTCCATTGAATTTTTATTATTAAGTAAATAGACATATGTATGATCAATCTTTAATTTGTATTTGATATCAATATCAATTACTTGTATTTAACTTCTTTCATTTCTTTGTACTTTGAATGATCTCATTAATTATGGGTAAAATAATCAAAATTCAAAATGTTGAATGTCAAATACGGACAATCTATTCAAAATGTAATGACAAACTATTTTTTCTACTCAATAGTAATATTTAAATTTGGTAATATAATGGACTCAATAGCAAATATTAAATCTTGTAATTAGACTCAATACCTTACTAATTTTCTTCCTGAGTGCGTAGACATTGGTAGAGTCCGTCCTCCTCCAGAACCACCTCCGTGTCATGAAGAGTTTTGTGGAAAGATTTTATTTCAATTGTTTTTTTCCATTAGTAGTAATTGTTTAATTTTAGTTTCAGTAGATTTGGTTTGGGAATTTGGACTTTTATTTCAATTTTATTTTTCCATTAGTTTCAATTTTATTTTTTTTAATGCACTTAAGTAGTTAAGCATAGGAATTTTTGCAGTTTGGGTCAATTATATTTATGCTTATTGAATGTGTGATGAAAGATTTATTTGTACTTAATAGCAAATATATAATCCATCAATTGTACTCAATAGCAATTAAATAATTGATGAATTGTACTCAATAGCAATTATTAAGAAGGTTGAACTTTATTATTAAGTAAGTAGATTTTATTTTTCCATTAGTTTCAATTTTATTTTTTTTAATGCACTTAAGTAGTTAAGCATAGGAATTTTTGCACTTTGGGTCAATTATCTTTATGCATATTGAATGTGTGATGAAAGATTTATTTGTACTTAATAGCAAATATATAATCCATCAATTGTACTCAATAGCAATTAAATAATTGATGAATTGTACTCAATAGCAATTATTAAGAAGGTTGAACTTTATTATTAAGTAAGTAGATATTTATGCGCTTACGTTGCAAAATTTGGAAGGGAATGAAACAGAATATGTAACATTCATATTTCAAACTATATTATATATGGAATGTGAGACGATAGTACGTATAATATATGAATGGCTAAAGAGTCAAATAGGTACATGAACTAACTTAAAGTGTTCAATTAGCCCCTTATATAGGAGGTTCTGCCAGGCCGTCGCCAATTGGGACGGTTCCCGGTGGAATTTTTTGATGAAATTTTTTGAGCATCTTCTTCATTAAGTCTAGTTTACCCATACCGAATTTCAGCTAAAAATTCAACCGGGAAGGCAGTCAAATGATTTTCCGAAATGTGTTGCGCTGTTTAACTGCACAGTTATATCCAAAAAATCATTTAACTGCCTTCCCGATTGAATTTTTAGCTTAAATTTGGTATGGGTAAACTAGTCTTAATGAAGAAGATGCTCAAAAAATTGCATCAAAAAATTCCACCGGGAATCGCCTCAATTGGCGTCGGCCTGGCAGAACCTCCTATATAAGGGGCTAATTGAACACTTTAAGTTAGTTCATGTACCTATTTGACCCTTTAGCCTATATGAATTGAAGTATACGAAATGTAATATATGGCATTATTTATGAGTATTGAATGTGTGATGAAAGATTTATTTGTACTTAATAGCAAATATATAATTCATCAATTGTACTCAATAGCAATTAGATAATTGATGAATTGTACTCAATAGAAATTATTAAGAAGGTTGAACTTTATTATTAAGTAAGTAGAAGTAAGTAGATGTAGTAGTAATTGGCATTTAAGAGCCTTATCAGTTGTATCCGTTAATTTGAATCAGTTAATTTATTTTTTTAGTGAAAATATGACTTATCAGTTGTATCAGTCAATTTTTTCACCAAACGAATAAATTAATTTTAATTTCGCGCGATGAAATGTGTAATAATCAAAAGAGGAAACTATCAAATAAGCCTCATAAATTTTCAAATAAGTAAATGTGACACCGCACCCGAACGTCCTTGAAAATTCAATTTAAAAAAAAAAAATCAAAGTCTATGTATTGAATTTCCGATTTCCAAACAATTGTAAGACGATTAATGTTTTACGTAGCACATGATTGATTATTGTGCTGTTGAAACTCGTATATTAGTGTCGGGTTTGCAAATACTTATTTGGGCCTTATTAATGAACATAAGAGCCCAACATTACATAAATAATGTTACATAACCTTTCAAGACAAGTTGAGGAAGGTCGGGCGGCCCAAACTTTATTTTGGGCTCAACGTGCTAAAAGTAGCAAGTATTCGAGAATGGCGTCGTAGGCCCACTCGGGGGTGACCCACACGACTAACAGTCCAATAATAGGAATGACAATATCAAAATAAGTGATAGAATGAATATAGAAGAATACAAATACACTACAAGAAAATAGGGGTTTTAGCCACACATGTAAATGTGGGTAAAAATATAATTATGTGTGGGAAATTCGTTTTACCCACACATATGATAAGTGTAACGTTGTGTGGGTATAAGAGCGTAGGCAAAAGTTATTACCCACACGTGCAATTATGTGTGGGTAATTATGCAATTTTTACCAACACATGTATGTGTAAGTAATATTATACTATATGTGTTGCTATTGATCCGAACAGTGACATGGCATTCCACATGAATGTTGACATGGCTGACGAGTTGGCATGTGACATGGCATATGGATGATGACGTACACAATGGTGTGGCACATGAGTCGACCGTTTTTCATAATAAGCACTACCACGTCAAAGTGATAATGTGTGGCTAAAAATTACAAGTATGTGTAGCTATTAGTCATTATGTATTAATAAATCAAATTTTTAATTTCAAATTAAATATGTACGTACTATTGAATAATCCATGTACAGAACTACTCCATATGATAAATTGCACGATAACAAAACATTATATAACAATTACTTATAAAAAACATCCTCAAAATCATAATACATACAAAAAAATATAATTCCAATATCTACTCTTTAATTCTAATTCAAAACAATGACAAATACTTCAAGCGAAGTACAACTCAAACGATCAGAGATCTTATCCAATGCTACAATAAAAATGTGTATTACATCTATGCCAGTGCACTATTACTCCATAGAAGATGAATTGATAAATTGAGTCCTCATAACCATCATAATTCAGTTATCCATTCATAGAAGATGAGCCACAATTCAATTCTTGATCCATAAAAGATGACCCACAATTGAGCGTTAGAACAATAATCTGAAAGACATTCAAATATTTCACATTAGATTAGATCATAAAACATTATTAGGAATTTGTTGTTCATTAAACAAAAAAATACCCATAGTAGATTCGGATATGATCTGAATATGTTATTCAATGCTTTTCATTATTCATACAAAATACAACAATGCAAAATTCCTAAGAAAAGCTGCATAATTTTGGGAATAAAAAAAAGAGGTGAGCATTTTTTGGTAATACCTATCTTAGTTCATTAAAAGAAAATACCTATGTTAGCATCTGGAAGATGTCCTTTCTATGAAACATCATAGTCCTACAATAAATGAGCATAAGCAGTTTAGAAGTAAGATATAAAATGAAAATGTCAAATAAGTACTCAAATTTATGTCCAGGTTTAATGGCTAATCAAATTTACATACTTCAATACTACGAAAACAATCTATGGAGGAGTCGCCAGTGATCTCAATCGCAACATAATCAGCAAATTAACACCCACATTGCATTTTACAAATAAGATAGTTCAATTGCTAGAAAGCATAAAGACTCGCAAAAAAATTACTTTCAAGTTTGCATAATTTTCTGTAAGCATTTTCCAAGATCGAAGAGATCCCATTAATAATGGAAGTAATTCAATCACTTAAAGAATAACATAAAATGACATACTGAGAGTTGGCAAGAATGTACCTGATTGACTTGATCAAGTTTGCTGATAGTATTCAAACGGGCACCAGGAAACTCATCCTTTGCAAGAGAAAGAAATATTGGGAGAAGTTGCTCAATTGTTGCATCCTAAAATGACGAGTATAAATAGAGTCTTGGACAACTTAAAGAGTATAAAACTTATAATAAATAGTTACAACTAAAAAAGAAACATCTCACAAGTCCATATTAATGAAAAAAGCCTACTGTCTACTTTAAGAGTTTTAGTAAAAGTCTAAATGATATATCGGTTTAGTCACTGTTCATTTACTCATTGAGCATTAATACTTAAATCTTAAGTCTATCTATATTAAGAAATCTAAACAAAATAATAAATTACTTAAAAATTAAGAAAACAATTACAAATTTACAATAAAGTATAACATTGATCTAACACTTATACAATTATTAATTATAGACTATTACTCTATGTCTAATGTCTCTATTACGGTGTGGTTTGTCTACTGTCTACTTTTTACATGGATATACAACTAATTAACACAAGACCACAAGTAATTGAACAAATTATAAAAAATAAAACAATGTCGCCCAAAATTTAATAAAGCAATTAAAAACAACTTACCAGGATGTCGAGGCAGCAACTCGCAGGCGACGCATAGCAAAGGCACAATCCTCAATCCTCAACCAGTGTTTTTTTTCAAATCCTCAATCCAATAATCACCGATCGGTCCAATTGCTCCAAGACTTATGTCGTTCTCGCTTCAAAGTTTCAACAATTCTGATAGTTGAAAAACAATTATGATATTTGACTCGCTGAACTCTACTTTTTACTAATACATATTACTCGGTCGTATATTACATAGAGCCTCTTTCTGAAAAAGAGAGAGATAAGCCACTTAATAAGAAAATCTCCATACCTCTTCTAGAAATTAGGGCATACCAGCCAAGAACGAAAACCTACCTGTCTTCCCTATGTCATATGTAGGCTGAGATTTGCCGTTGTTTCAGGGACTAAGGCTTGAATACAAAACATCAAGTGATGGATTAACATTCGAAAAACCAAAATTTTGAAAAATGCCCGAAGAGGGTATTAATCGTAACTCACGGAACCTTGATTGAGATTTAGATTATTATCGAACTATACATAAAAACGCCTTCATAGGGCCGATAACAATAACATACTCTGTATTTCCTAAGCGGAAAAATGATAGGCACTCGAACTAGATACAAAGAGGGAACAACCACATTAGGAAAAACAGCGTACCTCTTCTACAACAAAGAATTGCAGCGCCCTCCCTTCCCAGTACAGAGTATTTCAGCGAATTCCCTTCCCAGTACAGAGGATTTCAGCAACTTCCCTTCCCGCTACCGATTATTTCAGGGCCTTCGCTTCCCAATACAGAATTTTGCAGCACCCTTCTTCAGTTCTTCTTCAATTTGTCGAACCGCTAAGAACCTAACTTGGAATATCTTCCGCCATTTTATGCCAGTTCTCAGGGAGTTAGGGTTAGTGGGACTGTGGGAGGAGATATGGCTGCTAAAAAAGATACATTGGGCCTCTTTTTATTTACACTTTCCCAAAATATATTCTTTATACAATTAAACTAGTACTCCGTATTTCTCTTAAATTATGCCTCTTTTTATTTATGTGTCCTTGAATAAAGTTTGGTATGTATTACTTGCAAAAAAAGAGCGGGTAAAGTTAAAAGTAAAAAAAACACATCAGCAACTCATATTAGTAAAATTTCCCGCCGAGTTGAAACAAAAAGAGGGAAATAATTCTTTCAAATGGCACAAAAACTTTTTCGCACACATAATTAATGTCATTAATGAAGTCCGTATGTGTTGTTTAATTACCTACACATAATTAAATTATGTGTTGCTAAATAGTAACACATAACATGTGTGGCTATTTTTTGTGTGGGTAAATCATCCAATTTCTTGTAGTGATACCGATGATCCCATCTTTGGCATTTTTGAGCTAAATAATGGGAGTAGGATGTTTCTTCTATAATATTCATCATGTAGATTACTGGGATGATCCTACACATATTGGAGATCAATAATATGATGTAGGGAGTTGACTTGGTCTATATAAATTACAATGTGTACAAAAAGACATCTTTTGACGAAAGATAAAACAATAGAACTCATCTTCCAATTTTTGGAAGTATTGATAGATATTTTGGACCCCAAATAGATTGGGATCAATTGGGAACCATCCCACATGACTTCAGTACCTACAAGACAAATAAAATCATGTTAGATGAGGGGAGGGGCGGCCATATTTTGACTTAAGAGCTCCACATGACAAAAGAGATCAAAAGTGAGACTCACCCATGTCTAAATATATCTCATGGAGACCATACCAATTCATTTCACTCCACACAACTTATCCAATCTTATTGAAGGGTCTTAGACACTCTTACAATCCCCTCATTCGGACTCCCAAGGATAACAGAGAAGGAGAGAGCCACACAACCAAGAAAGCAAAGGAAAGAGGAAGCTGCCTGCAGGTTCATTTTCCAGTGCGTAGGGTTGCTTGTTTGGTTCATATCTCGAGTTTTACTAAACCAAATAAGGCGTGTGAGATACCAAAAGAAATATCTCAAGACGAGAAATCCGTGAAGGTCTGGTTTGCATCAATCGGAGTAGCAGAAGGCTTCCACATCGTCCGAACAAAACACAACCTCGCAGAATACGTTTTTGTATTCAAAGTAAGTTTGAATCCAAAACCTTCCTCTCTATTGTCTAAATCATATAAATGATTGAAGAACTATTATACACTGGTTGAAGTGTATAAAATTTTATTATAAAGTGACTTTAGTTGTTGGAAAGGTTAGATACTAACCTAGACAAAACCTTGAAAGGTTAGGGAACGAATTCGCCGGAAAACACCCGTTCTAGGGACTGTTTTCGTGTCGACGTTTAGGGGTTGAGCTAGCACTTTGAGGAGGCTGTTTAACACTCATATTTAAGCAAGGAATCAGTTCTTAATCCACCTTGACCGAAGCTTTGACCATTGGATCAAGAAGAAAAAGTTTAAAGCTCAATTAAGGTGAGGATCGACATCTAATTGCTTACAACTTGTAGGTTAAGCATGAGATTACCTAAATGCCTAAATCATAATTTTTCATGGATTATGATGCTTAAATATTGATGAACTATTGATATAGTTGACAAAGAATGAAATTGGAAATGATTTGAGATTGTATGAATAACATGAGATTAAATGAGTTGTAAATGAACTATTTTGTGAAATAAGCATTTTACTCATGTATGAATTATGCGGATACATAAATGAATATTTATGTATTGAAATTGAGTACTTAAGTTGCTGCTACATACTTATAAATATGTAGAGAATTACAAAATGAGGATATTTGTATGATGACAATAATCTTAATAGTATTGAAATACTAGTTAGTGATTATTTGAAGTTGATGATGATAGAATTGATCCTAAGTATTGGATTGTATAAAATGCACTTGAATATACTTGAAGTGTATAGAATAACTTAGTATGAAGCTAAGGGTAAGTTATGGGCAGTCATTAAGAATGACCCAAGGTAGATTATTGAGATGTCAATTCTAGGCATAGGTTTGCTTATGAATTGGACTATAATGAGGAATTAGAGCCGGACTCTATGATTGCATGGAAACGTAGTTGGGCCGAGCCCTTGCCATGTAAATTGTGATTTGCATAGAAATGTAGTTGGGCCGAGCCCTTGCTATGCAAATGTGATAGGATGTAAATTGTGATTTGCATAGAAATGTAGTTGGGCCGAGCCCTTGCTATGCAAATGTGATGGGATGTAAATTGTGATTTACATAGAAATGTAGTTGGGCCGAGCCATTCCTATGTAAATGTGATAGGATGTACTTGACATAAAGATTTGCATAGAAATGTAGTTGGGACGAGCTCTTACTATGTAACGGTAATGTGATACTCTATGAGTTGTCGTGACTAGTAATCACGGGAAATGAGAAATGGTGATTTCTATCGATATACGTATATACGAAGATTCGAAGAAGGAGATGTTACTACTCCGTATGTATTTGAAGAGTGCTCAATTTTCTTGCAAAACACGAACTCTTGACATCATGGCTTCGCTGGAAGTTTGGGGTGGAGCCCACTTCTCAATCTTCGAGTCAACATGTCTGGCGGCCAATTTTCCATCAATCTTCCATCAATTTGCAAACTTAACATTTCAAATGCTTTTGCTTCAAAAAAAGCACTTATTGAAGTGATTATGGAAAAAGTGTTTAGTAGTAAAAATTGATAGTGTTTGAGAAAAAAATGATTTTGAAAAGTAAAAGTTTGTAGTGTTTGGTGAAATAAGTGTTTTTTGTGTAATAAAAAATGTTAAAAACACTTTTCACACAAAAGCCGAGAAACGTTTTTTTAAATATAACTTGTCACTTGAAAACCCTAATTTTAATTTTTTTAAAGCCAAAAGCCAAGAATCTCTTTTTAAACTATTGCAAACACTCCCTTAGAATGAACAATAATATTTCTCCATTTAAAAAAAGTCAAACAATGACACTTTCTTAAATTGTGTATCAAAAGAAATGGCACCTTTATATAAGGACGAATGAAGTATTTAAGTTCAATGTTTTTAACATTCACAAGTTACCTTAAAATCTTTCAAAAACTTATAAACATTCACTAGTAAAAAATAGGCTTACAGTGACACTTTTATAGTGACACTTTTGGATAAAATACTACTAATGACACAAAAGTGTCACTATTTTCCAACACAAAAACATCACTAACAACTAATGACAATTTTTTATTTGAACTATGCTTATGGGCCGGGTGCGCGCGAAGGCAGATCGAGTTTTTTAACATTTCTAACACTAGGTTTTTTTCTGCCATCACTTACTAAAATATCCTCTTCAATATTTTCTGGGAGTCATGAGATCACGAACCCTAACTTCTAGATCGATCGATTGAGGAACCTCAGCTGCCTTACCCCACTTACGTACTCCTTCTCCCCAACATTTTCACTATCGAGTTCTTTTCTACCGGTAATCCCTCTCATCTTCTCTAAATGGGTTAATCGACTCTTAGGAACACATCTAAGAGTCAACAATTTCGCTGGAGCAGATGAGTGCCAGGAGGTTTGGGTTGGGCCATTCTCTGGAAACCGTTTCGTGGTAGCACTTTGGAACCAATACTCAGAAGAGGCAACAATTTCTGCTCAGTGGGATGCAACTGGACTTCAATATACTGTCATCGTCTCCGTTAGAGATTTGTGGAAGCACGAAGTGGTTTCAGAGAACACCAAAAGATCATTCAGTGCTCAGGTTAAGTCTCATGTCTCTGAACTATACATTTTTACTCCCCAGGCAACGGAGAAGAGCTCTTCTCTTCATTTTGATTCTTGTGTTATGTAACTTCTGTATTTTTTGTGTCAGGTAGCCTAGTTTAAATAGTGTATGTCCAGAGTGCTGCCCTTAAAGCCATGTTACAAACATCCGGAGACTTCTTTAGGTTGAACTGTCAAATTGCCTCATTCCATGTGTTGAAACTGAAATTTATTTACAGTTTTTTTACATTTTACACTTCTCCTCATGACTATTGTACTAATAATCTTCCAGGGCCAAGTCTTGAATGCAATATATCTTCTTGGAGCCATCAGTACTAAATTTATCCCATTTTGGTGGCATTCTAGAAGGTATTATTTTTGTGTATTTTATAGTTCTATAACTAGATGTGGAATTATAAATGGCTTTCCATCTTTGTCTTTACCGAGCTGTTTATCTGACGCAACGCATGTAAGTGATATCACTCTCATTTCAATAAGAATAGTAGTTTAATTTGTTTGATTTGTGTTGCAGGTACTCTTTTTGGTTTGCTTCGTGTAGCAGGTTTGTTGTTCTCTACTCTGCTTTCTGTAGCTACTATGTGTTGTGCAACTAGGTTAACTAAACTAGATAGTACGTTTTAACTCAAGTATTCATTTGTGTAGTACGTTGAGTTCAAGACTCTAATGGATGACTTTAGTTAGTTAATTTTTCTAACACTTTACTAATATTTTGTCTTCTCTACAGGTCTTTAACAAGAGCATCTCTTTTACCTATAAATTAGAAAAGGGATAAGGGTCAGATAGGGCCTCGAACTCGAAAAAAAATGTCAAATAAGGTCATATTTCGGATGCTCTGTCTGGACGACACCATTTGGGGCGGTTCCCGATGGAATTTTTTGATGAAATTTTTTGAGCATCTTCCTCATTAAGTCTAGTTTACCCATACCAAATTGCAGATAAAAATTCAACCGGGAAGGTAGTCAAATAATTTTCCGAAATGTACGGCGTTGTTTAACTTCACAGTTATCTTCAAAAACTCATTTGACTACCTTCCTGGTTGAATTTTTAGCTGAAATTTGGTATGGGTAAACTAGACTTAATGAAGAAGATGCTCAAAAAATTTCATCAAAAAATTCCATCGGAACCGCCCCAAATGGCGTCGGTCAGACAAAGCATCCGAAATATGACCTTATTTGACATTTTTTTTCGAGTTCGAGGCCCTATCTGACCCTTATCCCTTTTCTAATTTATAGGTAAATTTTTGTTTGGTTGACTGTTTTCTAAATTTATTGTCATTTGTCTTCACAGAAATTGCAGAAGTTGCACTTATCAATTGGAATAAAGCTGCTAGTTATAGAAAAACCATATTGTTTGATATGAAGATCATGCTAAGGAAAAGGAAAAATTCACATGATTACTCCTAACTATTAGCCATCTTCTTATAATAATCTCAAATATCCATAATATTAATATAATAAATCTCAATTATGATGAGTATCTTCTTCTCAAAACAATTCGGCGACCTGCTTAAACCAATTAAGCAGGTCACCAATACATGTGCATACTTTCATTGGGTGTTTTAATTTTCTTCTTTTTTCTTATTTCTTTTTATGTCCTTTTTTCCTCTCATGAATAGGAGACGGATTGTGACCAGAAAGATAATGCCAGAAAGGCAACTAGCAACATACTGTTTTCCCCATTTTCTTCCTTCTTTTTCTTCTAATTCTTTACCATGTGTCTATATGTTCAATAATGTTTTTCTTTATAGTGTTATATGCGGAGCAGTAGTTACTTAAAAATAACCTCATGGAGGAATTGAGCGAAGAAAAAAAAGCTCTTTAAGAGTGGAGGGAAAGATCTTGTTTTACATGTAGAGAGATTTTTTCAATTCATTTATTAGATTATATGTGCAGTTCAATTTCTTATTCTGCATGGCAAATAAGTTTGCAGTTTCAGCAGCCACAATACCATACTTCAGCAACACTGAAACAGGTTGGTCTTAAAACTTAACCAAATGGTACTTTCAATTCCTTGTGTAGTTGCTAACAGAATTTATCCCAGACATGAGTATAACACCCACTCACCGGGAGAGCACTTTTCTGAGTTGAGTGTTCAATGTTTTATTCCTGATATTTTTCATTCTAACTTACGTCTTTTAGGTTTGAAGAATTCTAGATATGCAAGATACAACACCCAGCTCATTCTTCACAGTTGATAGATAATGTGCTTGTTCATCTCCAAGTGAAAGCACCAATGCTCTAACAATATCATTCATAGATAGTTTAAGTTGAAAGTGACTGATAGTCATCTCTATTTCTCCATAGATAAATTTTTTGTTGGCAATTAAAAACACTAATTACATTCACTCACTTTTATATTTTAATGCTTGTATCATTGCAGGAAAAAATTGTGCAGGCTAAATTCAATCAACTGACCAATAAGTAATCGACTTGCCTTAACAGAGTGCACAAGGAATGGCTCTACTCAGGGGCGGAACCAGGGGGTGTGAGCTGGTGTCGGCGCCACCCCATAAGCTTCATCTTCTTAGTTCGATACCTGTTGTGTGAGATCTAGCAAGGCAGAGACGCAAAGACTGAGCAGGCTTCTTTTTTTTAATTAATTCAATCCGCCAAATGACGTCATTTGGTTAAGTGCACAGAACAACAAGAAACGACGTCGCATTTGACCTTCGTTCCTTGTTCCTTGTTACATATTACTTTTAGATGCTCTCAAGGATAGCATTTCAGCTATGGATCCTCAAGCTCACCCACCTCTGTTTCCATCTCAAATGGTAATCTCTATTTTCCTCTACTCAATTATTTATTATTATTATTTCATAAGCTAATGTTAACCAAATTGATCTCTATTTTAATCATTATTGTTGTTCTTGCTGCTGCAGATGACAAAAAAAAAATTCTAGACTTTTCGGCTCAAAGGAGGAAGGATAATTATGTTCACCAAGATATCACCAAGTCCTTACTTTTATGAGGAATTGTAGTTTGTTTGTAGTAGAGTTTAGTACTTATACATTATTTGATTGGATATTGTGATATTGTATTGGCATTAAAATGCCAGATTGTATTGGCATTATGGAGTATTAAATTATTTATAAAAAGCTTGTTTGGTATTTCTATTATTTACTAATATCTATATTATGAGACCAATCCATTAGTATGTATATCTACACACACACACTGTATTATATGATACTAGTGTATCACTATCATGTATGATACCAAGGTGTCATTAATATTTTCAATACAAATGTATCGCTGAATTATATGATACCAAAGCATCATAATCTAGTGACACTTTTACAGTGACACTAATTTTAGTGTCACAACTCCCACCATTCGTTGACACTTTTTAAGTGTCACTAAAATTTTTAGTGACACTAATTTAGTGTCACTATAGATCATTTTTCTAGTAGTGATTTAATTAGAAAATAATTAAAAATCGATATCTGAATTAAGTAATATAATTAAATGTTAATTTAGGATTGAGGTAGTATTTTTTGAGTAAAATGCATGAATGCTTCGAGGACCAATCTGACTTTTTTCTCCAAGGAAAACGATCTCGAGATAGGTGAAAACATAGACCCCAAAATCTATGAGGGATGAATGATTGAATTCTTGATCGGGCAGTTCCCCTTCACCAGACACCATATCTTGGTGCTAAAGCCAGGCAAAGATACTAAGGGAGTGTTTACGATTGCTTCAACTTTAACAAAGTGATTTTTTAAAGTAATTTTGGGAAAAATGATTAATAGTAAAAGTTGGTAGTGTTTGAGGAAAAAGTGATTATGAAAAAGTAAAAGTTGGTAGTGTTTGGTAAAATAAGTACTTTTTGTGTAATAAAAAAAGTGAAAAGCAGTTTAAAGCACTCTTTCACCTACTTCCAGCTTTTAGCTTTTTAATGATTAATTTAAACAGAAGTTGTCATTTGAAAACACTCTTTTTAGCTTTTTTTAAACCAAAAGCTGAAAAGTGCTTTTTTTAATCAACCGCAAACACTCCTTAATTCCGTTTCCACCCGTGTACCCAGTGGTATAATAGATTTTGATTATATTCGAAATCTAGATTATAACTGTAAAAGAAATCTAGAAATATGTATGGGTAGTAGTAATTCAAAGTTAAGATGTCTTTTGGTGACATTTGTTTTCCACTTATGAGTTACTCATACTTTGTTTGCAATCACTTGTGCTTATATAAAAGCACTTTTGGGAAAAAGTGATTAGTAGTAAAAGTTGGTAGTTTTTGGTAAAATAAGTGTTTTTTGTATAATAGAAAAAGAAAAAAGTAGATTCTACACGAAAGCCGAGAAAGTAAAAGTTGGTAGTGTTTGGTAAAATAAGTGTTTTTTCTTTAAAAAAAGCCAAAATCACTTTTCATTCACATCACTCAACTTTTTTCCCAAATGTGTGAATTTTATTTCGTGCGATGAAATGTTTAATAATTAAAATAAGCAAGGTTGAAGTTATATTTCTGAAGTTGTTGAGTTTATATATATTCCGCGTGAGTTATATGTTTCATAAAAAATTTTCTTTATATTATTGATAAAATGTGTTTTAAATATAATTTTTGTATAGAATAGAGGCATAATTTTTCTTTATATAATTCTTATTTATATAATTTTTTATATGAGTAGAGGCATGTTTTAATGATAAAAAAATATAATTTTTATATAATTCAGTAAATTCAACCAATTCTGACATTTCAGTAAAATTTAATCAATATTTGCATAATCATGCGGTTAAGCCAATTCCAATTTTGTTAAAGGCCGGCCTCTAAATGGTTTTGATTGTTACACAATTAATATGTGAAGTCACTAGTTAAGTATTATATTTAGTAAAGAGATTTATACTTATACTAGTATCCTTACCCGTGTCGTGCACAGGATAAGATAGAACTGTCATGTTTTTATTTCTAAAATAAGAGTAATTACTGTCATTCTTTAAAATACTGTCATTTTCAAAGATTGGTACTGCCAAAACATGACAATAATTACTCCTGTTTTAGGAATAAAACATGATAATCATTTTTTCGAATATATATATAAACATTTTTAGTTTTGCATAACATAATTTCCCTTTTATTTTAATTTTACTATATGTGTGTACATGCACTCGTATATGTATGAGTTATTAGAGCTAACGGCAGTTACTTATTTAGTCGATTATAACATTGATGATGTATATTCTTATTTATTAAGTATGTCTTATTTTTTAACTAATCATCTAAACATGTTTTCAATCTATATTATCCAATCAAAAGAGTCAATTATTTTATATCTCTTGTTGCATCCAAATGAACCTCGTCTTTTCAACCATCTTTAATTTATCTATAAAAAAAATTGCCCAAAGCCTATTTCTATCAATTAGATTTCATCTGTAGTTTAATATTTTTTCAAATTTAACAACTATACATTTTTGTTATTTATTTATTTAATAATGAGCGCGTCCATTCTTGAAATTGAGCAAATTTGTCATTTTATCTCCTTCTTTAAGAAAGGAGTCCAAAATATATATTTTTGTAATATTCTAATTTTAATAAAGGTGATAGCGGTGACAACAGACCAACTGCATAACGCAAATAATAGTGTTCGATTTATTTTTCATTAGATTGATTTAAAATACGTATTATTGAACGAAGAAATCTAAGGTAGCAAATGATTTAAAGTCTTAGTAGGCGATTTTTACCTAGAAGGTCAACTAAATTAAATTTATAAAGAGTTTCTCACGTCAAGTAGTACGTAATAACGGAAATATAAACAGGTAAAAATATGCAATAAAAATAAAAAATAAAGATGCCCCGTATTAATAAACAAAAATGATTTCAATTTTATAACCAAATCGTACTATATTAAAGTTACATCCATGAGTAAAAGAATTATCCTTTATACACAACCTAACTTATTTATCTAACTGTTAAACACCACTTTTAGTATCATGATATAATTGGTATATATGTAATTAATAAAGCTTTCAGAGATATCAAACTCTTGGTAAAAATATATTAAGATTTATTTTCATATTTAATTCATACATTAAGGTAAAAATAACTTTGTAGATTAGATCAAAAATCGATTCCCATTCAAAATATCATTAATTAGAAAGGTGAACACTAATTTGAGATAGCATTAAAACAAATGTGTATTTAGCGAATTTTAACACATGCAGTCTTATTTTTAACCCGTGTAAGAGATGTTTTATTTTTTTAATTTTATCATACTACGTAGAATGTAAGAAAATTATTTAATGGTGTTGCTCCATGACATCTAAAGAGCAAGATTTACTGGAAAGAAGTTGCCGATATCTAATTTAAAAGTCATAAGACCCGGTACTTGTGTAAAAAGTACTACATAACATTTTTGGACATCAACGGTGATACCAACTAGAAAATAAATGCTAGTAGTTTTGAGAATAAGGGAGTACTCACTAAAATCTAGTATTAATTACTATAGGCTTCTCGAAAACTTATCTAGTTCATTGATATTTGATTTGAAACACGTTTACTACTTATGCAACGTACGGTTACACTTCCAACAAGGGCAAAGTCGGGATTTCCCACTAACCCAATGCCTTCCGAAGCTCCTATTGCCGAGATGGGTTTTCAAATAATTCGGTATACCGGTATAATACCATACCGACTCCCTACCTAACAATTACTATAAATTCTAAAATATTGTAAAAGACCATTACAATTTTGATGCCCAAAATTAATACTCCCTCCGTTCTCTATTAGATGTCCCTATAGGGTTTGACACAAGTTTTAAGAGAAAGATAATAGGGGTAGTGGAAAAGATGTAGTGGGTTGTGTTTAAATGAAAAAGTAGGAAAGAGAATGAGAGTAAATGAGTATATTTATTAAAAAAACTTACCAAAAATAGAAAGAGAGACAACTAATAGATAACATCCCAAAATGGAAAGAGAGACAAGTATTAAAGAACGGAGGGAGTACTTAGGTTGGTTACATATACCAAAATACAAAAATAAAGGCCCACTATACCGGTATACCGTTATACCAAAAGTTATATTCAATTACGTAGTATTTTTTTAAATTATAAAAATGACTAAATATTTTGTTGTTAGAGATCGCTATTAATTTAATTATATCTTTATTATTTAAATTATTTTTAGGAGAATGTGTCATTTTTAATATGTGGCATGTTGAACTGCTTAAATATATTAATAGTAATTATTGTTCAATAATGAATATGACAACAATAGATTATTATTTGTATTTGTAACATTTTAATAATGGATTAAGTATGTTGCTACTATCACCGATTTTTTTTATATTTCGTTAGTCTATCATAATTTGTTGTATTGAAAGATGTGCATGATAATTACCGATACTGTACCGTATACCAAAACCTCGGTTACCGAAATATGGTATACCGGAATTTTGGTAAGACCGGTAAATGCATATAAATTTTGTATGCCGAAAGTTTTGGTACGGCAAAAGTATAAGAGAAAATATTCGGATACCGTACTGAACCACCCTAGGAATGAGTGAGAGGAAGTGGATTGAGCCTAAGAACCTCACATATGAAAGCTAAAATTGATACTCCCTCCGGTTTTTAGTAAACTTCACACTTTCCTTTTTGGGACGGTATAAAATAAACTTCACACTTCCTTATTTCCTTTTTTGACAAAGAAATCTACATCAAAACAGTGCCAAATAGTGTCTCAAAAGTGCCAAACAGTGTCTCTACAGTGACAAACAGTGTCAAACAGTGCCTCAACAATGTACTCTACAGCAAAGTCAAATTTCTTTCCTTATTTTGTGTGAAGTCAAAGTGTGAAGATTAAATAAAAACCGGGGGAGTAAGAAAAACAAAGTCGCAATTGCTTTTGAAGAGGGTGGTGTTGCTATTGATGTGAGTATGTGACTGGATATGCAGAAGCGGAGTGCCTGCGATTCTTATGAACTACGATAGTATGAAGGAAGATCCAGATGAAGAGGGTGGTGTTGCTATTGCTATTCAAGCTCATTTGTCGACTCCACGTCTCTGAACGACCACATTTCCGGGCCCAGTGATGCCGAAGCTGATTCCCATTTCTACGGTGAAAGCGAGTCTATTATTTATTCAACTCATTATCGTTTCCGTGCAACGTACATGTGAAATGCTAGTGAAACTGTTAGAGTAAATATATGAATGGTCAAACTCCCTCTTAACATGAGCCCTAATGGGAGTCGGGAGAAAGACCTAAATAAGAGTAAAACAAAGGCTCGGAAGATAAATAGGACCTAATACTTTTTAAACGCTAAATAGGACTAAATTTGAACAGAGAGACAAATATACCCTTACTAATGCAGCTGCTAACAAAAGCGACCGGCTCCCATGTTCGCTGCGTTTGCCCGACTATTAACGCGAAACGACTGCCGACTAAGCTCTGATCTGGGATTATCTCTAAGACTCGCGAGCATAATCTGCCTCCATAGCACCAAAGGTTTCCTGCTACAGTGCTGCTCTTCTTCCTTTTCTGATCTGCCGCCGATCTTCTTTTCATCCGCTCCCAGATTTCTTTCTTCCGCTCCTAGATTTCTTTCTTCCGCCGATCTGCTTTTGGTTTTCGCTGGAGTGAAATTCTATTTCCGTTGAATGCTTTTTTCCCAGTAGAATCCATTTACTTTTGTTTCGTTTTGCTTTTGATTCATTTTGCTTTTGTTTCGTTTTTTCTTTTATTTCTTTTTGTTCTATATATCTAATTTTATTTTCAAATTATTAACCTTTGAGTTGATTTGTTATCTAGGAAGATTTCAGTATATTGTGTTGTTTAATTTGTTTATTAATTTTTTAATTATTATTTCTTTGATTCATTTAATTAGTCATTTATCTTTGTAATGTTGATGGTAGTGAATCCTGAAACTATGCAATACACAATTGTGAAAGTGTACAAACAATGTCATGTTTTATAAGATAAAAAACTCACAATGTCGTAATGTTTATAAATGCTATGTAGTACGTAGTATATTTTATGCCTCACTATCATTCCAGAAACTATTATTAACATAAAGAACCATTAGAATTAAAATAACAATGTACATATGTCATTGTTTCTATACGGTAACATAATATAATGTCATTGTTTAAAAGTCAATGTCATTATTTAACAATATAATATAATGTCATTGTATAAAAAAGAATGTCCATAAATGACTGGAGTATGATGACATTGTTTAAACATCAATGTTATTAAATGACAATGTAGTATGATGTCATTGTATAAAAATAGTTTTCTTATATGACAATGTGAAGTAATGTCATTGTTTAAAATTCAAGTCATTGTTTAGAAATCAATGACATTATATGATAATGTAGTATAATGTTACTGATATATATATAATGTCATCGTTTAGAAACCAATTGTTGAGTTTAATCCAACACGATATAGTAAATATATGTATAAATGTGTATGAACAAGCTATTTTTACGTGGAAACCCGGAAAGGGAGAAAACCACGGGACTTTTCAGGCTAATGTCCAAGCCATCTCTTTCTCATTAGGACTCTCCTCACCATTACATAGTACATTTTGAGCTCCATTTATGGAGTATTCTCTAATCTAGAGCTAAAGGAAGAAGCAAAAGCCTCCTCTACATGGAGGGAAAACCTCCTATAAATAGGGAAAGGGGTGAGGGAAGCTCTCCACCCTAATGGGCCGCATGGGCCGGAGTGGGCCCAAATGGCCTAAGTGGGCCGGATGGGCCGAAATGGGCCTAGCTGCTCGGGCTCCGTACTACGTAAAGCCTTGGACTCCTGAACAGTAATAGGCCGGGATAATATATCCCAACACAAGTCCCCCAGTTTCTTGAGTAGTGAGTGCGCGAATCTGCTCGAGAAAGTATATTCTTGCCTGCGCTCTGCCTCTGCCTGGCTGGAACCTGTGTCTTCAAGTAATCATAATATATGAGTGGGTGTCTGCACTCCTGAACATAATCTGCCGTAAGGCACCCCCCCCCCCCCTTCTCGACGGGTTCGGGCGAAGGGTGCTCCTCTACGGACACACTCCCCCTGAATGCATCAGGCGGGAGTAAAGCACTCTGACCCGAGCTTTCCAATCGGAGAAGCTTAGAGGTCCATGCATCTATAAACCGACGTCGCGGTACTGTCAAAACACGATGCTCATGTGTATGTATGAATGTATGAGGTATGA
Source organism: Cuscuta epithymum (assembly GCA_945859915.1). Lineage (NCBI taxonomy): Eukaryota > Viridiplantae > Streptophyta > Magnoliopsida > Solanales > Convolvulaceae > Cuscuta > Cuscuta epithymum. The sequence continues at coordinate 562,227 of CAMAPF010000043.1, forward strand.
TGCATGAATGCATGAATGCATGTAATGTATGGGTGCAATGTATGGGAGAAGGAATGTGAGATGTGATGGAAAGCGGTGGCTTTCATCGATTACCCGGGCATGTCAGCGCCGAGAGGCAGACGTGCTGCATAAGAGATGTTCGTCGCCATCCTGGACGGGATGAGCGAGCCGAACATGAGACAGACACGATGGCACAGAGGCGCTGATCGTGCTGCATAAGAGATGTTCGTCGCCATCCTGGAAGGGATGGGCGAGCCGAACATGAGCCAGACACGATGGCACAGAGGCGCTGATCGTGCTGCATAAGACGTTCGTCGCCACCCTGGAAGGAATGGGCGATCCGAACGTGAGCTGGGTACGATGGCGCTGAGGGGCCGATCGTACTGCATAAGACGGTCGTCGCCATCCTGGAGGGAATGGGCGATCCGAACCGTGAATCAGGACACGATGGCGCTGAGGGGCCGATCGTGATGCATAAGACGTTCGTCGCCACCCTGGAAGGGATGGACGAGCTGAACGTGAGCTGGGTATGATGGCGCTGAGGGGCCGATCGTACTGCATAAGACGGTCGTCGCCATCCTGGAGGGAATGGGCGATCCGAACTGTGAATCAGGACACGATGGCGCTGAGGGGCCGATCGTGATGCATAAGACGTTCGTCGCCACCCTGGAAGGGATGGACGAGCTGAACATGAGCTGGGTACGATGGCGCTGAGGGGCCGATCGTACTGCATAAGACGGTCGTCGCCATCCTGGAGGGAATGGGCGATCCGAACCGTGAATCTGGACACGATGGCGCTGAGGGGCCGATCGTGATGCATAAGACGTTCGTCGCCACCCTGGAAGGGATGGACGAGCTGAACGTGAGCTGGGTACGATGGCGCTGAGGGGCCGATCGTACTGCATAAGACGGTCGTCGCCATCCTGGAGGGAATGGGCGATCCGAACCGTGAATCTGGACACGATGGCGCTGAGGGGCCGATCGTGATGCATAAAAATAGTGATGATCATCTCATGGCCCTCGGCCTCTCGCGGCCCTCGGCCGTGCTGGTGATGTGTCAAGTCTCTCTCCTGATTGGCTGTGAGAAGCCGATCGTCTGCCAGGACTCCATCCGGGAAGGAATGGTGAGCCTGAAATAAATCTGGGCAATGTCCCTCCTGTCTGAGCTGGGGAGCTAATCGTCGTTCGTCTACCGTATCCGTGGTCCTATGTACGGACCGCTAAGCGGTGTACACTCGACACGCACAGACTCCGATAAAGAACTGGTTCTTCGTGTCTGATCCATGAAGCTGGTCTTCGTTCGTCTACCGTATCCGTGGTCCTATGTACGGACCGCTAAGCAGTGTACACTCGGCACGCACAGACTCCGATAAAGAACTGGGTCTTTGTTCTTCCCAAGTCTCGTGAGTACTGGTCTCCTGGTTTCGCAGGAGACGTTCGTCATCCCAACTATGAGAAGAAACAGGTTTATCCACGTCGGGATTCCCTATTCTTTGTTCGTCCTTGTCGCGGTCCTACTAATCTTCTTACTTCGAAGAAGACGTTCGGTCAACCAACGATCGCAAGGAGGAACAGGTGTATCCACGTCGGGATTCCCTATTCTTCGTTCGTCCTTGTCGCGGTCCTACTAATCTTCTTACTTCGAAGAAGACGTTCGGTCAACCAACGATCGCAAGGAGGAACAGGTGTATCCACGTCGGGATTCCCTATTCTTCGTTCGTCCTTGTCGCGGTCCTACTAATCTTCTTACTTCGAAGAAGACGTTCGGTCAACCAACGATCGCAAGGAGGAACAGGTGTATCCACGTCGGGATTCCCTATTCTTCGTTCGTCCTTGTCGCGGTCCTACTAATCTTCTTACTTCGAAGAAGACGTTCGGTCAACCAACGATCGCAAGGAGGAACAGGTGTATCCACGTCGGGATTCCCTACTTCGTCGTCCCATGCTCGTGGCCCTACTAGCCTTCTGCTTTTGCAGAAGGTGTTCATCAATCCACGGGAAATGGGAGGAACTGGTTTATCTTGCCGAGGTTCCCTTTGGTACGTCTAGCCCCCCCCACGTTCCTACTAGCCTCCGCGTCGGGAGACGTTCGTCATACGCGGCGAAGGAAGATCAGGCATACCTCGTCAAGACTCCCTCTCTCATAGGAGCTTCTCTCTCCCCTTCTCCCCATCTTTTTTTTTTTTCTTTCTTTTTTTTTTTGAGGGAGGAAAATACGTTCGTCGGTTTCCAAGAATGACCACAAGTGATGTCACACGTAATGGTGGTGGGATACCAAAATGAAGTGGATGACGAGGCGATGGAAATGCTGGTCGTCATGCGAAGGCGATGGTCACCCTCCTGGGGGGAGGGGTGAGCCCGATCGCTAACTCAAGAAGGTCGGCATCGGGAGCCGATATACAATGATCATAATGTCGCTGAGCAGTCGGTCCTGATAATGGAGATGACAATAGTGTCCGGTCAGGCCGATATATCCGAGCAACGGCTCTCATCCAACGCAGCGCGGGGATGAAACCGGTCTTCAAAAGATAAATATGTCGTGCCTAGAGGCCGAACATAACATGATAGTGTCGGCAGTGAGAGGCCGACCTGAAAGAAAATCAAGCAATGGTCCTCGTCCACGCATCGCGGGGATGAGCCCGGTCTTCAAATAAGATAATCATGCCATGCCGAGAGGCCGGTCATGATATAATGATGTCGGCAATGATAGGCCGACCTGAAATCCAAGCAACGGTCCTCATCCGCGCAGTGCGGGGACGAGCCCAGTCTTCAAATAAGATAATCATGCCATGCCGAGAGGCCGGTCATGATATAATGATGTCGGCAATGAGAGGCCGATCAAGTGTATCCGTGCAACGGCTCTCATCCGCGCAGCGCGGGGATGATACCGGTCTTCAGGTGATAAACACGCCGTACCGTGAGGTCGGTCGTGATGTAAGGATGGTCCCACGACCCTCGGCCGTAGTGGTCTCCTCTAGGCCACCGGCTCCTGGTGTGGAGATGCTCGTATCACGGCTCTCAGCCGTGATGGTTTCCTCTTGGCCCTCGGCCTCTGGATGATGGATGATCGTCTCACGGTTCTTCGCCGTGGTAGTCCACTCTAGACCCTCGGCCTCTAGGTGTTCTCTCCTAGGCCATCGGTCTCTGGGGTGAAGATGCTCGTCCCACGGTTCTCAACCGTGGTGGTCTCCTCTAGGCCCTCGGCCTCTAGGTGGAGATGCTCGTCTCACGGTCCTCAGCCGTGATGGTCTCCTCTTTAGCCGGCCCTGCACGTCTTCAAGACTCGGGCCGAGCGTCTTCTAATCATTTCGCTCAAGCGCGTCGAGTGGCTTCAGCTGCGCAATAAGCATGATAACGGGCCGCACGGCCCGACAATAAATATGCACACATAACCATCTACATGGCCTTCTCTCTAACACCCACGATTACCGGCCTATGGGTCATCGTGACCCTCGGCCCGGCTCATCGTGCGGGGTTAATGGACGTAGGAGCTCGCGGCGGGGCCAATTAGCAGCCCGCCGAACGTCACATAGGGATAATCACTGGTCTGTGAGTTGAAAACTCAGACCCAAGTTGGTCGCATTGCCCTCAAAAACAACGAGTTTGAGCGCTTCGGTGCCCTCGGGCCCCACAGGCCGCGTTTGGCACAGTCACTTCGCCTAGTGGCGCAGGTGGTACTAGGGTACTATCGTCGCTCGAGCACTCGGTGCCGTGCGGACTATTGCGTAACCCCCAAATTGAAACGCGTCATTGGGACACTACCCTCTGGAGACGCTCAGATCGCTAATCAAAGCCGATCAAGAGTGGGCTAATCGAACCCCCCAACAATTAAATTTTTAATAAAAAAGTTGGCTGAACTAATTATTACTAGAGCTTCGCTCTGCATCATTTAATTTCGGGACATTTTTATCCCTAATAAATAATAGTGATGCACGGGTAGTAATAATAGTATTATCCTACCATAAGTCATTCAGATATGCCCCGTTCGCTAATTAAAGCCGATCGGGAGTGGGCTAATCGGGCCCACCAACAACCAGTCATTAAATTTAAATGACGGTGGAATTAATTATCACTAGAGCTTTACTCATCTGAGCTTTGCTCGACATTATTTAATTTCGGGGTATTTAACCCCTGTTAAATAATGGTGATGGTCAACAAAAGCATCTATGATCGTATTATGGAGCATTTTAATTAAAGAGCAGGAGTAAGAGCACTTAGCTCTAAGAATAGATGTTCGGCCAGTTGGAATTTCTGGAATTAGTTGACTTAGTCAAGATGCTCCCAAACTTATCCATCCGCCACCATTCATCCTACTCACGTGGCCTTATGAGGACCAAGGCTCTTGAGCGATTCTGCAACACCCCGCACCTTAGGAAAGCTGGCTGAAACTCCGGCTCCCAACCCAAGGACAAATGACGGCGGTACAGACGCTTGCAGCAGAGCAAGGATGACCACATGGTCTGGTTCGGTGGGAGGTCTGCTACTCGAGCTTTGAGAGTACCCTCCCCGAGCTCCAAATCCCCATTAATGGCAGAGATCAAAGAACTCCCAGTTGGCGGGTCCTCGCGTCGGCAGAACAGGATGTCCGGTGGAGGTTCGAGCCGCGGCTGACCAGGTGGTGTGACGACTCAGGCGGTGGTCGGTGAAACCAGATGCTGGCCACGAGCGACTCCGTTGCAGGCGGCGTTTCACCAGAAGCCGGGATCAACAAATGGAGCGCTGCCGCGAGCTCCATCCAGCGCGCGTACACTCGCCCAAGGTTTCATGGCGGCGGGAATGATGACGGCGGTTCCGGCGATTCCGGCGGCTCCGGCAGTTCCATCCCCGATCTGCAATTTTCCAGAATCATTTTCTCAGAAATTTTCTTCCTCGTTCCCAGAATCTTCTTCCTCCTATTTTGCTTTCCAGAATGCTTTTTCTTTGTTGGAATCAGTCCACTCGTATGAATTTTTTGTAGAACTCAAGAACAGTAGAACACACGAATCTTTTTGGACAGATTCCCACAGACGGCGCCAGTGTTGAGTTTAATCCAACACGATATAGTAAATATATGTATAAATGTGTATGAACAAGCTATTTTTACGTGGAAACCCGGAAAGGGAGAAAACCACGGGACTTTTCAGGCTAATGTCCAAGCCATCTCTTTCTCATTAGGACTCTCCTCACCATTACATAGTACATTTTGAGCTCCATTTATGGAGTATTCTCTAATCTAGAGCTAAAGGAAGAAGCAAAAGCCTCCTCTACATGGAGGGAAAACCTCCTATAAATAGGGAAAGGGGTGAGGGAAGCTCTCCACCCTAATGGGCCGCATGGGCCGGAGTGGGCCCAAATGGCCTAAGTGGGCCGGATGGGCCGAAATGGGCCTAGCTGCTCGGGCTCCGTACTACGTAAAGCCTTGGACTCCTGAACAGTAATAGGCCGGGATAATATATCCCAACACCAATAATATTGTATGACAATGTAATATAATGTCAATAAATGACATTATGAGAACCAATGTCATCTATATCTATATATATAATAACAAAATAGTGGCAATAGAGTTTGGGCGGGAAAGATTGTACAAGAAAATAGTGGGGCGGGCGTGGGGGAGGGGCTGCGGTAAGGGCTTCCAAAATAATATTAAATGGAGCCGAGACTCCCTATATTTAAAAGGAATCATAGTTGGGGCACCGCCTATGCCTTTTGGAATCACCGAGAAGCATTATGGCTTATCTAATGCATTAATTAACCTTAGTTAAATGACATATTCTTGGAGTCTGCTGTGGAACTTATTTAAACGTGTGTACTGTGTAGTATATAAACGACCTCATTTGTGTTCCTTGGTGCCTGTAATTTGATGTGTACTTTAAAGTAAAACTGAACCTCTGCTTCAATTACTTCTTCTTTCAACTTCTGGGATCTCTGTTTTTGGTTGATACTGTAATTGGTTGCTGATTATTTAGATTTCTGGGGCCGATAAAAGCTAAGGCTGCTATATTCTCATGCCCAAGGCGACGGTTATGTAATCAACCAGGTGTCTCAATCCAACTTAGACAAACATGTCACTTTTGTATTCTTTTCATTACGGCAAACACTTATATAATTGCTAAAAATGATCTTACCAATATACAATGTACAATTGAGTGAGCTGGGGAAATTTGTTTTGGTTTTTTATGTAAAAAAAAAACAATCAAGTGTTCCTTGGTCTTGCTTGCACGAGACTAATTTGTTTTGGTTAACGAGACAAACTTCCACATGTGTGAAGATCATATTAGCTGCTCTCATATTATAACCATTATTAGTTAAAGAGAGTGTGTTTTTGGTCTTGCGTGCTTGCATATTCAAGTCCAAATTAATCAGGTGCTTTGAATGTGTATTTGATGAGAGAGAGATTTATGATCGAGAGGAACATGTTCATCGTATCCGTTATTCCGTTAACTTATTTTTTTTTTTTTAAATATCATTATTGTTTTCTATTAAAAATGTAGATTTTAATATAGTAAATCAATGTACAAACTCTATGTAACAGAAGTAGGGGTGGGCGGGTCCGGAACGGTCTGGTAAATTAGCGAAACCCGTGATGTACCCGTAAGGTTTATAACGGTTCGGTACGGTCCGGTTCTAAGGGTGGAATCATTCGGTACTATGTCGTTTCGGAAAAGTACAAAACGGTTCGGTACAATGCCAAATAAATGCCGAATCATTTGGACAAATTTTGCAATTAGTAGATATTATCACACTGGTCAATTCATATGAAATGTTCATAAAAATACAAGAAAATGCATACTAAATACTAGAAAAGATTCAAGAAACTGACATTTTTGTATTTAAACAAAAGTATTTATAATAAACAAAATAGTGAGAGGGAGAGTTTGGGAGGAAACACTGTAGCACTTTTTGGGGAACAGTATTGCAATAAAATAGTGTCTCACGTGATCGAGAACCGAGATTAGACAACAAAAAAAGGGATACACTTATTGATGGTTGTGCAAGCACAATATTCAAGAGCTAAATATCATAAATAAGCTGTAATTTGTGCCTTTTGGAATTCCCGTAAGAGTTGCCCGGCAGTTTGTTACTGCCAATTAAGGATATGTAGCATTCCAAATTCATGTTTCAAAGTCCTTTTTTTTATACCAGGTTTCAAAGTACATAAAAAATTACATAATAAAGCTTGACTTTTGAAATTCCAATATTTGCCTATAAATTTATATCTGCCATAGTATAGATCATCGTTCGGTGTCCAACCCACGCTTGCAACGAAGAAAAGCAATCCTAATCAAGCAAAAGCTTCTTTTCAGAGCAGCAATTGCGGTCCAATTTTTGAAGAGCTTATTAAAGTAAATACGGTTCTTATGATTAAAAAAAAGTAAAACGGTTTTTTTAAGGTCTTCTTGAGTTACTTGACCAGTTTTGTTGTATTTATTTTTAAAATATGGTCTAAATCAGATTTATTTTATATCATAGTGTTATTGAAAGTTCTAGGATAAAGGTACGATGTTGACAACGTCTGAAGTTATGAAAAAATGAATCTAAACGTTTGATTTCTTTGATCTTATAAACTATTCACTTCTTTTTTTTATTACTCTATAGTAATTAGCAATTAGGATTGCTAACTCCTGCCATACAAACACATGAGATTGGTATTCCTCACTAAGTATGAGTATGAGTATGACAGAAAGTATGTAGACTCCTTTATATCGATTATTTCCATTTCGTGCCTCTATTTAGCTTTGTATTTTTATCATTTTTAAGACAACCTGAAACGGACGTCGGTTCAAAAAAAAAAAAAGACAACCTGAAACGGACGTATAATTCTTCAATGGGTTCTTAACTCTGTTTTGTTGACCTTTAACCAAAAATTTTGAACATTCATATACATTGTTTATACATAGAGCCCGTTTGGTAGCACCAAAATTGGCTGTTTTGGCTGATTCTGCTGAAATTTATGATATTTTGGCTGAAGTGGCTGTTTTGGCTGATTCTGCTGATTTAAGAAAAAAATATTTTAAAAATATATTTTATTAATAAAATAAAGAAAAAATTATATGTAAAAATAGCTAAAATGGTCATCTACAGTAACTTCAGCCAATACAGCCAGAAAAGTAACTCCAACCTTACTTTTTCTGCTTATTACACAATTCAGCGCGCGAAAGTAAAAGTTACGTGTTTGGTGAAAAAGCTGGCTCATAAGCCTGATAAGCCGAAAACAGAGGTCTCCAAACGGGCTCATAATTTGAGGCCATGTATTCTAACAAATTCGAATATATGGAGTGGCTGAATTTATCATTTTAGTTAACTAGCATCAGTGATCTCATAGGTTATTAGTTCTTCACATTTCAACTTTATTGTTTTAATCCATAACGCATTTAAGAATTTAAGGGTAACTCGAACGTTACATATGGCATGTTCTTCCAAAAAAGCTATGGGTACTTGCACATGACTTAAAGATTTATCATTTCAGAATAGAAAAGTTAAAACCATTTATCAAAATAAGGATGTAGTTACACGGCTTGATGAAAATGTCTTCTTAATTAGTCCACAAAATATAAACAAAATCATCTTTAGTCCAAAACTCAATTTATGTTGTAACATACTTTAAAAAATTAAAAAGTTGCCGGAAAATGAAGCAAAACACTGCCAAATTTTCACTTTTTGCAAACAATGCATTAGATCTTACGGAGTACGTATTTCTCTTCCTTTTTTGAGGATATTTCTCTTCCTTTTTAAAATTTCATATTTCATTTGTAAAAAAAGCATGTATTAAATGATGGAAATTGTTTCAATAAAAATATCAGTAGAACTACCTTTTTCCATAAAATAAAAAAAGTAATTATTAGGATAAATGTGATAAGTATCACAAAATGTTTAAATTGTGTTAAGCTAAGAACCCTGATTTCCATCTTTGAGTGATAAATTAAGAAAAAACAAGTGTTGAAATTAAATTAATGTTAATAGATGTCTAGGTATCAAAATTATCCATAGACTATTGCGCAGATTATTTGCCTAAAACGTTAAATTGTAATTTTGAAAGCATTAATTTAATCATCCATTGACGTTTGAAATTCATTAAAAAGCACACAATTATTTTTCTAAATACATACCATTTATATATCTGCATGTATTGTTGTGTTGTAAAAGGGTGCCATATATAGTTAAAATCTGTATGAAAAATCAGAGTTAACATTAGTGAATGAATAATACTTATCTATATAGGAGCTGAAAGCATGGATTATCAATCAGCCACAGAATAATTGTATCAATCTATCATTATTAGTTTTTCTTCTTTTACCAAATGATATGCAACAAAGAAAGCCGTAAGAGATCGATGGGAAGCCATTGCCATTTTCACAACAATGTTTTCTTAGATGTGATATTGTCTTTGAATATTCGTATAGTATACAAGAGGCCATAATCTTAATGCAGTTATTGTGAATGATCGTGTTTCAACTTTAAGAAATTAAAGCACAAGTATTTATTGGAACAACTATATAGGATATCAAGTTCGATTACATTACCTTCGGTGTTACTAATTACACTATTCAGGATACGAAGTGCGATTAAATTACCTTTCGGTAAATATATGTAGCAATTAAAGTCTTTTACGGTTGGTAAGAGAATAATATTTTTTGTTTCTGATCATTATTATTTATTTTCACTTTTGAATATTTTTATAATATTCCTAAGTAAATATATAACACATCAGTAAATGTAGTCACCCGTGCATCGCACGGGTACTATACTAGTTATATGACAATGCTTAAAAACCAATGTCATTGCTAACACTAGTGGAAAAACGCCAAACAGAGGCGCTTCGTTAGAGGCGCTTTTAAGTTAAAGCGCCTCTATTTGTCGAAATTTTATTTTTCAATATTTTTTATAGAATCGTGCGGCGCTTCTTATGATAAAACGCCTCTAAAATATTCCGGAATTATATTTATATTCTAAAAACTAATGAGCCGTGCGACGCTTCTTACTCAAAAGCGCCTCCAATTCATTTACGTTTTTTAAAAAATATATATATGAACCTCACGTGTGGCGCTTCTAGCTCAAAGCGCCTCGAATAAAAATAGATGGGCCGGACGGAAATTAAATAAGCTTGCGGCGCTTGTAGACAATGCTTAAAAACCAATGTCATTATTTGACAATGTGAGATAATTAATGTCATTATTTAAAGTCAATGTCATTGTATGACAATGTTATAAGAGTACATTACTATCGATGTAGCAAAATATCATTGTTTCGAAAATAATGTCATAGAATTTCAATGACAATGATTACAAAAGAAAGAATTCTGCTAAAATTACTAATAAAAGATCATAAACAAGGAATGATTTACTAACTATGGCAAATTCAAAACCAGCTACAAGCTACACTTGAAAAATAACAAACACCAAACTTGAATCGTCCAAACTCCACCGTCAAACATTAATCACTATCAAAATTTCAGCGATCACCACCGTCGTCACCGATTTCCCAAGTGCCAAACTACGTTCCAATGTTGTAGATAAAATCACAACTGGAACTCGCTTGCGCAACTAGCACGTGAGCCGGTGTCAGCACCCCTGTTCTCCAGTATTTGCAAAAAGAATGAAAAATGTTACAATGTCAAAAAAATGTTACAATGTCAATACCAATGCAATAAAAATGACATTGTAAACAAAGATGTTAGGGAGTAATAAAATGTCAATGCAATAAAAAATGATACTGTTAGAACAATGTGACGGTATTGTAAACATTGTAAAATAAAGAGTAGATGATAAAATGTGAAAAAAATGACACAATTTCAAAAGAAAGATTACAATGTCAAGTAAAATTCACAATGTGTAAATAATGCTATAAATATATAGCATTGTCAACGGGTAATGTCCAAAATCCCTTTCTTCAAATCATTGGCAAACAAATTGACACATACTAACATATGAGAAAAAAAAACAAATAGTAGATCTAACAGCTTCATGTTGCAAAAACAAAAAACAGAGCATGCTTGCAACGCAGAAGAAAATAAGAAGGAAGAATAAGGAGGAGGAGGAGGAGGAGGAGACTTAGGGAGTGTTTGCAACTGCTTCTGCTTAAAAAAAACACATTTGGAGATGTAAGGAAAAAGTGATTAATAGTAAAAGTTGATAGTGTTTGAGAAAAAAGTGATTTTGAAAAGTAAAAGTTGGTAGTGTTTGGTAAAATAAGTGCTTTTTGTGTAATAGAAAAGGGAAAAACACTTTTCACACGCAAGCCGAGAAAAAGTAAAAATTGATAGTGTTTGGTAAATAAGTGCTTTTTAAAGCCAAAAGTTGAGAAGTGCTTTTTTTTAAGCAGTTGCAAACACTCCCTAAGTAGGGATTTAATTCTGCCTCTGTGTTGCCGCCGCGTTGCTGTGCCGCCGCCAAGTAGCTGTGATGCCTCTGCCGCGTCATTGTGCGGACGCCGCTGCCTCAACTCACTGTGTCATCATACCGCGTCGCAGACTTGCCGTGTTGTTGATAGGGAAGCGTGGCCGGTAGGAGTTTATCGAGAGGCGGGGAAGATGATGAGGTGAGACACGGAGATAGCAAAAGAAATTAGGGGTAAATCTGGACACATGGGAAAAAATAGTCCTATTTGGGAGTTAAAATCATTGAAGTCCTATTTAAGTATCTACCAAGAGTTCCGGTCCTATTTGCAACCATTTCCCAGCCCTATAGTTCGCTAGGAGAGATCATTTATTCAAGGATATAAGGGCCTATCAACATCTCCATTTTCAGAGACAACCCTTAAAACATGTATGAAGTTAGACATTATTGGAAATTAATGGGAAAATAACATGAAATAAAAAACCAACATGTGAGACAGCTCAGTCTCTAGCTAGTACTAGAGGTTGTTAAAGACTTAATTCATGGAGGAAAGCTTGAAGAGAGTTAAAGGACGAGCCACCTTCCTCGACCGCCTCTCTACTCTTGTCTCTAAGTTCTTCCGCTTTCTTCCTCGCAGCCGAAGGGTGGTCCATCAGCTTTCTGATGCTAGCTTCTATCACCTCTGCTTCCACTGTCTTCAGAACTTTTTCAGAACTTTTCGGTATTCTGTAATCCGACTTAAGATCCACCCCTATCCCGATATCTGTCACCAATTGGAACGCATTCGCCTGCTGCTCTGCGTAAATTGGCCAAGTCGCCATTGGAACTCCGAACCAGACGCTCTCCAGAGTCGAATTCCACCCACAGTGCGACACGAAGCCCCCCACGGCGGGGTGAGCTAGAACGGCGGCTTGCGGAGCCCATCCGACTACTTTTCCGATGTCTTTCGTCCTTTCCAAGAAACCTTCCGGCAGTACGTCCTCCGGGTAATTGAGGTTGGTGGGGTGGATCGCCCCTTGTGGCGGCGGCTTCCTCAGGGCCCACAGGAACCTCTGGCCGCCGCGCTCGAGCGCGTGGGCGATCTCCTTCACTTGAGGATCCGGGAAACTGCCCTCGCTTCCGAAGCAGAGGAACACCACCGAAGAATCCGGTTGACCGTTAAGCCATTCCAAGATTTCTTCGCCAGATTCTCCATTCTTTTTGCCTTGCAAGTTGAGTGCGGGCCCCACCGGGTACACAGGTGGGACCCTCCCTTCTTCTTGGCGCAGAAATTCGAGTGCGTGCACTTCAAGCTCGAGGAACGTGTTTACCAATATGCCCTTCGCCCCCCGGATTCTCTTTGCAATATCCGAAAACAAGTCCGCAACGCCGTCGGTCTTGTCCAGCGTAACAGCTGGTAGAAGCTTTACCGGAAAAGGTTTAGAATAAGTCGGGATTTCCAGATCCGGGTCCGACTCCTTGAACTCGGTGACGTCTTTTCCGTAGTCGTCTTTGAGACTCTGGAGATGGAGATGAAGTCCGAGCATGGCGGCGCCGGAGGTGTAGTATACATACGCCGGAATGCCGAACTCATCGGCCAAGTCCATCATGCCTACGCAGAACATGTCGACCACAATGCCGGCGAGCCTTGTACCGCCCGAACCCGTACGGGTTTGGATTTCGCTTACGATTTTACTAGCGCTTTGCTGGTGAGATCCGATGAAGGAGGTGAAGGAATGAAAAAATGTGGTATTTTTAGTGTTATCCGTCGCCTTCGAAGCAGAGAGAAGCACGAACTTCAGTCTGGACGAAGATGGTTCCTCGTGGGCTGCAAGAAGTGATTCGACATAAGAGCTGAGCTTGGCATCCATGGTAGGTTTCATGATCAATAAAGAGATAGAGAGATCATATCTGCCGCGTTTCTGAAGGAGGAGCTTCGCCATTTCGATGGCGGAGATAAGGTGGCCCATTACAGGGGCGGGAATGAAAACCAGCTCTATACCTCCTTTCATTTTCTCGTTCTAACTTCAACGCTATCTAGTTTATTTTACCTGCGGATGAGGTGGGCTATATATGAATGAGATAGAGTCGTATTTCGATCGATATATATATACACGAATAAGTGTTCAGTTTTATTGGGGACGAAGAAGAACTCCTGACGTCATGGCTTTGCTGGAAGTTTGGACTTTGGGGCGTAACCCACTTTCCGTCAATCTTCGAATACAGCTCAGGCCTACGTTCTTTTTAGATTTGTAGCTGGATTAGGTCAAATTGTCTAGTTTTGGGCAAATTTGGGAGGAGATCCTACCTAGTGCAATTTTGTACACCCCACCCCCACTAAGGAGGGTGAACATAACCTCCTTTGCTCTATGATTGCCATGTGACATTCCATCCCATTTTTTTTAAAAAATGTTATAATTTTTTTATTTGTAGTTTTTTTTTTATAAAAAACATATCAGATTTTTTAGTTTTTAATGATCTTTCCAATGGTATCAATTTTGTATATATAAAAATTTGAAAAAAAAATCATTTATTTCCAAATATCTATTTTTAGTTGATTTGTTTTTTAATTTTATTATATGCAATATTAGTACCATATGAAAGATCGTAAAAAAAGAAAAATTTTGATATATATTTTTTTTAAAATTGATTAAAAAAGAAAAAGATAAAACAATTGTCAAATTGTAAAGTATTGTCTTGCCACATGGCAGACAAATAGGGGTGGGGGTGAACATAACCCTCTCAAATGAGGGTGAACAAAATTGTTCTCGATCCTACCCATGTGCACAGTGGTATTGGTAAATCCATACTTCAACACTTCAATTATGAGCCCGTTAGGTAGCATGAAAATCGGCTGTCTTGGCTGATTCTGTTATAATTTATGAAGTTCTGACTGAACCGACTGCATTGGCTGATTCTGCTGATTTAAGAAAAAATTATTTTTAAAATATATTTGATTAATAAAATAAGTTAGCTGATACGCCTGATAAGCCAAAAAACAGTGTTGCCAAACGGCCGCTATATTTGAAAATTAAAAGGAGATGATTATTACACAATTCAACGCGCGAAAGCAAAAAAGTTAAGTGTTTGGTAAAAAGTTAGCTGATAAGCCAAAAAACAGTGTTGCCAAGCGGCCTCTATATTTGAAAATTAAAATTAATTGTATAAGAAAAGTAAAAGAAATATAGAAATATAATTTCAATTTAAATGATTTTGATTGCTATGCAATTAATATGTGAAATCACTTTGGAATGTTTTTAGTGGGAATCATTTCTCTAGATCAAACTAATATAAAATCAGATCAAACTAGATGAGAATCAACCAAACTTTGACAATTGTAAAATATACATAGAAATATATTCACCAAATCAAACCAGTTCAAATAAGATCAGACCGGATTAGATTTAGAAAGACTAGACCGAATTAGATTTAAAAAGGCAACACCAAAAAATTATTGTCCAATTAAATACATTACTAAGCTTCCAGGTGAAACATATCTATCCTTTTTTGCCTTTCTTTTACTAGAAATTTGATAAAAGGGTCAATTGAGTACATCAATTTGTATAAAGTGTAATAAAAAGTAAAGTATATTGCATTTGACATTCATAGAAAGGGATATGAATGAGTTGACATTCATAAAAACTAAAAAATACATAAACTCGGTTTTTTATGTTAATTGAGTACATTCGTTAGATTAACACGTTAATATGAATGAGTTGGCTAATGAAATGCTAAGGAAGAAAGGGAAGTCGACCAAGTTTCTGGCGTTGACCTTCAGAAAGTTGACCAAAAAGGGGAAGTCGATCAAGGTTCTGTCGTCAACCTTCAGGTCATCGACTCGCGGAGGGCATCGACCTGCGGGGAGTTGGCATCGTGTCATCGCCTTCAAGAAGAAGTCGCGCTATTTGCATTCTGTTAGCCAACTCAGCCCAGAGGCGGATCTAGGAATTTGGGATGCCTTAAGCCAAACAACTATTATACTATGCTTAAATATTATAGGGGTAGCTAAATATGAAAAATGAGGGGAAAAATACAATAAAAAATTGGGGAAAAAATTAAGTTTCCCTAAGCTTCTACCCACCATAACCCACACATAGATCCTATCCTGACTCAACCATATTAATGTGTTAATCTACTGAGTGTTTGAGTGTACTCAATTAACACTAAACAACTGAGTTTATCTCCTAGAAATTTAGTAATAAATCATTCAGCCCAACGTGCTGCTAAACCTTGCCCAATAAATCATGATCCTTCTTGCATAAATTAAGTAGACCAAAGGTTTTATTGAATCATTTACCCAAAATTATTCTAAAAAAATATGTTAATCCATTCGATCCCGGCCCACTATATAATTGTACTATGGGTCTCGGTTTACAATTCAGGCACTCTAAATGGCTAATTACTCTTTAAATAAATTAATAATTATCAAACAAATTTCAAATAAGTATATGCACTTCATCTTTTTAAATCGGGTTTTAAGACCCGAATCGGACCGGGCGGATCGACCCGGAACCCGGTCACCCGAAGTCCAATCCGATTTGGTAACTCATCAAACTGCTAATCTCGGAGAACTCGGATTTACCTGGTTGACCGGCCATACCCGGACCATAAGCGGGACGGCCCAAACCCGAAATATACGTGGTTCCCGCAATCATGTGCAAAAATACACACGAAGGGATACGAACTCGGGTCTACGGCGTGAAAAGCCAGCCTCCAAACCAACGAACTGCACTACGTTGTCAGTTAATCTTGGCTTTTAATTGGATTTAATACTCTGTATGTGTTTCAGTCAATACATTAAAAGCTAAATAGTACGGAGTACTTGTTAAATGATAATAAAATTAATCATAATAAAATATAACAACATTAA
The DNA here is from genome assembly GCA_945859915.1 of Cuscuta epithymum. NCBI lineage: Eukaryota > Viridiplantae > Streptophyta > Magnoliopsida > Solanales > Convolvulaceae > Cuscuta > Cuscuta epithymum. The sequence continues at coordinate 578,390 of CAMAPF010000043.1, forward strand.
AAAAACTATGTACTATTATTATTATTATAATATCTGAAAGTATTTATAAAACATTAAAATTTTTTAATAGGCATCGTATTTGTATTTATAGTCAATTTAATTTAAAATACATTTTATTTTTATTTTTTTACTCGAAAAACTTAATTCATTTCAGCTTTAATATTGTTAAAACTTAATACGAAGTATTTGGTTAAAATTTAATATAGTCAATTTAATTTAATTTTTGTTTACTAGAAAAACTTAATACAGAGTATTTTATTAAAACTTGTATATCTTAAAATAATAATTTAATACTTATGTTGATCAAGTTTTCCAGCATTGACCGGGTTAACCCGCTGGATCCGGGTTGACCCGTGACCTAGTCATTCGACCGGGTCGCTTCCCGACCCGGGTTTTACAACATAGGCATATTTCTTAGGGAGTGTTTGCAACCGCTTAAAAAAAAGCACTTCTCAGCTTTTGGCTTTAAAAAGCACTTATTTACCAAACACTACCAATTTTTACTTTTTCTCGGCTTGCGTGTGAAAAGTGTTTTTCCCTTTTCTATTACACAAAAAGTACTTATTTTACCAAACACTACCAACTTTTACTTTTCAAAATCACTTTTTTCTCAAACACTATCAACTTTTACTACTAACCACTTTTTCCTTACATCTCCAAAAGCGTTTTTTTTAATCAGTTGCAAACACTCCCTTCGAATATTCCAAAAACGGATAACCGTTTACGGGCCAGCTTATTTAATTTTCGGCCCATGAATTAATATCTCGGTCTGGCTTTGAAGTAAAACCCTCACTCTCTCCGCCACTATCTCTTATGATTATGCAAGGAATGCTATGGAATGAGTAAGAGGAAGTGGATTGAGCCTAAGAACCTCACATATGGAAGCTAAAATTGATAAGAAAAACAAAGCCGCAATTTCTTCTGAAGAGGGTGGCGTTGCTGTTGATGTGACGGGATATGCAAGAAGCGGAGTGCCCGCAATTCTTATGAAGGAAGATCCAGATGAAACAGAATACTCAAGCTCATTTGCCGACTCCACGTCTCTGAACGACCACATTTCCGGCCCCAGTGATGCCGAAGCTGATTCCCATTTTTGCAGTGAAAGCGAGTTGGGTTCTCCGTTTGATGGATTTGGAAGTCTTTTCCCCATGAGGTATTTTTTAAAGCTTTTATATATACTCCCTATTAATGTTGTAAAGCACCACTATTTATGCTTCTGTGGTCTGTGAAAGTGATGAATTTATGCTCTCTGGGTATTCTAATTTGATAGTTACTTAAGAATTGAGCCTAGAATTTTATCTAATTTGCACTTTACAGGCAATTTCACAAGGTTCAATATTTTTATATTACCTCAGCTTGTAAATGTGTTCTCATTTAGAGTGGTGATCAAAGCTTCATTTTTCATCAGGAAGAAAAAATTGACCAGTCACTGGAGAAACTTTATAAGTCCTTTAATGTGGAGATGCAAATGGGTAGAAGTGAAACTAAAGGAGTTTAAGTCACAGGCACGAAAGTATGACAGGGAGATGTCTGCATTCAACAGGGAAAAACATCAGGTATTTGATCAAATCCTGCTACAAGAGTCAGGATCAAAAGCAATACCATACATTCATCAAAGAATTAAGAAGAAAGCCGTAAAGAGGAGGAAAAGAAAAAGAGTAGAAGGAACTGATGTATCATCATACATGTCAAATCACAAGCTATTCTCCTACTTTGGTGTGTTCTTGTTTCTCTTTTACTTTTGCAAGGTGTACTGGTTTTTCTTACTAAAATAATAAGATTTTTTTGGCATGTTTTCTTACAGAAAATAAGAAATCTGATCCGGATGGAGTTTCTGCAGGTGAAGATTTGAGTATAGGTATGCTTTCATGGCCCTATGCTTGGTTCCTCATTTCTTTCCTCCAGTTAAATTATTATTTAAAGACCTTTGCTTCGTAAATTCATTTTTAACCACTAATGGTTGATTTTTGTTTTCTAGTGGTATTGTATGATAATAGGAACACAACCCATGCATGTTCTATGACTTATAATATTATTGAAACTATGACTAATAATGTGCATCATATGCCTTATCTAGTATATACTTCACTATTTAAGTTGTGGATCTTGCTAAGCCTTGTATATTGTTGTATTCTTTACACACTGTGTTTGCCAATTGGCCATTATCTATGGTTGATGATGTGTCTCAGAAACTACAGTTAGGAGGACATTGATACTTCATATTTGCACCTTTTTAACCAAATTTCCCCACTAGGCACACTATGGCCACGTTTAGATCCTGGAAATTGTTAGGGAATGGAAAGGAGATGCTAAAATGTTTTGCTTATTTAAAGGAAATGAATAAATTCTTTTTAAAAAATTTCTACATATGTTTATATTTATAAGTATTTATATATAGGAAGTATAAAAAATGAATTTGTTCAAGTATTGAAAATAAGCTTAATAGCTTATTAATTCAAAGAGTAGATACTATAATAGAAGTGTGAGCACATAAAAAAAGCTTTTTGAGTCTTGAACCAATGTTTCTTTTCCTCCACATTTTTCGCCCTTACAAATTTCTCCTATATTTTCTTCCCTGTGTTCTTGCCCTAGCGTTTTCCAAATTCCAAATGTAGCCGAATGGTATGTTAAAATCACATAAATGATGAGTTTTTTTGTTTGGTTTGGTTTCACCTTAAGAAGTGCCAAAATAAAATGAAACATGACTATTTTGTTTTCAAATTTTAGATATAATTCGATAATTAGATTTCTCTGTCTCTATATAAATATATACATTAAGACCTCTTTATGCAAAAAGAAAAAAATTGAACGAAATATTTTATTAAAATAGGGATATTAGAACTGAATAAAGGTATATTAAGTTTTAAAAGAATCCGTGAGACCAAAGTATTTTATAATAAAACTGAAGTTAGTTAATATGTGTTCCTATATATAGTTTGAATTTGTTTCTTATTCCCCCAAAATTCTTTCCTTCCAATTTTCCTCATTGTATTGCATTTTATATTTTCACCTAGTATTTTTTGGTTTTGAAACAGATCCTTTGTTTTGGATAAAAAATTCTTCTAGTGTGGCATGGATGTTTTATTAATTAAAGATTTCAACTTTTGCACTAACTGGAGATGACATTATTTTGTCTCTTTTCTGAAACAGTGTTGATGGAACAGAATGGTAGTGCCCACAACGACTTGTTGAATGATGATTTGTTAGTTCTTAAAGGCAATGAAGATTCACCAGAACAGGTCCTTCGGAAGATTGAACAGCTTTATTCACGTGTTCATAAGCTGAATGTCGAACTCGACACTTTGATGGAAAAAAACGCGTTGAAGTTCTCTTCCTCTGAGAATCTCAGTAACCTGGGGGGCTTTTTTGAGGCGCAGGACAGCTCTGCACGTCACCCTACTTTCTCTGCTTGCAATGGGGAGACGGTGTCAGTTGGGTGTTTATACACACCTCAAGCTCAGCAGCATATAGTGACGGTCAATGATTTTGGTGGAGATTCAATCATGCATGACAGTGCTATTTCGAACTATGTAGAGGCTAATAATCCTCCGGATATTATTGAGAGCAGCACAGGGTTTTTGTCTTTTGTTGATGCCACACAGCATCAAGGACTGGTTGGAGATTCAGGTGAAAAAGTACGATCCTTATTCTTTCAATTGATTTATTATTTTCAAAAACTTGCTTCGTATAAAATTCACTTGCTATTGTCATTATAAGTGATTTCTACATTACAATTGTTATACATTATTATTTACTATATTTAACTAAAAGAATAAGTATACTCTATAAAAAAATCACTTTCTCATTTCTTCTCCGCTCCTCCATTGAACCAAACATAAGCACATCACAGGTTTCTTAAAACACACTATTAGTAGTTTTTAAGGGGGTGTTTGGATCTAATTCTTAAAACTGCTTCTGCTCCTTCAGGGAGCACAAGCAGATATTGGAATATTTTGCTGAAACTACAGAAGTACTTCAGGGTGCTCCAAATTGCTCCTAGAAGCAATTTTTTAGAAGTTGGAGGAGACCACCTTCTGAAAAACTAATTCAACTTCTGCTTTTAAAAAAGAAGCAGAAGCAGAGTCAATTCCAAACACCCCCTAAGTATGTATGCGCTTTGTCGTCATTTTATCTTTAACTTCTAGGACATGCAATTATTACCTAGACTTGTACTGCTTGTCTAGTTCCTTATTTATTCGGCTTATCAGCTTTATTAGCTTGTTATCTACCAAACACTAACTTTACTGAATTAGATGAATAAGTTGATTTAAGATGTAGTGTGCTGGTTACCTACTCACTGAAACGAAGAGAAATGGTGGCCCTCCTACTGAATTAAATTAGTCAGTTGATATCACATTAACTAATCTATATTAACATATTTTGCTGAGTTAGATGATTCAGTCGATGTTAAGAAATAGTAGTGCACTGGTTATTTTTTTTACTGAAATGAAGAAAAACAATGGCCCTAGTTAAATTAGTATTGCACCTGTGCGATGCACGGCCAAAATATATAATCTACGTATTTTAAATCAAAGTGTAATACTCCCTCCACATTTTAAAGATTGTCACATTAGCTTTAAGCCTTTAACACATTTTTAAGGAGGAAATTAGTAGGAGTAAAGAGTGTTGAATAATAGTGTAAAAAATGTATGAGATCGAGAAATGTACAATTTTAAAAGAGAAGATAAAAATTAAAGAAGTAAGATTAATTAAGTACTACCTCCATCCCGTTGAAGGTTCTCACGGAAAAACGACACGGATAATTAGACAATAACATGGGTGGAGTCAGGGCACTGGGCCTGTACAAAGAATATTTTTGAAAAATTTACACGGAACTTTTTATACTAAAAATACAGACATTTTTTAAATATGGACTGGGCCGGGGCCAGGGTTGGCCCCTAGCTACGCCCCTAGCTACGCCCCTGGACAATAATTAAATAAGATAGTTTGATTATATTTTGAGAAATAATTTTAATAGGTATATAATAAAATGGAGTTAGTAGATAACTGTCATGAATGAATTATTTTTAATATTTAATGATTAATTTGTTATTTAAGATTGTTAATTGTTTTCTAAAATGAAAATGAGAACCTTTATATGGGACGTCCAAAAAGAAAGTGAGAACTTTTCTATGTGACAGAAAATATTTCCAAAGGGAGAACTTTCCAAATGGGGAAAACATAACAAAATTAAACCTCTAATTAACAAAAATTGTTAAGTTTCAAATATAAAATACTACTTTCTTCTCAAATTGTTTTTAAAAATCAACAATTTTTGGCCAACCAATTATAAACTTAAATCTATTGGTGATTAATTAAATTTTAATAATTAAAGTTTACATATTTAGAAACTACATTAAAATCTCGGTAAAAATGCATAATCTATATATATTTAAGTATAATTAATGATTGATATCTTAATTAAGTGAATAAAAAGAATTTGTTTCCATTCTAAAAAAAGAATATGTTTGAACCAAAAAGTCAATTTGGGATGGATGGAGTTATAACATCTAAAACCTAACGATTCCGAACTCATGCTTCTACCTGTGAAAACATTTGCCAATAAATTGTAATCATGAGACTTGTTAGTAATAACCTTGACATATATTGCTAAATATTTGAAATTTCAAAAAGTTAATAGACTTTTTGTTTAAAAGATCACATTGCATGTCCCTTTTCTGGTATCTAATAATTGTAATGTCCAAGATCGTTTGGGATGGGCTATGCTACTATATGATAGAGAGAGCACTGAGAATAATGAAAACACCTAAAAAAAATACAAAGAAAGGTAATGATCTTATCTAGATCTAAAAATCTTATCATATACTATCTTCCGTTCTTTAATTCTTGCAACAGTTTGACTTTCACGTTTGCCAACGCACAACTTTGACTGTAATTATATTTAATTATGTATTAGTAAACATTATAAAAAGTTGATATTTTGGAAATTCACATTGATAGGAATTCAATAACATTTTATACGTAATAAATTGATTATGTATATTAGTAGAAAATCGTGGTCAAAGTAAGGTCTGTGAATAGTGCAAAAATCACAATGTTTCAAGAATTAAAGAACGGAGGAAGTACTACGTATACAATATGTACTTGTTTAGGAACTAAATAAGTGAAAATACATAAAATTGTTCACATCGATCCCATTAAAAGTATAATACAGTCAAAACCAAACATTAGAAGCCTTGAGGATAAGCATTGGGTTTGTGCAGAGTCATCAACCATGAAGCACCGTTCATCTTCCACCTTCGTCCATTTTCCTTCTAAGTCGGTCGGCACCGCGTGTATTTGCACTTTCTAATTTTAATTACTTTCATCAAAATTTTCTAGCTTCAAATTCGTATAGATGACTGACATCTCTGATTAGATTGAATCCCAAATATATGACTACACAAACAAATCCGATTTCAGTCAAATTGTTCTTACAATTAAATAGTTCCGAGCACTTCTAAGACGAACGATGCACCAGGAAGGACAAATAAATGGCGATCTGCAAAGATTAATACAAAAAGGAATGAAAGCTCGAAACTCTGAAATACGTACAACTACTACGCCAAAATAAAAGTCGTTGAAGGTCTCATACCATATCTTTAACAAATAATACGATAGTATTAGCTTTTGTTTTTTATGTTGTGAATGTTTTTAAACACTAAAAGGAACCTCGCACTGAACTATGAATATAGATTGTATACTTAAAATTTTCAAATATATATTACTGTGTACGTACGTACATGTAATACTGCGTATGTTGTGTTGGGAAAATGAAAGGTCATTACATTTTCTCTTGAATTGTACGAGGTAATTTTTAAAATGAAGGGTCATTAGATTTACTCTTGAATTGTATATGACTGTCCGCTCGAATACTTTGGGAAGTGCCTAAATATTAATGAATGTTTTCTCCAATATTGATGTCAAGTGAATTTTTTCCCGGAAAGTTCCCAATAAAATCATACGAAAAGGTGGAGAAATCATGCACTGAGAAACGAAAGATTTTTTTGCATGGACTGACTGTTGCTTCATAACAAAGAATCATAGATAGTTTAGTGAGTCATTTTGTTTTATTCCATTATATTCCCAAGCCAAAAAATAGTAAGTTTTTGGCTCCATTGCAAATGATGGAAAAAGCTCCCTCCTATGTCTATACTCTCAATACATACCATACATTGAATTTGGCAATTTGAAGAATTATTAATAGTTTCATGTTATTTGGCATTTACAGATCGTGGATAACATCCTCGTACAAAATGAAGCATCTGAAGTGGAAGGGGCCTCTTTGAAGATTAACTGTGATCAATCCTTGGAGAAAAACCTTGGAGGCACGGAGAAGAAAATTCCAGAAGAAGGCTCTAATCCACTTCCTGCTGTTTCACTACCACAACCGAGTAGAGCGAGTGGTACGTCCCAGGAGCAATCTACTTTAAGGCCGTGTTTGGCCTCTGAAATCCAGTTTCCACCTACCACGAGCAAAAGAAAGAGAGGAGAGCGTAAAGCGGGTGGTGGTGGTTGGAACTGGCAAAAGCCAGAGCCTGACAGTTAGTAAAAAGAGATATCTGAATGGCAGTAAAAGGGGGAAAAAATTGAGTTCTGCTATGCGAGGTGAGGCGGTAAAATATTATTAAAACCCTTCTCTTGCAAGCTTTAAATTAAGAGATTCAGCTAAACCAAACATTTTAATTATGGGTCTTGGACAATTTCCTGCACTCATATGTGAGCCACGAGGGCACAAACACCAGAGTGAGTTGCATGGAAGCTGTTGTCATTGGGGGGCAGTTGGTACTTGGTAAAGTGGAGGAACTCTTCTTTAGAATGTTAGTTGAACATATTTTACTTAAGTTGTATTGCTTAGAATGAATGATCTTAGCTTCTGTAAAAACATGAACTTTCTTGTGTTGTATTCGTAAAAATGAGCTGATGATACAATTAATTATTCTGTTATTTTGGTCAGGATAAATTTATATTTTCTAGTTCTAATATGTGAAGTATGTATTACTCTCTGACGTCTCTGTACTAGATATTAGTTGTTTTAGCTGAATCTTTTTTAAGTAATTATCGTGCTTAGAATTTAAGGGTTATTTCTTACTCATAATCTTCCAAATCTGTCCATGTTATTGTTCTTCAGTTTAATGCTTTTGTGCGTTGAGAAAAACAGGTAAAATCATGAACGTTGAAGGATCCTTAATATATTTGCATTTTTCTAAAATTCAATTCATTTGGGACTGAAGAGCACATTTTCTTAAACGCTTTGAATGTTCAATACTCTTTTGATACCCAATTCACCCATACCTTAATCTCATCTAGTTAGAATTAGTGACAGAAGTGTATGATCCCACTTTATTGTTTGATAATTGATAGCTATACATTCTTCCAAAAGAGGATGGAACAGTGCAATTTTAACTCGTCATTATCATAAGCTACTTTCCCACGCATGAAGGAAATCATAAACACAATGACTTTTATAAGCACCGCGTTTGGTTAATATTTATTTAAACATACTAGCTTCGTGTCTTAGGGAGTTTTTGCTATTGCTTGTGCTTTTTGAAGTGATTTTTTTAAAAGATTATTGGAAAAATGATTTGTAGTAAAAGTTGATAGTGTTTTGGAATAGAAGTGATTTTTGTTAAGAAGTTAAAAGTTGGAGTGTTTGGTAAAAAATGATTTTAATGTTATATTTTATTAAAATACCAATATACTCTTCTACAACTTACAAAGTAAATGGGAATTGGGGATTCATAAAATGCTTGAAGCTTGCAATTATTATCATCGTGATTGCTGGCGGTGCTCAAGAGAGCTTTGGGTTCAAAGGGGAAGTTGCCTCTCTGCAACAATTTCATCAAAAGTTCTTGACATTTTCAATCAATCTTTACTCTTGAATATGAATACTTATATTTGACTTTGCAAAAAATAAATAAATAATACAGTATATATAATATTGAAGAACAACAATTTTTAAATGAATTGGGAAAAGAGCAGGGAAGAGGCCGCCTATTTCTCCATCCAAGGGCATCTTCCATGGAGAGGCAAAGAAGATGAATTGCAGTCTCGTGAAGCAGGGAAGAAGGCATCAGAAGGATATTTTGGGGTTTGGATGAAAGATTTCTCATTATAACTATCCTTCGAATTTGTGTTATTTACAAAAGAACCTAGAAGCACTTAAAAGCACTCAAATCCCAGCTTCTAATTTTTGGCTTTAAAATGCTTTTTTTAAGTAGAAGTAGGTGTTTGAAAGCACTAATTTTAACTTTTTTTTTAAGTCAAAAATTGAAAAGTGTTTTTTTTTAATCAAACTCTCCTTTAGTCACTTTGTAGCTACGAAGGGTATGTTTGGCAAATGGCTTATCAGCCGGCTTTTAGCTTGTTTGACTCATTTCAGCTGTTTGATTGGTCAAAGACGCTAATAATGATATTTGGTAAATGACTTTTAAAATTAGCTTGTTGAGTTTGAAAAGCTGAAAAAATGGACTGTTGAAGAAGCTGAGGGGGCAGCTTATTCATTCGGCTGGTTCAATTTACACTCTATCAGCCATTTCGAAACAACCAATTTTACCAAACAGTTATCTATAATCAGCTAACATAACCAGCCAGTCAAAACAGCTAACACAACCAGCTGTTAGGAAACAGCTGACACAACCAACTAACAACAACAGCTAACAGCCATTTGCCAAACATACCCGAAAAGCAAACAATTCTTTCCAATTTAGGAAACCAAGTTATTAGATTTCAAAAAGAAAAATTCCATCATAGTCTAAACTTAGGGGTGGACTCGGGCCGGGCCAACCGGCCCGGAACCGGACCGGCCCGCTACTGTGCGGGCCCGGACCGGCCCGGTCAACCGGTTGGTGCACCGGTTCGGGCCACCCGGCCCGGTGGGATGGCGGTCCGGGCTCGGGCCCTGATTTTGGTGAACCGGCCCGGCCGGTCCGGGCCCGGTCCGGGCCGGATTTTAATTTTTTTTTTTTTTTTTTTTTTTGAAATTTTTTTAAGTTTTGGGTTGGATTAGGTATTTTGGGCCATTTGAGGTGGTTTGGGGTGGTTTGGGGTTGAGGGGAGGGGTAGGGGGTTAAAAAGGAGAACCAAAAAAAAAAAAAAAAAAATAGACCGGTTGGCCCGGCCCGGCCCGGCCCGGTTTGGCCCGGAACCGGAACCGGAACCGCCCACCGGCGGTTCGGGCCCGGGCCCTAGATTTCTGGCCCGAGGCCCGGCCGGGCCCAGGCCCGAACCGGGCCCGAACCGGCCCGAGTCCACCCCTACTAAACTTTACTCTCTCATTTTTTGATTTATTTCAGTATAAACCAGTTATTCTTTTATGAAAAAGAATTTATGATTTATATAGTATCTTTCAGATACACACTTTTAGCCACATGATCCCAATTTTTTTGATATCGTGCCAATTGCAATATCTCGCCTAAGGAGTCCAAATTAGGACACTGAGTATAATACTAGATGAGATTAAACTAGATTTAAACTTTAATACAATACTCAGACACCAGACCATAGATTAAACCATAAGTTTTTTAGAAGAAAACATCCTTAATTAATCCTTGTTTGACCAATTCAACTTGTTTCCAAAAATTAAAGATAAAACGCAACATTCATATCCAACTCCACTAAAATACCAGTCATTCTGAAATGATAACAGTCTAAAAGATAGTGATTAGTGAGCCTAACACGCTAACAGGTGGTTTATAGTAATCAATGGTGGGAATCGTTGTGGATTCTATTGTTAGAGCTATAAAACAAAAAATAAAGAAAAATAAGTAAAAATTATAGTCTTGTAATTGAAGTAAAGTTAGTTGAACTGTTGAAGAAGTCAAGGGTCCCACACCTTTCATCATTTTATACCATACATGCATAAAGAATCATTATATACATACGAAAAACTGCTCTTAAAAGTGAAAGTTGGGAGAAGGGGAAAAGCTAAGGTGGGTAGTTATAACAAATATAGATCATATCTTATACGCAAAAAAAATGCAGAAAAAGGCCTGCAAAATCAAATTCGAGGAAAGAATAAGAAAGGATGTATAGTTGGCCAGCTTTGAACCTGAGAAAGTTCTAAAAGGTCACATACTATAATAGAACAGTTACTAGTATTTTGCAAAGCAGAGAGGGGTATAAATAGAAAGGGAAAAAAGAAATTTCTTTAGTTGAATGTTACTTTAGGGTTGGTTGCTGCTTTGTTGAATGGGTTATGCAAGACTGGATCAAAAAGAATAAATGAAATATGAAAGGTGCATACTTTGCTTCATTAAGTTATAAATGCTTTTTCTTTATCTTTTTAGATAATGTTCAGATTCTCTAAATTGGGATTTTGCATGTTATGATTTTATCATGTGAGTCTTCTTCTTCTTCTGATCTTTGGTGGGATTCAGTTATTTTTTTTCTTAGATCAATTCTTCCCCTTATAATCTTCAGTTTGCCTTTCTCTGCGCTAAATTTTTAACTTTTTGTTTTGTTATTCTGCAACTCCAACTACTTTTTTCGGTTTCCTTATGTTAAATACTTAATATTGATGCTATTGATCCGTATAAGAATTTGAATAGAAACTTATACGGAGAAGTTTCTATTCAAGTCTTAATTTAAATTGCTCCTCAATCAGATTGGTTTCATGTTGAAATTCAAGTCTTAATTTAATTCATTCATTTGCAATTCATAAAAGAAAATATTTTATATATAGATAGAGACTGTATACTGAAGTGAAGTGGAAGCATAGTTCTTTCAACTACTACCAGATGTTTCTAATTTATTTTGACCAAGAATCATATCCTGCTGTTATATTTCCTTCTCAATTACAAATTCCAATCAGGTGATTTTTGCAGGGTGAAATGATATGCTTATTAGAGGAACATGGGAAAGAAAGGCAGCTGGTTTTCTGCGATCATAAGACTCTTCACACCCAATTCTTCCAAGGATAAGCAAGCTAATGTAAGTGGATTAATTAGCTAACTAGCTTTGTAGTATTTTAGATGAGTCCCAAACCTGAGCTTCTTGCAGAAATAATTTTACTAATATTATCTATCCATCCCTATTTCCTTTGACTGAATCTAAAGTTGAACTTCTTCTGATAATACATTGATTAGTAAGAATTTTATATTTACATGTTAAGATCAACAAGAAAGTTCTACTGAAATGCAAAAACTGAATTGGAACACAATAAAATAGTAGAATCAGAATTCAGTGATCATGTTACCATAATAATTAGTTAATAACAAAATGACAAACCTTGTAGGAATGAATGAAATAGTTTTTTAGGAATCCTCATGCTTTCTATATAGATTGCTTATATGTAGTTAATCTTGAAAATGGAAGCTCCAATTGCATCTTGTCAGGGAACAAAGAGGAAAAAATGGAAGCAAGGAAGAGGAGTGGTAACGCATGGAGAGAGCAAATCATATTTTCCACTATGCAGAGAGGCAAGCAGTATTGAGAAGATATTAGGGGAGGCAGATGAACATAGGCGACAGCGCCGGGAACTTGTTCCTGATGAAAAGCCCAGACTTTCCTCTGGGAGGAAGACACCTTCCTCACCAAGCCGCCCTCCTCCTCCGGGAGCTTCTTCTTCTTCTAAGGTCAGCTGGCAACGTCCAGAAGTGAACGGTTATGTACATCGACCTGCGGCAGAACCAACTCGGAATGCTCTTCAGGTCTCTGCCGCCATCAGGATCCAGGCTGCCTTTAGAGGCTATATGGTGATCTTTCTTTTCTGTTCAATAATTTTGTCATTGCCTTTTGGACTTCTTAACTTTGACTATTAGGACTTGTTGACTTGTTGTTAGGCCTAGTCAAGATTATCTATTGATTTGCTATTTTAGATCAAATCAATAAATGAAAAGTAATTGTGGAGTAATATTTACTGGCTTTTAAAATTTGAAAAACAGAAAATTTTCCACAAATGTTTTCTATTTACTTCCAAGTCTAATAGTTTGTGTATTGGGCATAGAACAGGCAAGGAGGGGGTTTAGAGCTTTGAGGGGCTTAGTGAGGCTTGAAGGAGTGATGAGAGGTCAAAATGTAGAAAAGCAGGTCTTGAATGCCATGAAACAAATGCAGTTTATGGTTAGGATTCAAACACAAATTCATCATCGAAGGATCAAAATGTTGGAAAGCCAGGCCCGGGATTTAAACAACGATATGGATGGCGAGTGCACCCTCCCCAATTGGACCCCATCTGTAAGTTTTCGCCTTCTAATGAAGTATTTCTTCGTAGTCCGTGGGTGAAATCTAAAGCCTCATAGCTAAGATGAGTTTAGTTTAGACACGAGCAGGTATCCCGGAGAATTGGGATGGTAGTATGCTAACCAAAGATGAAATAGAACAAAGGGGGCGAAGAAAAGCGGATGCAGTTATCAATAGGGAGAGAGCTATGGCTTATGCATATTCCAATCAGGTATTGTTTGGGTATGGATTTCTGGTGTCAAAAATAGACAAAACAGTTTCCTTTTTGTTGAGTAGTGTTTCACATCTTGGCTAAATGATGATTTGTAACACTTCCTATCTTTGTTCCAATGTATGAACAGTTGTGGAAAGGCAATAAGCTGAGATGGAGTGGATACCCCTCTGTGTGGTGGAACTGGTTAAACCACAGCCAGCCTGATATAAAGAACATCCATCGAACGCCTCCTCGAGCCCCATCTGGGAGCAAGCCTAGTCCACATTTTCCGGCTACACCATCATCAACAAAGTCAGCTGTTCCAATGAGAACCAAAGACTTCAATACTTCTACAAGTTCCCCTTTCCACTACCCATTGGCCGATGATGACAGCCTTACAAGCTGTCCTCCCTTTCCAAGTTACATGGCACCAACTGCTTCGGCGAAAGCGAAAGCGAGGAGGCCATTTAACTACACGAGGGAGAGGAATGATCATTTTACGGGTGGAACTTCTTCAAACGACTCGAAGAGGAGGTTTTCGTTTCCTTTAACTCCAAATAGTAATGCTGGGTCGTCTTTCAGGTCGAACAAAGAGTCAAGCAAAGATGCTACTCCTAAGAGTGTGGACTCAACTGTTTCAATGCCAGCTATTGTTGGGAGGAAACCATTTAACAGATTTGTGTGATTTGATTTTTTTGTTGTGCTTTGTTTTTGTAACCATTTGTATAACCATGGTTGTGTGTTTTTATTTTGGGGTGTTAGTTTCACAGCAGATTTGAATAATAGTACCCTAAATAAGATTTTTATTTTCGCATATTTTGCAAAAAAAAATCTTGTTTCTCGTGTGAATATACAAGTTGGTGTACATGATTGTAGTACAAAAAACATTTGCCTACATCCAAGAGCTTGTTTGATAACTAATATTTTCATCTTATTAGTCATTTTTGTTTATCAGACACTGTGATACATAACTTGTGATTTTGCGCGCTAAATTATACGTAGTATAATATTGCATACTCCGTAATCAACATAAGTGAGTTTTAAGTTACTTTTGCGATTGAATTGACTGTTGTTAATGTGGAAGATTATTGTAGCTATTTTCCATAACATTTTTTCTTTACTTATCATTGAAAATATTTTAAATATAATATTTTAGCAAATCAACAAATTAGTAAAGATGGTCAGTTCATCTAGAATTTCATCAGTTTCAATAGATTCAACCCATTTAACCAATTTTAATGCTACAAAATGGGTACTAAAAATACTTCATCCTACTCCCTTAGAACTTGGCAAAATTTGAGTGGCGCGGAAAATAATAAAATCAAAGTTGTGTGCCTGTATGATTAAGTTTTTTTTTACAGAAGAGAGAATCAATAGGAACCACATATTATTTAATTAAAAGAGAAAGTGACAAAGTTGGTTGGATTATTAAAAAAGAAAGTTGACATTTTTTTTTAAAGTAAGGGGTATTACTAGGGGTGAGCAAATAACCGACAAAACCGATAAAACCGAAAACCGATACCCGAACCGATTGAAAAAATCGGTTATCGGTCGGTCATTGGTTATTACATATTAAAAGAAGTCGGTTGTTCGGTTATTCGGTTAATGGTCGGTTATTTTGGTCGGTTATCGGTCGGTTAACCGAAAACCGAAGTTATTATTGGATCAAATCTGTTGTATGAAGACCGACCGAATGCTCACCCCTTTAAAATCTGTCAAATAAAATAAGTTATTGGGCCAAATATTTGATCCAGTCCAATTAGAAAATCACAAGCCCAAGATACTTCATCTCTTCGGTGTACCAATTCATCTCTCTACCGCTATCCCTCGGTCAGTCCATCGTACGCCATATTGCTCTCTCCGTTTCCAGCTGCTCCTCTTCCCCCCTAGGTCGGACGCAGTCTACCCCACGCCGTTACTCAATATCCAGACCGAGGTTAGTCGATTATCACTAACTGTCTTCTTATTTTATCGTTTGTTTTGTTTCTTCGTACATACGGAGTATCCATCTTTTTATATCTTATCAGCAGTGAATGGATCGGGCGTTGTTGAGGTTCGTTCTGTATCTGTTATTTCTGTTAAAAGATGATTGATTTTCTAAATTAAGGAGTTGTAATCAGCTGTAATTTAATGACCTGCTAATACGCAGGCAGTGTTGCCTTAGTACGGAGAAGAGACGAAATTCTGCCACTGTGCTTTAGTTTTTAAAATTGTTTTATGAGTTGCGTAGTATTAATTTATGGAAGATGTTTGGAAATTTAAGTTTTCACTGCTTGCTTCTGGCTGGCCTTCTCTGGTGAACTAGTTCTCCAGATGAATTCTTATTTTCCATAAAGAAGAGTAGAAATGTAAAAAAAATTCAGTTTTTTTTGGCAGGTTTACAGTTTACTTGACTGATACATCATACATGGCCTAATGTGCTGAATTTTTTATGGGAAAAGCTTTTGATAGAAATCATGTCTGGCAAATTAGTAAGCCAATAGCAATTTATTCCCCATACTAATCAACAGAATAAGCTACTTTTGACTATGTCGATAAACAGGTTTATAATCTTCTTGGTTACAGTAGACATTTCAGGTTTTAGTGGGGGGATAAAGTTGTCATTATAAGCTGAGAGGATAACTCTGACTATTTATGTTCATTTCAGTAATACTCATACATGGCTGCCAAAGCTGAGTGTGTGAATGAACCTCCTATCAATGAGCAAGCAGTTGCCAACATATACAGTTCTTTAAGGTCTGAGATGAACCAAATATATTCCAAAATCACCGAACTAGAGATGGAAGCCAGTGAACACACTCTTGTGATGAATGCCATAGAGCCGCTTGACCCATCAAGGCGGTGCTACAGGCTGATTGGAGGTGTGCTTGTTGAGAGAACCGTTAAAGAAGTGCTGCCCGCTGTGCAGCGCAACAAGGAGGGGCTTCAGGAATTGATTGCTCGTCTCAATGAAGCATTGGAGAAGAAGAAGAAAGAGATTTCTGAGTTTGAGGCCAAGTACAAAATAAGGATGAGAAAGCCAGATAGTGAGGTGCAAGAAGAGGAGAGTGGTCGGTCGAAGGAAGGCTCTGCACAGGGGGTCCTTGTTAGTCCTGCTGATGCCTCTAATGAATAGAGACTGGGGGGTGATTCGAGCAGTTGTTACACATGGTGATCTTTTCTGAGACATTGAGTTACACAATTCAGAAATGTGTTATTCCTTGTAATATATATTGCCCATTATAAACTGTGATTTTTATTAACTAAAACTTGAGGGTCCTAATTATCGTTTTGCTTGTAACATTTCACAACCATAATTCTTCGTTTACAATTTCTGGCAATGAAACTATGGTCAGCCTGGTTCTAAAACACGAGCTAACTGGGAGTAAATAGTTGGGCCGGTTGCCACTTCGATTCCGGAACTATTCTAAACCTATTCTGGCTCTGCTTCTCCAAATAGGCGCAGTGTGGACTATGGACTGGTTCAGGTTTTCTTCAATTGTTTCAAAACATAGGCTAACGTTTTTGTCTAACAACTCTGGAACTGGAAATGGTCCTTTACCTAGATAACCCTGTCCTGATTATAGGTAATGGCCCTTTTTGGTCACGGAAATATGGAATTGGAAACGTACCAGATCCACACCTAAGTTGAAGAGAGTTGTGGATGAGTAAATTTGAGGATCAGTAAATAAGAAAACCATAGACATTCATAGTTTGTTTATTAGACATGATGTCATGAACCCGATAGGACTAGACCTATGTGGCTATGTGCTTAAGTTTCTCGCAAAAGATCATGTAGTCAGACACTGTAGTTTATTGTAATCAAAAGATTGTTAGAAATTGCTCAAAGTAGAAGTAAAACATATAAAAAGTCCTCAAATAAGACTAAGTATGCTGTCTTCCTTTGTTACAAAAAAGTGTGTTTTCTTCCTCAAATACTTGTATGACTTATTTAATCTTATTAAATAAAAACAATAAAAAAACCTAAAATATGTGGGAATGAGTCATATTTGGCAGAGAAAACAATGGGACTCCAATTGGCTATTGGGATACTATGAATGTTTTACACCCATCTAATGAATTTTCGTAGTTGGTGCATTTTAAAAATTTGGAGAAAGTAACCCCCAATCACAGAGTGATGTTAACTAATTAGTATAATGGTGCATGTAATAAATAAAATAGAAGAGTATAAAGTAACTAGGGCCCAGGGGTAGCTCACCTCGTAAGAATTGAAAGGGGTGTTACAAGGGAAAGATCTCGGGTTCAACTCCAAGCAATGACTTGGGATGGAAGCCCACACTCTTTACATCAGAGTGAAATCAAATCTCAACTTACATCCTCTCAGACAACAGTCTGGTCGCTTCTGGGCCCCTCAGAGATGGGGTGTCATCCATTTTTAATTGAAGAGTATAAAGTAGAAATACTTGGATGAACCGATCCCAACAAAGATTGTTGTCTTCTTAAGACGTATTTGCTCGATCACTACATACGTTGTCAAACGTCTCCTTCGTGTCTGTTGTCCTGCACCTCTCATCTTGCCTAATAGACGCATCACTCGGTCTTCTACGCATATGACCAAACCACCACAATTGAGTTTTCAACATCT
The DNA here is from genome assembly GCA_945859915.1 of Cuscuta epithymum. Classification (NCBI taxonomy): domain Eukaryota; kingdom Viridiplantae; phylum Streptophyta; class Magnoliopsida; order Solanales; family Convolvulaceae; genus Cuscuta; species Cuscuta epithymum. The sequence continues at coordinate 596,350 of CAMAPF010000043.1, forward strand.
TATCTCCAATAGGTGCTACTCCCACTTTTTTCCCCGATTACCTAATTTTTAAGCGGCCTTTTCTAGTATGTCCGGTGTCCACACATCCACTCTCATAGTCTCATCTTTTGAATGTGACATTTTATCACCGTTCAACACTCTACATCATATAATAATGGAAGCTTAACGAATGTCCGACATAATTTATCCTTTAGTCTAATCGGCATACCTAAATTACATAAAAATTCTGATGCACTCTTTCATATTATCCAAGGTTATGGTTCTATGGGATACATCTCCATTTAGTTTACCATATTTCTAAATTATGGAGGCCAAGTAACATAATATCAATGACTGGTATATCCTTACCATCTAGGGCAATCTCACTGTTATCACTGTTTCTACCTTCACCAAACCTGCACTCCATATACCCAGTCTATTTTGATTTAGTCACAAACACTTGTTCTCTGATGTTTGGCATCACACTTTCAACTTTGCTTTAACACTTGATTTGCTTTATATGTGTATTGTAAAAAAATATAAGAAAAATCAAAATCTTACTTTGGAAGAAGTTTATATAAAAAAAAATTACTTTCTCCGTCTCAATTTGATAGTCTGATTGCGGTTTACGAGGTTTGACCGACGATAAAGCAAAGAATTCATGTCCCCACTCAAATTACTTTTAGTAACAAACATTTACTTGTATAGAAACTACATCAAAAGTTTTACAAAGTCGCAAAAAGAAAAAGAAAATTTGATAAGAGTTTGATATCTAAAGTAAGAGATTAAGAGTAGTTTGTGTTGACCAAGTGACAAGAAACATGATCATCAAATTTGGACAGTGGTAGTATATTATATTCCCTCTGTCCCCCAATTATTGTCCCATATCATATTTGGTAACATTTGTGCGACTCTAATTCATTCTTACTTTATTCTCACTTTATCAACTCATTATCAACCATATAATTCTACTTTTCTTAAAAACCACATCACTCTACTCTATCTCAATATTAGAGAGCGGCGTGAGTAATTCTTAATACCTTAGAAATAAAATGTACAGTAGTCGAGTAGAATGTGTGAAATTATTAAAGTGCGGTAACTATTCAAGTACAAAACAAAGTATGATCATTTAAATGAGTAATAAGTGGTTTTGATTGATGAATGTAGAAATTTATAAAATTATTCATGAACTCCATAGAAGGGGAGCTTTGGCGCATCGATTACGGTATTGCTCTGTGACTGAGATGTCACAAGTTCTAGCCTTGGGTGTGGCCTTATTAAAATGGTAAGGGTAAGCTTGATCCCTATATCTGTGGGTTCCTTCTTCAGATCACCGCCTTGCAGGGGATGTCAATGTGCACTTAGCTGCCTTTTATTTATGAACTACAAAGACATTAATATTTTAAAATTTAAATTGTTATCAATTCAGGACGTGAAAGATAGACTAATTATCAATTCGAAACTTGAAAAATGAAATGCATCTATATAGGACTCGAATGATAGAAAATGATCAATTTAAGACCTGAATGATTGAAAACTATCAATCTAGGGCTTAAGTTGTCTCAAATTTTAAATTTTTAATTTTAAAATTTTTAAATATTATTTAATTTTATTAAACTAATAAACTTTTGTGAAGAATGATTTATAAAAAAAATGGCAATGGGATTAATTAATAAAAAAATTAAATAAATCAAGACCTATGAAATGTTATGTCTTAGATCGATACTTTTCCATAATCCGGTTCCATTACTTCCATATCAATACATTTCATCTTTTGGGACCTATATTGATAATTCATCTATCTTTTAGACCTTGAATTGATTAAATACTTTAGGGCTAAGAAAACTTATAAACAATAGTGGAGTACTAAGGATGTTTTTATTTGGATTGTTCTCAGTCACAGATCAGACTAATTCAGATCAGATCGAACCAGATCAAATCAGACCAAACTAGACCATATCAGACATGAATAATTATAAAATAAATAAAAATTAAACATTTACCAAATCAGACTAGATCAGATCAATTTCAAACTAACAAATTTTCGTCAAGTAAAAACCCTAACACCTGACCGGCTCTCTACGGCAAACTCGTCCTTCAAAGAGAACCTGCAAGAAGTGATAAAGGAATCCCTAATCTTCTTAAACATAAAACCCTATTATTTTGCGTCTGTCAAACCGACTATGGAGCCCATCTCAGCGGAGGAGCGATTGGTGACCGAGAGATTGAAACAGAAACTTAATGAAGTCAATAGAGCTGTTGAGACCCACTTCTCCGGCATTACAGACCATGTCAATTTCACCCTTCAGGTTTCTTCAATTGTTCTTGTTGTTTTTGTATCATTAACAATCATCTTTAGTTTCTTTAAGCTTATATGATTTGTTGTGATTTTCCACATGAGTAGCAAGCGTACTTTAGATGTGCGTATGAATGTTTTGATCGGAGGAAGAGGCAAGAAGAGATAAACAATTGCGTTGAGCGTTGCAGCCTCCCTTGTGTGAATGCCCAAAATGTAGTTCAGAATGAAATTGCCACACTTCAAGTAAATCTCTCATATTATGCCGTATTGTTATGTTTAGTGGTTATCACTTGTCTATGTTAACATTAGGGTGTAATGCTAATAGACATTAAATTAATTAATTCCGTGTACATCTTTGTTTGTGCGTTAACTAATAAATGAGAATGGGTGATAATATGTGTAATATGTGTATCTAATAAATTATTTGTTGTTTTTTGCTGGCTTGTGTTTCTAAACATATGGACTACATAATGCAAGTTTGAGAAAAAAGTATTGTGCATCAAAGTACAAAGTTAATGTTATTCAGGGGCGGAGCCAAGAGGGGGTCAGGGTGGTCAGCCGACCCCGCTGAAAGTTTGAAAGTACAGGGCTCTAAAATATCTTCGATTTGATATATTATGGCCTCCGTAACTCATTACCAGTAAAAGGTTATGACTTCTGGAAAATAAACACTATCTAAACGTAAAATCAGATTTTTCTAAATTTTAAAAATAGGATATAATTCACTCAATACTTACATGACACGACTCAGAAAAAGAGCAAAGACAATCTATTCTTATTGTTACGAGTGCCTATTTATCTAAACTGCATATGAAATATTCAACTCGGACATTGTTAAGAAACGATCCACCATTTTCATTCTGTATATATGTTGAGTTTCGACCCCCCTGGTTATTCATAGTAAAATTTTCATTACATTCATATTAGGACGGGAGATTTTGTGTCATCCTTCTGAAAGAACTGCACCTATAATTTGCATTGTGAATCCAACGTCTAATATTTATTGCAATTCAGTTATATACCTGTATTTTTCATATGTGATGTTTGAGAACTTTACGTGTATGTATATATTTGGTCTATTTATTGACCGAGTAGTTCAACGTACACTTGCAGATATGAATGAAACTTATGCACATATTGATGTCCTTGCTCTACTCTATAGACTAGCTTTATGGCAATGGTGATTTGTTTTTCCCACTTTTTGAATATATGTGTACTGATTATGTGCATGATTTCTTTGCTTGTTTTTGTTTAACAAACTTGGGCCATGAAACATGTAAGCAAAAAATAGTGATGATACAATCACAGAGGGCTCCTTTGGTAAGGGTCACTTGGCTAAGGTTACCAAACACGACTTGAGTTCATGTTCAATCATGTTAGATTTAAAAACCCATGTAAGTTGGCTTGTTTTAGTGTCTCTTTATGCAACAAAAGGTATCAAAAGCATTTCTATGGGTACAGGAAAAGCTACAAAGGGCAATGCTAGTCTGCCAGGACAAACTTGAGGCTTCAAAACTCCAGATGAACAGAAGTGAGGGTATAAAGGATTTGGAGTCATGTGTTGACCAATCTGTTCAAAATTACATTCAGACATTGCCTCATATTGTTGGAAGATTGAAGAGTAGACTAGGAATGACTGATCCTGTTTAGTTTGTATTACAAGCTTCAAGTTTTCAAGCGGCATCACTAGATTAGATTGCAGTAACTAGACTGGTGTCTTTTCTCATTACTCCGAATCCCAAATTGAATATGTTATTTTATCAAAAAATGATCCAGAATAATTTTTGTTTTAGTAATCCAATCCATATGCTTCTACTTTTCTTTCAAATTATTACTACGTCTATATCAACGTTTCAACATTACACGCATTTATATGTTGAAAATGAATAAAATTGTTAAATTTATAACTTAAATTGGTATAGAAAAACTACTTACATTTCTTAATAACTTCATACATTTTTTAGTGTACACCTGACACACTCAGATATTCAATATCATGATGTGATTTTGAATGTGGAATTACGGAGTTTATGTAGTCACCAAAATGACTGCATTTTAATAAAACTCTTAAATGAAAACACGAATCTCAAACATAAATATATCACGTTGCTAATCAAAATACGTCCTTCACAGTTCACAGTCAACACTCAACACTGTCTTATTCCACCTTACTACAGATGGTAATAGGGGATATCAATCTAATCTGGTCTAGGCTTCAAAGACTCAAGGCTCAGACTTATCAATGGCGAACTGGAGTTCATATGTGCCGCCAACAGCTCTCACAGTGTAAAAGTATACTCCAAATACGAAGCCGAGAGGCTTCCCGCAACTACTAGATCTTTGGCCTTTGTGAAAGCCGGCTAAATATCTTTCAAGTATAGCCATCCTAAACAAGTACCTTTGACACCGCAATCAACCTGATTTGCTTAAGAGTCCATTAGATTCAACTCTTTGCATATAGGGATGGACTCGGCCTGGTAGGCAATGCATAAACTCGTCTAGGCTTCAAAGACTCAAGGCTCGCAAGTGCCGCCTCGACACGTCTTACGCCTTTAGAACATTGCCTCCAATGACTATATGACCATTGGGGTGAGGATTATTCTATACACTCGATCACCACAATCTCTTTATATTTTCTTACATTATTTACATTCATCTACTACTAATTTATCTAAACAAGTCCCTTCTTCATCTACCATTCTATCACAAGCAATATTACAATAGTGATATATGTGTACGTAATATTATACAACTATTTTAAAATTATACCCCAATAAAGGAATTTATACTACAATAGTGATATACATTATTGATAGCAACGGAATTTATAAAGAATATATTTATTCTTGTTAATCTTATGAATGGTAACAAATCCAGTAAAAGTAATAAAGAATTACATTGGTATTGATTTTTATATAACTATAAAGAGACCATATATGAATGGATGAATCTTTTCGATTTAATTACAAATCTTCCAAATATTAAGGAATACAATTTATTAGAGGTTTTAGTTTTACATGCAGTTATCGTCTATGAAGCACAGATACTTCATTAGGGTATTGTATTGATGTATCGAAAACGTTTCCGTATCCGACACTCTAGGATACTTGTAGTGTACGTTCCCGAGTCGTATATGCAATTTTTAAAAATTTCCATTTTTTGAATAATTATTTTAAAATTTCGGATACTCATATCCTGACTGATACACGTATCAGCTTTAAAAAAAAACTTCAAAAAAAACTTTTAAAAAAACACCCATATTTTACATAATAAAATTCTAAAAAAATGAAAAGCTAAAAATAATAAATTTCTTAACCACAGTTATCTCCAACAGTATTTTTGGAATTGTTTATTTAATTAGCATTATTCCATGATGTCATACTCATGATATTCTAGGCCAAGAGCACACTGAGATATGGTGAGCATGCGTGCCCTTGATTTGTTTATTTATTTATTTGTTTGTTTATTATATGTTTATCACTAATAACGATGCTTTCATTACAGATCGGGCTTTGCATACTATTCGTGACAGAGTGACCGATGTACTTGATGAGGGGTAGATGTACAGAGATATCATGAGGTATGTTCGGGCATTGCTACACTGTGTGATGATGTATTGGGCCGAGTAGACCATGCATATGTGGCTGTCTCTCAGTATTCCACGACATCTACATCCACAATAGGGTCTTCCCGGGCACTACGATGTGATAGAGTGATTCTTCAGCGTTGTAAGCAGCGTAGACGCCCCCAACCTCAGGCAGAAGCACAACCACATTAGAGCTTTATGATGATGATGATCACGTTGACATGTGATGTTTGTACTTTACTTTATTGTGTTAAACATGAACTAGTTGATCGAATTATGTTTTGGAACATTGGATTTATTAGCAATTTTATGTGATATTTCTACTATTGTGATTAGTGTAGTTCCATTGATTCGTTTTGTGTGTCGAATGTATTTTGTTTTTTAGTAAAAAGCGGTTGTTTGATGTTTCTGAGTCAGTTGTATCGTACCAGGAAGGTTTTTTTTTTTGGGTTGAATAAGCTGCTGTGGATGTTAGCACACAGAAGAGCTGCAACTTGGAGAAGAGTTGTCAGTTCAAATGATGACTTTTGTACGGTAACCCACGGTTAAACATGGTTAACCCATCAATATTTTAAAGATTATTTTTAATCTAACAATATTTTGAGAATTATTCATTTAATGAAATGAAAAGCTATAACCCGCCCTCCAAAAGTCCCTATCAGCATTTCAACATTGCTCTTTCTCTTTCTCCACTTCTATGTTTCTCTTTCTCCACTTTTATGTTTCTCATATTTAAGGGTTTGAACTATGAGAATTCTCTTTATGATTTTTTCAAAAAATCAAAATAATTGATTGCTTAATTAAATGGCTTCGCCAAACGATTCAATTTATTCTACTCATCCAACAAAGTTAAAATCATTCACTTTTTCTTGTCCAATTTTTCAGGTTACGTTTTTTATTCATTTCTTTTTTTATTTTAGATTTTGTTAAAGTTCAATAACCTGAATCTCTGATTTGATTGTAGTCCTTTTTTTGTTTATTTTTGAAGATTGCTTTTTGGTATTTGAAAAACCGTTTTATCTGATCTAAGGGGCTAATTTGTGTGATTGGACCAGGTCTTTTAAATTATCAAACCGGCCCTGTTTATAAACCAGCTATGATCATCTGCATATCCGGTAGTCCAGATCAATATCATTGGGACGTCCATTATCGAAATGCAAATCCGATCTGAATAATTTTGATGATACTACGTCTATTACGATAATTCAATGACATAAAATTAATCAACCGAGATTTAAAATTTGTCTGATTTTATTAGATTTAGATTACAAATAAATACGTATATAATTTGCTGCAAAATGAATTTTTTATTTATAGAGTACAATTTTATCTTCACTTTATTTAAATTTTTCTTTAAACATTATTTAAAATTTATGTCTCCACTATATCCTCTGAAATACGAATTATGTACTCCTTATTGTATGTAAGACGGTATTAGTAGACAAGTTCCATATCGGGAAAACTCATCTGTGGATCGCATCTCAGCAGTTGTCTGGCCGCCGCTGATTCTTGCTCAGCTTTCTCTTTATGCACTATGGATCCGGCGCCGGAAAATTTACATTAATGACGCCGTCACCGGTGCATGTTCTTATGTTTTATTCACTACAATCAATCACAAAGCTGATTTAGATAAGTTTCGAGATCGAGGTTAGGGATGATAAATTATTTAACGGAATGTCGCGATTTGTTCGAGGCCGTAATCAACACAGAAGTTTGAAAGGCACGGAGAAACGCATAATGATTTTGCCAACCTTCAATGCAAGAAATCCGCCATTGGAAAGACGCTCTTGCTCTGCAAATTGGCTTTCTAGATAACATATAGACTCTATCGTTGAAAGAAGAAAAATAGACGCATGGAAGAAATGCAATTAAGAAACTTCAATTTCGATTCAACAACAGCGGAAGATTGTTAAGCTGCTCAGAGTCACAAAACTGCGTGGAATTCCGCTTAAGAAAAGTATGGAGACGGATGTTTTTATAGACCAAATAACCTAGAGAGATGACTTCATGTCATATGGGCTGGGCTAGCTTTTTTTTTTTTGTTAATAGCTGGGCTGGCTTCTTTGTTGCTCTATGTAAAACATAAAAAGATCCGTTATGTGATCCTGTCTTTTTGGTTTATCACATTTATCACTTAACTTTTTTTTTATATAAAAAATAGACGCATGGAAGAAATGCAATTAAGAAACTTTAATTTTTTATCACTGAATTATGCAATAATAATAAAAATTAAGGTTAGAGTAATTTTTCTGATTATATTGTGTGAAGTAACTGTAGAAGATCACCTTAACTATTTTCACATAATTTCTTCTTTATTTTATTAATAAAAACAATTTCAAATATATCTTTTAATAAATTATCGGAATCAATCAATTCAGCCACTTCAGCCAGAATTTCATAAATTTCAGCAAAATCACTGATTCAACCAATTTCAGTGTTACTTAACAGGTCATATTTGCCACAATTTTCTCCGTTCTTTTTTAGTTGTAATGTCCCACTTTGCATATTTGCTAGTGCACACTTTTGATAGTTAATATATATTATTTTTCTATCAGTAAAAACTTTAATCTAAATATTGTAACTAAAAAATGGAGTATAGTATCTCACACACAAAATTGGAGTTCTTTCACTCAAACAGAGTCTATTTGACCATTTCTATATCAATTCTTATGAGCATTTAGGTGCAGAAGAAGAGGATCGAGTGAAATTAGAGAAACTTGTAGACACAGTGAAGTTTCTTTCCGAGGTAGACGAGTTGGACGAAAAAGACTACCCACGTAACACAATTTAGTACATGATACATTTAGCACTACCTATGTCCCATATTTTAGTTCTTACAACTTTGGTGAGACGGAATTCAACTCCGCCTCAAAGTTGGATTTGACACCTACGATTCCCGTGTTTTTGTACCGAAAAGGGAATCTTCGTATTTCAGAACAAGAACGCAAAGGGAGTACACACTTAATATACAGCTCACACAGTGAAGTGTTCAATGTTATGATGTGATTTTGCATGCAAGTTTTATGTAATCACCAAAATGACTGCATTTCAACATCTCTTACATACGCTGATGCACCCCATATCCAATGTAAGTTTCAAGGAATCCATAATCTTGTTTTCTTTACGACAAAACATTTAAATGAAAACACAAATTTCAAATTTCTTACATACGCTGATGCACTGTCTTATTCCTCTTGGCTACAGATGACAATAGGGAATGTAGGTCTAATTAGGTGTTTGGCGTGAAGCTTGCTTTGGCCTCTTTGCTGTGTTTCTCTTGCTCAAACTTATCAATGGCAACCTGAAGTTCATCTGTGCCACCAACTGCTCTCATCGTGTAAAAGTATACTCCAAAGACGAAAGCAGAGAGGCCTCCCGCAACTACCACATTCTTGACCTTGGGTGAAAGCCGGCTGAAAGATCCGCCGAGTATAGCCATCCTGCACAAGTAGCTTTGAGAACGCCTGATTGTTCTTACTGACCTGTCCAAAAGATTGGGTATGTGAAGGGAGAGTAGAATCAAAGACCACACATTAATATATACAAGCAAGAATCCACTAAAGTGTCAGTTTTGGTTCTTTCCATATTTGGTTTATAGAGCTTGTCATCCAGACTTTCTACTGGTTATTACTCAGGTCTCAAATTTGAAATGGTTGAAATGAATTCAACTTCCCTTCTACACTCACATTTTAGGTACTACTAATTATTTCATTTCATTTATTAAAAAAAAATCTAGAAACTAAACAAACCAAATTCTGCATATTCAGCCACAGTTTAAGCAAATTTAGCCGAATAAGCCCTTTTCACCTCACCAAATGGTCACTAAGTGAAATTCATCAAGCCAAGGTTGTTGAAGCCTCAAAGGAAGTGACAACCAACTAAACTTTTACTTACAAGTATACAAAGCAGAGGAATCAACTACTGCCCTACACTTAGCAGGTCATTGCCCCATTATTGATTTAGTGTTTTTGCTTCTCTTCCAATCTATTTTATTGAAAGTATAGGTCCCCTACACCTTGCCGAGTTGTCTGGCTAGTCGATTCAACTAAAAAAGGAGTTAGTCGACGAGTTTGGTGACTCATCGAGTCTCATTACAGGTAAAGTAATCATAATAGTCGCGATTAAGGGGGTCATTGCCACAAATCCTGGCTGTGGCGTCGAGTATACATCTGGTGTTTCCCTTTGTGCGCCATCGCCAGACCTGTGCTATTTGCGGCATTATATGGCCCAGATTAAATACGGGACCTGCAACCAGTAACACCCATTGAGCACCCAGGGACCGGCAACCACCCCAACACCCATCCAACCACCCCCAACACCAACACTCAGTGACCGGCGACCACCCAACGCCCATCCCACCACCACCCAGCGATCACCCGACCACCACCAAGCAACTCGCGACCACCCAGCGACCAGTGACACCCAGCACCCACCCGACCACCACCAAGCAACTAGCGACTATCCAGCATCCACCCAACCACCACCTAGCAGCTTGTGACTAGGGGTGGGCGCGGTCCGGAACGGTCCGAGAAATTAGTAAAACCTGTAATGTATCCGTGAGGTTTCTAACGGTCCGGTACGGTCCGGTTATAAAGATGGAACCATTCGGTACCGTGTCGTTTCGGAACGGTACAAAACGCTACGGTACAATGCCAAACACATGCTAAAAAAATTGGACAAATCTTGCGATTAATAGATACCATAATACCAACTAACTCACATGAAATTTCGATATAAATACAAGAAATTGCATACGTAGTATTAAAATTCACAAACACACCAATAGTGCAACATAACTAAGAAAAAGTATAGCAACATGATGATACATGACATAAATATCATCTTAAAATTACTAGGTTCATGTGAAAACATTAAAAGAATATCATCAAGTTGTTGAATGTAATAGAAAAAATCATCGTTCTTCTTCTTTGTTCTTGATTAAATATTAGTTCTAATTTAATTTATAGTTGGACGTGAGAGAAGATTTAAACCATATTAATTAAGTTGTAGTTGCACAAACATGATACAACAATAAGTCATATACACTTAATTACTAGAAATGAATAGTCATCAATAATTATTAAAACTTTAACTTTGTTTCAATATATACCAAAATATAACACAAATTATCTAAAAAGAAAAAATAACAATATACATATAAACACACTCATTTAGCTATTTTAGGGACACATGAATACATATTTGGGTATAAAATTGTTGTCCTATAAAATAGATTTATTGGTGTGAAAAAATATAAAAATTCAAATGTATTATTTTTGAATGGTCCGGTCCAGTATTTTTCGGTTCTCAAAATCTAGGACGTGTCCCGTACCCGTTTCAAACGGTACAATTTCGGGATAAAAATCTATAGAACCGTTTAAATACCGATATTCAGTTCGGTACCATTACAGGCCGGTTCGGTTCGAGTTTTATGCCCACCCCTACTTGTGACCACCCCTCGACCATCCCGCTACCAGGCCGCAATTAGTAACACCACCAAGGTCAACAAAGGTTGTATTTCCACAGAGAAAAGACAGATAATTCTTCAGTTTCTCCCATGATATTTCCGTGCTTTATCTATTACTCCCATATATGTGTGTGCGTGTGTCATTACCATTAGTGTATATTATATATTTAAGTATTATGATTTATGTATATCAGATAATCATTATACTTTTTCCATCGTTTGCAATGGAGCCAAAGATTCACTGTTTTTTGGCTTGAAAATATGATGGAATAAAGCAAAATGACTCTTTATACTGTCTGCGCTTCTTTGTTATGAAGAAGCAGTCAGTGCACGCAATTTTTGATGTGATTTTCACTATGGGTCATCCGGAAACAGTCTCTTTGTGCTTTAGTACAGGGATAAGACTGCGTACATCCGACCCCCCCTACCTCACCGTAGGTGGGAGCCTTTGCGGCACTGGGATCAGGGCAGATCCAGGAATCTGAGATGCCTTGGGCTGAATAAGAATTATACTAGGCTTAAATATTATATGGATGGGCTAAATGTGAAAAATGAAAAAACTTACACTAAAAATTGAAAAATTTCTAAGTTGTCCTGGGCTTCAACCTACTATAGCCCGTACATAGATCCTCCCCTGACTGGGATGATGATGATGAGATAATCATTATACTGTAATACTGTATGTTATATATTTATATTATAATAAAGACTGTAGGTTATTATGCGATACTATTATGTATGTTATACTACGTAGTATATTGTTATAAGTAATTCAGTTGTAGTAACTACTTAGTAGTGAAAGATTACAAAAAAGGCAGCCCGAAAGGCCAGGGTCCAGGGAATGGTCCCACCAAAAGGGTGTATAAGGGGCAAGTCTTCCCCTATCGAACTTTTGACAATAGGCTGCTCCCAAGACTTGAACACTTAACCAGTGCACCGAGACTCTCCTTTTAGGTCAATACAAGTTAAAAAAGAATTTAGGGAGTTTAATTTAGTAAAATATATTTCAAGGTTTTAAAAGTTTTGTAAGATCACTAAGACTACAAATCCTCATTGAAGGTGTGTTTGTGGAAAAGAAGGACATGAAGATTAAGTTGATCATCATGAACAAGATACAACAAAAAACAACATCCAAGCCTTTGACTAAGAATTTGGGGACGGCTAACATGATATGACATATGAAATCAGAGTTAAAAGATGAAAAAAAGAGAATCGATTAGATTGTGAATCTCTAAATTTATTACGGAGTACAAATTATGACATTTTAGGGATATTATTGTTTTGTGCTTTATATAAAAGACTTGTAAGACTAATGTTGTAAGAAACTTGTAGCAAGTACTTCTCAAATTACAACTATTGTCCTACAGATATACCTAAACTAGTATTAGTAACAATACTTGATATATATTTTAAATTTGCATCATAAACAAAAACTCATTATATTAACGAACAAAATTTCTCTGTTGAGAATTTTCTTCCTAAGAAATATACTGTGGATTAATTAGAAAACAGATCTTTTAAATTGCAGTAATCAAGAAAATACTCTTTCTTGTACTAAGCACTACAACTACAATTAATTAAATTTAATTATAATTGAAAATTTTAACCGAACAACATCGACAAATTACAATACAAACACAAAACCCTAATTTATTTACATAACAGAAAAATCACCAATCACTTGGAATTCAAAAAGTCAAGGACTATGAACTAATGAACTAAAGTCTAAAGGCAACATCAACAATCAACTGATAACAATCAAGAATTAAGAATACGAACTAATCGTTTATCAACACTCAACAGCCAACAAATCAATTGATTATTTACCAACTATTCATTTATAAGCATTAAACAATTAAAAATTACAGAACTAATGAACTGATCAAGTAATCAATAAAATACTAAAAGAGTTTCCAAAAAAAGACTGAAAGAGTTAAAGCTTTAAGTAATAAGGAGGTCGGAGGAGTACCTGTAGCGTGAAGCCTGAAAGTGAGAAGGGCCGATTGGCCGAAGGCCAGAGCGCTGAATCGCAGTAGGCAGAGCAGCGCGCACCAGAAGGCTGAGGAAGTGAGGAGTGACCGGGTGAGGACTGCTGTACGGCGGACAAGCAGGGGGTATGGCGGAAGGCGGCCAGGCCTCGACGGAAGGGCAGTCGGCGAGTTTGGGAGCTGGCGTTTCGCGTTCGTAGAAGTCGATGTGTACAGTGTATATTCGATCCGATCAGCTGCTCCTTTGTTCGGTCTTCGTATTACTCGCTCAGCCCGTTGCAATTCCTGGGCCATTCAGCGGTTGGGCTGGACAAAAATATTAATAAAGGGCTGAAAAATAAGCCTACCCATACTTATTACAAAGACTGAATACTGGGCCTAAAGGATTTCATTTTTTGGGCTGGCTTATTTTTCATGCTATGAATGGCTATTCAGATTACAGGACTACGAGACTTCACGGATATGTTGAGAGAAAGAAATTGTTGGTCCTGGTAGACTCAGGATTCAGGAAGCACACACAATTTCCTCAGTCTACATATGGCTAGGAAATTGGGCTGTAAACTGGACAAAGTAGCTACTATGTCTATGATTGTGGCTGATGGATCACAAACAGAATGCAACTATATTTGCAGAAAGTTTACATGGAAGATGCAGAATACTTTCTTCAGTGGAGATATCTTGGTTCTACCATTAGGGGGATATGACATGGTGTTAGGAATACAATGGGTGAGCACTCTTGTGGAGATCAATTGGAACTTTCAGGACTTGTGTATGAAGTTTGAATATAAAGGACATATAGTGGTGTTGAGGGGGTGGAAGAAAGGTGAACTCAGATCAATGCAAGGGACAAAGAAGCAGATTAACCAAATCAATCAATTATACTTAATTCAATGTCAGAACCAAGAGAGTGAAGGAGAAGGCAAGTAGGTAGAAAAACACTTTGGAGTAATGAGTTAACATGGTTTCTGATTCAGATACACATGCTATATCAGAATATCTACAAGTGTTGATTGATCAATATGGGGACATTTATGAGGAACCTCAAGGATTGCCACCTAGTAGAGGAATTTTTTATCATAGAATTCCTGTGAAGGAGGATTCTCTGCCAGTGAATGTAAGACCCTATAGATAACCTTTGAAACAAAAAGATATAATAGAAGAAAAGGTTAAAGAGTTGCTGGAGAAAGATGTCATACAACCCAATGCATCACCATATGCTTCACCTGTGGTTTTAATGGGAAGAAAAGATGGGGACCGGAGAATGTGTACTTGTTAGGTCCCTCATATTTTGATGTAACCTATTATTGTAAGAAATAGTTTTGATGATGTCATCCTCCTTTTCTGTTTAGATGTTCTGTTCAAAATTATCTGCTCAGTATGTAAACAGTAGTGTGCGCCACAATTTCTTAGATAAGAATACTTACAACATAGAAAAAAATACGAAAAAGAGGGAATACAATGTAAAGTGACAAGATTGAAAATGTACAACTTTATAAGAAATTAAATATACTCGAAGTATAAAATGCAATAAGGTAAAATTCTTTTACCTTACAAGGATATTCAAATCCAACCAGTATATTTTTATTTGTTATGAAGTTATCCATGTCACTAGTAAAATTGTGACCAATTTTAAACATGTACACTTTTTATATCGAACAAATTGTACTGGAAATATAAAAAGCAATAAGGTAATTTTTACCTTCAAAGGATATTTAAATCCTACCAGCACAAATTGTTCGATACAAAAAGACTAAAGTCACAAAGTCCACAGTATCTACAAAAACACGGGACACTAAACAGTAAACACGCAGAGTTGCATGCGAAGCCAAAAACCTACAAGTAGGTGAATATTGCGTAGAAGGCCTAAGGTATGAGTTTACATATCCTGCTTGCAAATTGATCCAATTGCGTCTGAAGAAGATGATCTGCTCCAACACAAGAAGACGAAAGTACAATTCTTTCGACGTCAAAGATTAAATCCTCTCAACCAACGGATGAGATTAATCAACCGGAGATGCCTATAAATAAAGGCACAAGCATGAGTTCATATCCAAGCTTTTGAGAGTTTTCTAAACAGAGAAATTATACCAAGCATTCAAAGAGAAACCCAGCATAATAGAAAGTGCTCATTTAAACTCGGCTCTCTGTTTAGACTCATGCTTCACTAAACTTCCCAGTCAGAACTCTCATCGCCAAATTATGGAAGTTTAGTTATTAGTTGGAGGCTAGAAATTTTATTACTTTTGAAAATGTCGTAAACACTTAGAAGGACAGTGTTATCTAGTCCTAAGTGTGGTAGAATAGAATAGAGTACCTTTTGATCCCCACTGGATCAATTGAGAAAATCTAAGGACTGAGTAACTTGGAGTGGTGTGTACTCCTTGTGAAACACCTTCAGGTCTGAGCTAGTTGGATGATAACAGCCAGACGGGCACTAAGTGTATTGGGCTTAATGCTTTAGTGGAAATCCATCTGAAAGAGGGTGGGACTGGATGTAGGAGGATTACACCACCTCTGAACCAGGATATATTGTGTGTTGATTCATTTTTAGTCAGCAAAGCACACACCAAACATTTCTTCAACTTAACAGAAACGTGAGTTGTAACCTCAGCAACAACTGCTCATTCCTCTGTTCACCTCTCTGTTAAGCTTACTGCTTGTCTATACTCTCATCCAAAGACATCTCTTTGCTCTAGAAGTCTTCTTCATCCTCAACTAAGAACTCCTCTTTCAAACAGAAGTCTCTAAGCTATTATCACCTTAGAAGTTCAACAGAAGACCTTGTGAGGGATTCTGTTCCAAAGTCAACAGAAGACCTCAACAAGGATTCTGTCACAAAAACTCCAGAACACCAACACAAGGTATTCTGATTAAGACCTTCTGTACAAAACATCTCTGCAACCAAAGCACATCTGTCTTTCAGACTTCTCCTTGTCCACTCACTAACAGAAGGTTGTTATATACATAGAGGTCAAGACTTCCACTGTGGATCCTTAATCTCTCAAAAGATTACTGATCATCATATCTGTGAGGGAAATTCTTTAAAAGTTGAAAAAGCTTTAAAAGTCTATTCACCCCCCCCTCTAGACTTTTACCTCTATATGGGACCTTCAGTACTGATTATAGAGCCTTAAAAAAGCAGACCATTAAAGATAAGTTCCCTATACCTGTGGTGGAAGAGCTCATTGATGAATTGGCAGGAGCAAATATATTTTCAAAAATTGATTTGAGGGCTGGTTACCATCAATTGAGAGTTCACAAAGATGATGTGTTCAAGACAGCTTTTCAAACTCACTGTGGTCATTTTGAGTTTTTGGTCATGCCTTTTGGGTTGACCAATGCACCAGCCACCTTCCAAGCCTTCATGAATCATATTTTCAGGAATTTTTTGAGAAAATTTGTCCTTATATTCTTTGATGTATTAATCTACCGCCATGATATGGAAATACATGAAATCCACTTGCAGCAAGTTTTTGAGGTCTTGAGGCAACATCAACTATATGTTAAGATGAGTAAATGTGCTTTTGGCATAAAAAGAGTGGAATATTAGGGTCATTATATATCTGCTCAAGGAGTAGAGACAGATCCCAGGCAGATTGCATCTATATTAAATTGGCCTATTCCAATCTCTTTAAAGCAGCTCAAGAGTTTTCTAGGGTTGGCTGGATATTTTCAGAAAATTTATCAGAGGATATGCTGTGATTACCAAACCATTGACTGATTTGTTAAAGAAAGGTTCTTTTCAGTGGACAAAAGAAGCTATTGAAGCATTTGATGAACTCAAGGAAGCTTTAACTACTGCCTCAGTGTTGCTTTACCTAACTTTGACAAACAATTTATAGTTGAGAATAATGCTTCTAATAATGGCATAGGAGCAATTCTGATGCAGGAAAGTCACCCATTGGCTTTCATTAGTAGATCTTTAGGGACTAGATGGCATAAGTTGTCAGTTTATGACATGGAACTACTGGCATTGGTGTTTGCAGTACAAAAATGGGAGCAATATTTGTTTGGTCAAACATTTATTATCAAAACTGATCAAAAGAGTCTGAAGTGGCTGCTTGAACAGAAGATATCTACACTATTCCAGCAATTTTGGTTATCTAAGATGATGGGTTTTAGGTATGAAATCCAATATAAAAGTGGGGAAGAAAATAAAGTGGCTGATACTCTTTCTAGAGTGACAGGAGTTGAATTATTATGTTTAGCACTATCATCTATCAGCTCAGATCTTTTGTATTTGATCAAAGCCAGCTATGAAGCAGATAAAGGAATACAACAATTGATGATCAAACTGAAAGTTAGCCCAAATATGAAAGATGATTCTTATACTTTAAAGGATGGTATGGTAAGTAGGAGAGGAAAAATTCTGGTGGGCAAGGATGATAAGGTGAAAGAAAAGATTTTACAATGGGCCCATAACTCTTCTATGGGGGGTCATTCAGGAAAGGATGCTACTAATAAAAGAATTCGTCAATTATTCTTTTGGAAAGGAATCAATAAAAATGTTCAAGCCTTTATAAGAATATGTACAGTCTGTCATGCTTGCAAGTATGATAATGCAGCATATCCTGGTAAACTGCAACCTTTACCTATTCCTCAAGATGTATGGATGGATATATCAATGGACTTTGTTGAGGGGTTGCCTAAATCCTGTGGTAAAGATGTTATCTTTGTAGTAGTGGACAGAATGAGCAAATATGCTCATTTTATGACTCTCAAGCATCCTTTTTCAGCCATTGAAGTAGCTCAAACTTACCTTGATAATGTATTCAAGTTGCATGGATGGCCTAGAACTATTGTAAGTGATAGGGGTTCCATATTTCCCAGTACTTTTTGGAATGCTCTTTTAAGTATACAAGGAGTGGATTTGTTGCTATCAACCTCCTTTCACCCACAAACTGATGGCCAAACGGAAGTGATGAACAGATGTCTTGAAAATTATTTGCGGTGTATGTGTAATGAGAAGCCAAGTGAATGGTGTAAATGGATACCCCTAGTTGAGTGGTGGTATAATACATCATTTCATTCTTCTATTCAGATGACTCCTTATCAAGCTGTTTACAACCAGCCTCCACCCTTACATTTACCTTACTTGGCTGGAGAGACTAAGGTAGAGGCAGTTGACAGATCTTTGCAACAAAGAGAGGCCATGATTAGAGTGCTTAAATCTCATTTGAAAAAAGCTCAGAACAGGATGAAAGTTCAAGCTGACAAACACAAGTCTGAAAGAAAGTTTGAGTTAGGAAACTGGGTTTGGCTCAAGTTGCAGTCTTACAGACAAAATTCAGTGGAGCAAAGGATCAATGATAAGCTATCACCAAAATTTTATGGTCCATTATTCCAGATTAGCAAAGTGGTAGGGAAAGTGGCCTGTCAACTTTCACTACCAGCTGAATCTACGATTCATAATACTTTCCATGTATCTCAGTTGAAGGAGTTTAAGGGTCAGTTGCCAGCCAAACCTCATATACCAGAGTGGTTACATGGTGTATCTGAGGAGACTGTGGTGAAACCTGTAGCTGTTTTGGAAAGGCAATTGGTGAAACATGGTAATGCAGCTAGGATTAAGTTTTTGATCCATTGGGAAGGCCAAAGGAAGAAAGATGCAACGTGGGAATGGGCTGATTCTATTAAGGCTCTATATATATATATATCCTGTCTTTTATAGTAGCATGACTTGAGGACAACTCAATGGTGAATGAAGGAGTATTGATGCAGTGAAATCGGGATATCCAGCTCAGCCTATCTAAAGTAGACTGTTATTAATACTAGTAAACTCACCCGTGCGATGCACGGTTTGATAATTTTTCTTTCAAATTTATGAGTGCTTAGTAATTCAAATCACACTATCAATTTGACAACATCTATCTTCATATTAAATTGATATACATTAAAGCATTAAACGAAACACACTTATAATATTATGGCCAAAATGAGAGTACTAAGCAATACTTAAAAGATCAAAAACATCCAACAAATACGTTGAAACCATAACATTGCAAATATGCATTTAATTTAAACCTAAACATTGTTGAACACTTCTTTGAATACAACATTCTGAGTCTTTTCAGTGGTTCCTTCATCCTCATCAACAATTAGAATTTTCAAACCACAACGACTGGTAACCCTTGATACTGCAACATATTCAGTACACCGGACAAATTTATACTATTTAAGCATTCAGGTGTGTGCAGTTCCGTCATTAGATCGGTCGTAGAATCTACCTTGAAAACACTGTCAGAACTAAGATATGTTCTTGAAAAGGTAAGAAATAAGGTGACTATAAATTTACACGAATTTCATTTTTTAGAAGAAGTGTCTCTCTAAATAGGTAAAATAAGGGAGTAAAATATGTGAAAGTGTTCAAATAGGTGTTTCTCCTATTTCTAATATCCAATTATGGTCTGGTCTAGTTTGTTTAAGTTTGGTTTGTCTGAGACTGAAATATGTCTTAAGTATAAACATCTCAAGTAATAGTGACTATGCATTTATACGAATTGCATTTTTTACACGAATTGCCCGGGTGGATTGACAAATCAGGGGGGTGTGCAAATATGTGAAAGTGTGTTATGACATTATTAAACAATACTCAAATATTATTTGTGAGAAAATGTTAGTTGAGTCGGTATATGAAAAATAATGCTATCATTTAAGAACAATAACTTTTGAAACACATTCAACAGGTAGAATCTATAGTAGTTCTTAATTCAAAAATAAGTACAACTCCAGTGCGATGCTCGATTGGTTAAATTTAAAGGGCGAAGTTTTGCTCAAATTAGAAAAGAAAAAAAACATACGCAATAATCAAGTTTGATGTTAAATGAAATGTATCCAATACATTTAGTTGCTTAGTACGCAATAACCCGTGTGATGCACGATCAGAGATTTTTTCTTTCAAATTTATTTGTGCTCACTAATTCATATTCCACTATCAGTTGATGTCAACATCTATCTCGATGCAATAGTGATATAGCTCAAAACAATAAACGAAACACACTTATAATAATGGTTAAAAAGAGAGTATTGAGCATTACTTAAAGGATCAAAACATCCAACAAATACATGGAAACCATAACATTTCATGTAATCCTAAACATTTTTGAACACTTCTTTGAATACAACATTCTAAGTCTTGCCAGTGGTTCCTTCATCTTCATCAAAAATTGGAATTTTCAAATCACAACGATTGCTCATCCTTGATAGTGCAACATACAATTGTCCGTGGGTAAATACCGAATTTTGAAACAACCTAACACGGGACAAAGATTAACCTTGACTTTTATTTATAGTCATAGCATATGAAGTCATAATAGGATCTTGCCGCCTCTAAAATTCTAAAGGCAGACTGACATCGGATGGGGTCAAGGACAATTTAGGAATAAATACTTTTTGTCCAACACTCACACCTGTTAATATCTTCCCCTCCAAAGCATGATCACCGGGCCTAGATGGTGAGTCCTTTACACAACCCCCATTGAATGATAAATATTTCGCAAAAGCATCACCGGAGTCCCTACCTTTAACGTTAACTAATGATTCGGTACACCAGATAATTTTATACTTCCTCCGTCTTTGAAACAAATTCTCACTTTCCTTATTTGGATATCCCTAATTTAACTTCCTATTTCCTTAAATGGCAAGTTATCTACATCAAAACAGTGTCAAACAGTGTCGAATCAGTGTCAAATTTACCCCCTGATAAATATGTGTGTAGGTCAAACCGGGAAGTTGTTTCGGGAACGGAGGCAGTACTATTCAATAATTTCAATGTGTGCAGTTCCATCATTGGATCGGTCGTAAAATCAACTTTAGAAACACTGTTAGAACCAAGATATGTTCTTGAAACTTCACCAATATTTAAAGTTGTCATATAGTCATTAACAGCTTTAATCACAACTGTTGAGAAATAGTTTGTATATGAGAATGTTAGTAACACAATCTTTCTATTAATACATATATGAAACATCTGATCGAATAGCTAATTTTTCCCGAAAAAAAGTACGCAGTATATGACTAATTATTAGTACATGAATCATCCCGTCAAATGTAATGTCACCCACTTAACATCAATTAGGTCGTTATCACCTACGCTAGCCGTGATTGACATCCCTAATGAGTATTGATCGTTTTGATGCTTGACTAAAGAAAAAGCAATCTGATCCCTATTCTCACTCGGATTATTTTTAGTAAATAAAATTTACATATTCAGAAATCACATTAAAACCGCTACAAAGCCTGATCAACAAAATTTTAATTTGATAAAAAATTGATATATAAAGTAAACGATTAGGAGTGACTTAAGTTGACCAATGAAAGTGAATGAGAAGTTAATTTTGGGACAGAGGGAGTATATATTTAAAATTAGATTTCCATCATGAATTGCATCTGTAATTATCAGTGACACCAAAAAATGAAAAAATTACGAAGTATATTTTTCACAATTACTTTTTTGGAAAAAATATTATTTCAATATCTGATAAATTGGGTTTATTTTAGGGATCCAATAAAAATAAAATGGTTAATTTTTAGTTTAAATTGTCATATTTATGACTTACGAAATTGGGTAATCTAATTTGCGAAAAGTTTCAGATCACTTACAAAATTGATGAGCAAGTATATTTTAATCGGACCTCCCCCTGTTAGCCCATTTCATCGTTATACGTCCCTCAAGTTATGTCCCAAGAGAGCAGCCATCTAATAAAATGCCCCAACCCTAATTTAGGCCGGTCCAACCTCAACTATATCGCAGGTCGCATTCGAACGTCCCTATCTCGACGTTGTCCTGTAACGTTCTCCGCGGCAAAAATATCCTAAACTACTCCGTCCAAGCAGCTTTCGGTGAATAATCCAGCCGAAAATCGTAGGAATACGCCCGCCAATATTCAAAGACATCAACAAAATAACCTCCAATCGTATGAAGAATGCTGGATTCGACAACTGTAAGTTATTCGATTTTTCGAAACTCCACCACAGATATGTGATTACTCGACACCTTTTTTTAAACGACTTGCACAACACTCATCTTAAAACCGACAGATCCAACAGATTTGTAAGCATGTGATGTTTTTAACTATGCCAGCCATTTCAAAATAATCTTGAAATAAATCATCAGTCTAAATGTATTTATATATACTGTGATTTCAAAAAAAAGATTTTCGGCATGTGAAGAATGACTATTTAAAAAAGGATATTAAATAAAAACAAACTGCAGAGCATATTATACCGAATGTTTTTGTCACCCCCATTGTGTTAAGCTATGTGATATAAAATTTAACTGTTCCTAAACATCATGAATAAAGAGAAAACAATCGATTGTAATTTTAATTTATAATAATTAAGGGATTTTAAATGTTCTAAACTGTAAAATGTGATTCAATATCAGAATATATGTGTTATTTATATTGAAGCTGAAGCCAAAAGCAAGTGTCTCGTGCATTTTCAAATGTGTCAATAAATATTTACATGTCTAATGAAAATGTAATATGTTTGATTCCATCTGAGATTTCTTGTTTAAGATACTCCCTAATATTTACAGCTATAGATTTGAAACTATGGAATATTTTCCATTTTATTTAAAATGCGCAAGGAAAAACAACAAAACCTCGAGTTTTTTATTTCATTTAATTCTCGAATTTTAACTTTTTTCAAAAACATACATAAAGTGTCCACTTTTTAAGCTGTCCAAACAAATCCAGAGATTTCTAAAAGTTTTAAAATTGTACACGTTACACATGTATGTAGATATCTAACACGCGGCATTAATGTCAACCCACTTTTCACAACCTCATTAAAGACACCCATTTCAGAATAGAAATGATGGTTAACCCTATCTCCCCATTTCAGAACTACGCCGGTGTGATGTGGTTCTGAAACTATTATGTAACAATCACAAACCAAGTGGATGAAAATACAGTCTATATGAACAGATGATACACACAACAAGCCATATCATCATACGGTTGATAAAACTGCACCATAAATACTACTCTACTTTAAAACAAAGGACTTCAATTTTGTGAAATTATATAGCTTTCTTCCGTATGTGCAGGTTCAGGATAGACTCTTGTTGCCCTGGCCATCATGGTAGGAAGCCATCATCGCCATCAAGCGGTCCTGCTCTGATCAAGTCAAAGATCAAATTCTAACCATTTTGAAAGAAATATATTTTTTCTTATGCTATTACAGTTTGATATCCTAATGAAAGTGAGAAGCTTCATGCCTCACAGTTGCTTTTATAGATGAAGCGTTGCATGTCTACCTGTTAGGAGTGAGATACACTAAATCAGTTTCACTGTTTTCACCTCTCCATTCAACCAATAACAAAGTAATTCAAACAGTGTTTTATAAACATCTTCTCACATATCTCATGTCAATAGTGCACACCTCCATTTAGAACCAATAGGAATAACTGCAAGATATTTTTCCACTGTGCATCTCTCTTTGAACCAATAAGATTGGTTTGCTAAAAAAACTCATGACTCGTTATCAATCATATCTTCAAATAATATTTTTTTAGTAGCTATCTGAACAAAATAGATAATAACAAACTGATGTCGACATTTATAAACGGGAACACTGTTCATCAAACTTCTTTTGCTTTTATATTAGAATAGATGTTGCATATGAATTTGATAAAACTCCATGTGTGAAAGTTAGTTAAAGAGTTAGTTAGTTAGCTAGCTTCTTGTTAAGGCTTTGGCCGGCTTATATACTGGTTGTAAACCCAGACTTAATCTTGGACCCAGTTTGGGCCGCCCGGCCCGGCCCGCTACTGTGCGGGCCCGGAACTGGCCCGATTTTCGGGTCCGGGTCCGGTTTAGTGCCCGAACCGGTGGGGGGGGGGGGGGTCCGGGGCTCGGTGCTTGGTTTTGGCGACCCGGTCCGGGCCTAACGGTCTTATTTTTAATTTTTTTCCCTTTCAATTAGTAAAGAGCCGTTTGGGTCTTGACCCACACCCCAAACGGCTATATAGCCGTTGGGTGGGTACGGGGGGGGGGGGGGTCCGGGGCTTTGGGGGGGGGGGGTTAAAAAAAACCTATAAATACTCCTAATTTTAAACATTTTTTCACACCTCTTCTCCAATTCTCCCTAAATCCTACTCTCTACTCATCTCCATATTCATCTTCTCAAATTCTCTTATTCTCCATTATATTTTATTTTACTATTTAATACTTATAATATTATTATATCTACTTATATACTCCGTATTAATTATCTACTTATAAATACATATACTATATTACTTATATTTCTTATCTACTTAATCTCTACTTATTATCTACTTATATCTACTTAATACATACATACATAATTACATACTACATATACTTTATAACTATTAGTATATACTTAATACATAATATTATCTACTTCTCTACTTATATGTCTTATCTACTTATTTTCTTATTCTCCAATCTCCATTATACTTTACTATTTAATTCTTATATAATTATTATATCTACTTATATATTAATTATCAACTTATAAATACATATACTATATAACTTAAATTTCTTATCTACTTGATCTCTACTTATATCTACTTAATACATACATTCTACATCTACTTAATATATACTTTATATATTAAAGTATTAAATATAAGTGCATTACTCATGTTATAGTAGTATACTTATGTATTATATTATATAAACAATATGTTATATATTAGTTACACTTTAATTAATATTACTTAAAATCATTCTATTACTCATTTACTCCCATTAATTACTATACACATTCATACATTTGTCTTATTACTTACATTTTGTATTAACATTACTTGATTAGTTAATTAGTATCCCACTAATTGTTACATTTTTCATTATACTAGTTAATTAGTTAATTATTATTCCCATTAATTGCTAAAACAACTCTACTTTAAAAAACTAGTTAATTGTCATTATAGTTAAAGTCACATTATAATAGTTTGAATTTATATTTGAACGAAAAAAGAGTAGTTCAATCATTTTATTAAAGTACTTAACATTTTATTAAAGTAGTTTTCACTAAATTAAAGTACTTGAAAAGTTGCTATAATTTAATTACTCACATTTTAGTTAAAGTCACACTTGTTAGTTTTAAGTATTTATTAAAAAATACTATTGATTAGTTCGAATTTTAATTTGTATTTTAGAGTCACACTTTTATTCACTACTTAATTAAAGTACTTCACATTTTATTAAAGTAGTTTTCACTAAATTAGTTTGAAGTATTAATTAAAATAGTTTTAATTAGTTGCATTACTTTTGTATTCATTATTATATTTGTTGCAAATTAATATTTGTGACATTTTTAAGATGGAAGGTGGTAGATATTCGGTTGATTTGGGTAACCTCGAGCGCAACCGAAGGAACGAGATTGGGAGGAAGAAATCCCGCAAAGGTAAAGAACTTGCCGGCTCTTCATCTCAAAGCCGAGATGATTTTGAAACGGGTTACCAAAGGAGGGATGGAGATGCGATGTCCGAATAACAACTACAACAAGAATTGGTCCGACATAATAACTGCTTTCTCCAACAACAACAAATCCCGAAGACCATTGACGAAGATGAGCTTGAGGATGAAGATGCGGAGGAAATGGAACCGAAGACGGCCGAGGAGGAAGGTGGCGGCAGCCACGACGCCGACGAGCCTGCCTCATCCCAAACCGCCACCGGTAATAAAAAAAAGTAAATCTGAACTAATGAAAAATAATTTTGATGAGTGGAAGGACGCACAAACCGGGTATTGGCACGCAACTTGCAAGTAGTGCAACAAAAATTATAGCTTGGGGACCTCCAGCAGATACGGATCCGCCGCAAGGAATCTTAAGGCAAAGCACCCCGTGGAGTATGCAAAATTAGGCGGCAGAACGGGGAAGCAAACTCAAATATCGAGGTTTGCGAATTCTCAACCTTTTGATAATTTCTCATACAATGATGCACAAAATTTGGCTGGTATGGTTAACTTAATTTGTGAAGAAAATTTGCCTTATATGTTTTCTAAAAGTCTTGCTTTAAGAGATTATGCATGCGGTAGTTTAAATCCTCAATTTAGAGGTTATAGTCGCAAAACTGTTAAGAAAGAAATTATAAGGCTTTATAAAGCGGAAAAGGCAAGATTTCAAATTTTTTTTGCAAACTTTGATGGACGTGTTACTATTTGTTCTGACATATGGGAGGATGATTTTTATCATTTAAATTATTTGGGTTTGACTGCACATTATATTGATGAGGATTGGAATATGCATAAACGTGTTCATGCTTTTCGTGAATTTAATGATCGTCACACCGCTGAACATATTTATATTTTGATTGAGCGTATTTTAATTGAGTATAATTTGATTGATAAGGTGTTTACTATTGGTTTCGATAATGCTACTAATAATACTACTGCTATACCTAGATTGTGTGAATTGTGTGGTGCCAATACTTTGATGGGTAGATTTTTTCATCAACGTTGTGCATGCCATGTTATAAATTTATGTGTGCAAGACGGTCTAAAAGCGTTAGGAGATGCTATGGAGGTAGTCGGGGGGGGGGGGGGGGGGGGGAGAGACGTATTTGGGCTAATGGTCAACTTAGATTAAAATGACAAACTTATTTGACTGAAAGAGGTGTGAGATATGTTGCTTTTCCTAAAGATTTGAGTATTCGTTGGAATAGTACTTATAAATTACTTAAAGTTGTTCTTAGATTTAAAGAACATTTTTCTGCTTTTTAAAACAACATGATAACTATATTATAAACTCGGCTGAGATTGACACTTGCGAAGAAATTTGTAATGTTTTGATATATTTTTTTAAAACAACTGAAACTTTTAGTCATGTTTATAAACCTACCGCAAACCAATTTATTCGTGAAGCTGTTAATCTCGCCGGTGCTTTTAGAGAATTTGAGAATGTCGTTTACGTGAGTTATTTTTGTGATTTTATGAAGGAAAAGATTTTAAAATATTATGCACATATTCCGCATATTTATGGTATTGCATTTATTCCCGATCCTCGTTTTAGACTAGCTAATGTTGAAGATTGTTTCAACTTCTATTATCTTGCTTTTTTTTGTGAATTTCCAATGTATGACGATAACCTCATAGATCCGAAAACGGAGTACAACAAGGTTAGTGCTTTATTTTATGCCTTATTTAATGAGTTTCGTGCATAATATGACAACGCGCCCCCTCTCCCGATACGAACATCTTCATCTATAGGAAAATCAATTTTTAAATCTGCATTTGGCAATCTTATGAAAAAACTAAAACAACTCACGTTACTCAACAAAGCGCAGTAAATGAGATTACTTTGTATTTAACATATGAAGTTGAATTTGAAGAAAATGATGACTTTGACGTTCTAAACTGGTGGAAGTCAAAAGAAAGAACGTCCCCGATTTTAGCACGGATGGCTAAGCAAGTGCTATCAATGCCAGTTTCAACAGTTGCTGTGGAACAAGAATTTAGTTCGGCCGTCAACGTCCTAACGACATCTAGAATGAGATTGAGCGCAGAGTCTCTTGAGACGCTTATATGCTACCACGATTGGTTGAAGGCTGCACGTAGAACTCAAGAAATGAGCATCACCCCCTCCCAAGACTTTATGGATGACTCAACAACTGATGGTGGCTCTACCTATGCCGGAGATTCCGATTCATTAGTATTCTAGAATTTATTATAAAATGTATTTCATGTTTTAATATTTCCCTCAATTCTTAATTGTAATTTGTAAAGTTGAACTTCATATTTCAAATAAATATGCGTTCAGTTTTTCATATGTAGCACTTCTCAAATTAATTAATTGGTTACAAACTTACAACTTAAAATTATTTTTCTAAAGGCTGTTTTGAAATTAAAAATAGTTTTACAATATGTAATTTGTTTAAATACTTATACACCTATTTTGTAACATTTGTAAATTATAAATCAAACCACATTTCTAATTAAAATAGCTTTACTTAATTCATTAAATTAATTAACTTATTTTACAATATGTATAATTTTCAAATAAAACAATATTTAAAAAAATTTAAAGAAAAAATAGCTCCCAAACAGCTATATAGCCGTTGGGGCTTTGGGTGGGGGGCAGGGGGGGTCCCGGTGGTGGTGGTGTGGGGAGTGGGGTACAAAAAATTCTATAAATATACACCTCTTCTCCAACCCTTCTCCAACTTTTCTCCATCTTCATCTTCTCTTATTATCCTACATTCCTACTTATACATCTACCATTTTAAAGATGGAAAGTAAATCTACCCTTATGCAAAACAATTTTGATAAGTGGAAGGACCCGAAGACCGGACTGTGGTGGACAACTTGCAAGTGGTGCAAGAAAGAGTGTAGCTTCGAGCGTTCACACGGATACGGGATGTCAATAAAACATATGAAGTCTTGTGACAAAAGAAAAACAACAACCAACGGTGGCGGAAATCCAATTGATATTTATTAGAAATTTATTTCATATTGTTATTTTTTTCTCAATTCTCAAATGTAATTCCTATTTCAAATAAATGCACTTGAACTTTGTTTTTAATAAGAATTTGTATAGACTATAACTAAAATAAATAAATAAATAAATATGACCCGGCCCGGCCCGGCAGGTGGCCCGACCCGTGACCCGGGCGGGTGACCCGGCCCAGGTCCATGAATGCCCAGACTAGGGATGGACTCGGGCCGGGCCAACCGACCCGGAACCGGACCGGCCCGCTACTGTGCGGGCCCGGACCGGACCGGTGAACCGGTTCGTGCCCGGTTCGGGCCTCCCGGCCCGGTGGTAAAGCGGTCCGGGCCCGGGCCTCCAGTTTAGTGAACCGGCCCGGCCGGGCCCGGTTCGGGCCGGAATTTATTTATTTTTTTTTTTGGAATTTTTTTTAAGTTTTGGGTTGGATTAGGTATTTTGGGCCATTTGAGGTGGTTTGGGGTGGTTTGGGGTGGAGAGGGAGGGGTAGGGGGTTAAATAAGAGAAGAAGAAAAAAAAAATTAAAAATCCGGGTGGCCCGGCCCGGCCCGGTCTGGCCCTGAACCGGACCCGGAACCGCCCACCACCGGTTCGGGCTCGGGCCTCATTTTTCTGAACCGAGGCCCGGCCGGGCCCAGGCCCGAACCGGAACCGGTTCACCCCTAGTAGACCTGCACAAAACCGGGCCGGCCCGCCCAGCCCGCCCAACCGGCCCGCACAAATGGGCGGGCTTGGGAATATATATTTACCCACCGGGCCGGGCCGGGCCCGGCCCGCAATAACATATGGGCGGGCTTGGGTTAGGGTGTAGGCCCGTTCGGGCCGATAAGCCCGGCCCGCTACATTTAATATATATATATATATATATATATATAATTTATTTATTTACATGTACATTTATATTTTCTAATATAATTTATCTTTATACATATTTATAGTTTATTATGTTTAAATTTAGGTTTTTAGATCTGAACCACTAGCCCAACTAATATAGTATCTATTTTTGTACTTAAAGATAATACTTTGTGCTGGAATTTTAAATTTTAGATATAGTTTCTCATTATTATTTTTGTGTAAGTATTATTTTTGTATGTGGTGAAAGACCTATAAACATTACACCCATATTAACAATTTTTTAAATGTTGTAATATTAGTTTTAAAGTATTAAAAAAAATTCAAAAAATATAAAGGTTTTCCGGGCCCGGAAGCCCGGTGGACTACCCGGCCCGCTCTTATGGGCGGGTATGGACATGGGGTTAGGCCCGTTTTTGCGGGCCGGGCCGGGCCCGCCCACATATGATGGGCAAAAAAATTATAAAAAGTCCGGCCCGAGCCCGGCCCGAACCTGTTTTTGTGCAGGTCTAACCCCTAGCCCAGACTAATGAAATAAACATTGATCATCTTCTTCTCCAATTATTTCTATCTTGAACTCTCATAATTCTCAGATATCAATTCTCATCGTCTACTTCTACATTCATCTTTAGACTGCCTGAATTGTATCAGATTCTAAGATTGTATATATCATGGAAAAGTTTTAAGATCCTGGAAAATATGGAACAACATTTACTACACAATGTTTACATTGCAGAAAGAGATAATGAATGTCCTATTTGCCTGCTCCTGTAAAAGTTTGAGAATTTTGAAAACACATGGGGTAGAAATGGTAAACACAACAACATATTATAAGTGTACAGAAGATCAATCTAAAGCCCAGACATGTGATTAGATCAAAAAGTTTTGCAGAAGAAGCTAAAGATGAGTTCCATCTTCCATGGGAAAGTATCATCAGCTTTTGATACTTCCGAAGAATTTAGACAGTGGCAGCGGCCCTTCTGCCTCTTCACTGCCTCCATGTCTTGATCTTGACCGATGTTTCTTATCTTTCTTCTTTCGCTTCGACTTTGATTTGCTTCTCCTTGATTCTCTTTCTTCTTCTTCATCGCTGCTTGAACCTGATGATTCTGATGAAGAACTTGAAGATCTGTGCTCTGATGATCTCTGAGTTAGGGAGAAAATGTTAGGCAAGATTATGAAACCTGAAAATCTGATAATCAATAACAGTCATATTTCACATCAATAAGAGAACATCAACACCTTAATCCTAACCATGTTGGGATGGATAGCATGAAATCTAGTGTCATGCAAAAAACAGTCACATTCCCAAGTTTATATTAGGTGTGAAATAAGAAAAGTAAAAATTGTGTGATTGAAAGTTGGGCAAATGAGAGAGAAATCAGCAACCAAAAATTATTTACTTTACATGGAAAGTGGTAAAGCTTTTGGGACAAACAAAAAAGGAATGCTAACAAAATCTAATGGTACGGAGGGAGTAGTTAACATTATAAGTTCATGCGACAAAAAAAACATTGTGGTCCCAACCTTCTGCGGAAGGAAAGATGGAACTTTAAAGTTCAAATAATCATAAGAACTTCTACAAATTGAAGATATCAAGAGACAATGACGAGTAGATAGCCATGATACATAAGATTACAACAGAAATGAACATTAATGCCAGGGTTAAAGCACAAGCTCGTCAATATGAGTGAATTTGGATGAAAATATCAAAATACTGAAATTGTTGGTGATATTGATAAAGCTGCTAAAATTGCAGAATCATGAAGAAATATTCAAATTTAATGTACTGATACAATGAAAAACTAACTTTTTAGTACATTGGAAAAGAATATTAAACACTATATAGACAATGCTAAAGCGATCAACTTCACCAACTTCAGTAAAAAAAACATCAAGTCCTGCTCCTATTTTCATTATTAACCAATTCGGCCAGTCAATACTGAGTGCTTGGTAAAAAAAATGCCAGGTAGACAGGTAAGGCTGATAGATGGAAAAGTGACTACCAAACGACCACTAAGTTGAAATACACAAAGCAAAGTTTAAATCTTCCATATTATGTGGCATCGTGCTGGGAAAAAACAAGTGAGAATATACCAGAAAAAGAACTAGTGACCCATGTTTATCCCAGAGTGACACATTCTAAACAGTGATAAGTGATGCATAGCTTTTAACATCTGCAGTATCATCTCTTTTAAGTGCAAAATTTTAAAAATTGGAATGTTTTATATGCTTTCAAGAAGAAACTTTGTTACCGCTTGGCTTTGCCACTTGTGCCTCCTCTCTTCTAGTATACTAACTTAACATGGTCAAATAATTCATACAACAACAACATCCAAGACTTGGTCCCAAAAAAGTTTGGGTCGGCTTACAAGAATCAACCTATGAAATCAGAGTTAAAAAACAAAACAAAAGAGATCAATCCTGGTCAAAAATTCATATTACATAAAAAATGCTGGTTACTCAAGCTTTTGAAAGACAATAAGAAAGGTAAGGTGAAACATTGATAAAACCCAAGACTAAATAGGCAATGTAGTTTTAGGGCTAATTGTCCCAAAATTGTTTGTCATAATACGTATCAAAGAAATACCCGCAACTTGGATATATACATCTGTTTCTAGACAGAGTTCAAACATCTTACTCCATATTTATTTCGAATGAGAGGCTCATTAAGTATTTACACCCGAAAAGAGAATAATAACCGATAAAGAGAATGACATTCACCTTTCTCTTATTGCTCCGGTGTTTCTTTGAGCCTTTATCCTTCTTTTCTGCATGAGCATATTTATTTATTACTAATAACAATTGATTATGACACAAGACTATCTCTTCCAGTACGGAATACCACCACACTACCTTTCTTGTGACTATGTTTGCTCTTTGAGTGGTTGCTTCCTTTAGCAAGCTTCATGGCCCTCTCAGCATCCAATTGAGCCCTGTATTCCTTCATCATCTTGTCTTTATCAGCTTCTATCTCTCCCTTCTTGATTTCTTCTTCCTAGCAGAATCGCATCATAAGTAATCTGGAAAGAAACACTTATGTCTAAATCTTTAATTGTTGGTTTAACTAAATTTATGATTTTAAACATGTCTGTAACTATTTTTGACAAATTAGATGAAAAATCAGCAGCATATGATCAAACAGGACTCACTTATTGGGATATAAGAAAAACTTTTGAAAAGTTGAAACATGAATTTTTTGGGGGGTGGAGGGGTAGTTACCTTCTATTTGATTCTAGCAATCACATAAAAAGAAGAAAAGAACAGATGCTAACCAATTGTTGATAAACTACTTCACAGTTCATTTAATCATGTATTACTTTACTACATGTAATAGCAATCTATTTTGTTGTAGCATCAATATAAGACCTGATAAAGATACAAGTTTTCATGTTGAATTGTTGAACTAACAGTAAACTAACAATCTACCTTTTGCTTCCTTTTGAATTCTTCCCAGGTAACGGTGTGAGAAGTTTTGAGACTTGCTAGACGAGCAGCATGCCACTCTGGTGTATGAAATGAACCATCCACCTGAGACTGCCTTCATCAGACGAAGCACAGAAAAGACAATCTCGACTATCGCAGTGGAGCCATTTCTTAAATAAATACTAATGAAACTGTTTTGCAAAACCATATAATGCAAACTAACATGTGATTTTTTAGAGAAGATAAAATGCCACTATTTTTAGGATTGCTACAAATATGTAATGTTAGTTTTTCAAGTACAGTGCTAAAATAGGAAATCTCATTTGACTGCATAATGATTTCAAGAAGTAAAGGAAATGGTATGTGCATAACTGATTTTATAAAAAACTTATGCATTACTAGAGAGCAGCTTATCTGCATAACCGCTACTCTAGAATCACTTGATGATAACCAATAAGAAAACAAAACAGAAAGA
The DNA here is from genome assembly GCA_945859915.1 of Cuscuta epithymum. Classification (NCBI taxonomy): domain Eukaryota; kingdom Viridiplantae; phylum Streptophyta; class Magnoliopsida; order Solanales; family Convolvulaceae; genus Cuscuta; species Cuscuta epithymum. The sequence goes on from CAMAPF010000043.1 coordinate 629,851, forward strand.
CTGTGAGTATGCTACGGAGTGACAATTTAAACTTCAGTGCTCGTTTATTTCTTTCGGATCTCCAGCATACAATGAACTACACAATTAACAAGTCCAAATTGCACTCAATATAGAAGAAAAACATAATGTACCAAAAAGCAGAAAAGTAGTATGAAAGGGTACGAACCATGCCATCTTCGACCTCTTCAGGTCCGCCCGAGCTAGAGCCAACCCGCGCTCTTTGCATGGCTTTGTAAGCTTGATTTTTCCCCATTTTTCCTTTCTTATCTTCAATATTAATTCCGAAGAAAAATGGCTTTCAAGGTTTGTGATTTGGAATTGTTCACAAATTAGGGCTGTGGAATCCAAAGTGGTGGCCTTATGGCAGAATGCGATGGAACTGACCAAGAAGGCGGAGAGGGTAATTGGGGTACTCGAATATATTTTGGTGCATCCCATTTCTGCCCCCGCTATTTTATTGAGTTTTCAAATTCATCCTTGAGACCATTTGTAGTGGTATAGGATCAGAAGTCCAAAATGTTAAAGTTGAAAATTTTAGACTCCTAATTTAGCGTAATGGTGTGTTAAAAGAGGGTTAAAAGTGGAAAAAGGGATGGAGGAGTGTATTTTTAGAGGGGTGGGTTGACAGAGTGGGTAAAGGAAAGAAAGAAAGAAAAAGGGAAACAAAGGACCAGTCGTTGGTTTTCTCTTGGTACAGATGATGTCATGCTTTTGTCATAACACCCCAATTTTTTAAAAATTGTTATAACTTTTTTATTTTTACTCCAAATTTTTTAAACAATATATCAAAATTCCTAACTTTTTATAACATTTCAAATGACACCAATATTACATGTATAAAGTATAAAACAATTTTCAAATTTTAATTATTGGAGTTTTCTTGATTTCAAGAAAATACGAAACACAAATTTTTAATCCATGGAATCTCAATAAATAACTAAGTATTACATGAAATCATTTTATTCTTTATTAAAACTAAAAAATTAACAAATAATATTAACAATTTTCTTAATGAAGTTTATTTTTTCTTACATCAAAATGTGTATTTTTATTTCATAATCATTTAGGGGAAAAAATTAAACAAAAAAAATTACGTATAATAATTTAATTGATATTTTACTAAATCGTTATGTAAAAAAATATGATGAGTGTACTTTATTGACGGTAATAGGATGCAGGAAAATAGGAGTTTAAACACTGTTTTCATATGGACGGAGTCCATATTTAACATTTTAGACTCTTGACCACTACAAATGGTCTAACAGCTCCCATCAAATGGCATCACATTTAAATTTAGGGGTAACTAATAAATGTAAGGCTTGTTTACTAACAGAGATATTTTCTAGTTTTTTATTTTTGTTTTCCGTTCTCAAATTTTTTATTTTCATTTTCCTGTTTTTCTATCTCCAATTTTCTGTTTTCATTTTTTAGTTTTCCATTTTCAAATTTGAAAACATGTTCATCAAGCTTTTGCACACGGTTCTGTGACTGGCCAGAAAACGGAAAGTATGGTACCAGTCCGGAACCGAATCCAGTACAACCCTAGTAAAATACCAGGTCCCACATATAGGAATGTCCGGAACGAAACCAGTTGGTCCCGATCGATCTCAACGGTTTGATAAATTCTTTACTCATTTCCCTATTGGTTGACAATTCAACGGCTCTTTAAAACTCTTCGCTTTAAATATGATTTCAAAAAACTAAGAACGAACCACCAATCATTGACCGGCACAGACAGGGACCGTCGGGTCATTGACGGGACTGACCCGAGACCGCCCGGTTGTCAATCGGACCGAACACAGACTGCTAGGTCATTGACCGAACAAGATAGGATTCACCGAGTCGTTGATCGGATAAGACGAGACTGCTGGGTGGTTGACCGGATATGACGGAAACCGCCGAGTATTTGACCAGACCGGACGGGGGCTGCTGAGTCATTGACCACACCATATCGAACCGGAATTGTTCAGTCGTTGATCGGACCGAACAGGTACCACGTGGTCGTTGATTGGACCGAACGGGGACCGTCGGGTCATCAATCAGGCCGGACAGGGACCGCCGAGTCATGGACCAGACCAGACTGGGATCATTGACTCGTCGACCGGATCAGGATCGTCGGGTCATCGATCAGATCGGAAATGGACCATTGGGTCGTGGATCGGACCAGATATGGGCCGCCGGGTCGTGGACTGGACGGGACAGGGACCACCGGATTGTCGACCGGATCAGACTAGGATCGTCGGCTCTTCGAACGAACCGAATCGGGATTGCTCGGTCGTCGACCAGACTGACACGGACCGCCGGGTTAATAGCGGTCCAGACCGCCGGGTTAATAGCGGTCCGGACCGCCGGGTCATGGGTCGGACCAGATAGGGACCGTGGAGTCATTAGCCGGACAGGACTACAACTAACACCGAAGCGGGACTGTATCCATCATTAGGCATAAGTATGCTAATTCATTACAGTGACACTACAACATCCGCGTTTTTTAAATTTGGAAAAGTAGTAAAAGTCACTTCTCCAATTCATTAAGGCAAACATAGACATATCTCATTTTTTTGTTTTGAAAAACGATTTGGTAAACGCATTTCTCTGTTTACCTTTCTCCAGTTTTTCATCAATTTTCTTTAGTAAACACGTTTTCCATTTTCCTTTTTCCAGTTTTCCAGTTTTCTAGAATACTGAAAAATATCTCTACTAGTAAACAGGGCCTAAAGATTTAAATGATTAGAGATACGTCAAGATTTAAGGCTTTGGGCTACTCCTCCTAAAAGGTCAACCTGGAATCCAAGATACGTCAGATTCGTCAAACCGACTACACCACAATGTCCAATTCTGAGTGACCTGTGCCCCCATTAAATATCAACGGAATGTGAAAATAAATATCGGCGTAGTCACTAATGTTCTAAACAATTATGTAGTCACTACGAAATTTAAATTAATGATTTCATAATCAGTATCGGCAGAGGCGGCGATAATGGCTGGTAGGGTGGCATTGATTGATTTTTAAATGTATGTTTGACAGAAGTAACAAAAAATATATTTTTGTGATCTTTTTAGCATATATGAGTTTTTAGTGATTGAAAAAAAACTAAAAGAAAAATGTTACCTAGTGTAATTGTTAACATTTAATTTAGTTTCGCTTGATATAACAAGTACTACATATAAAAGTAATTGTTATGAATAGTCATGCCAAAAATTAGAGAGTTTCTCTAAAAAGGTACCTAGTGTAGTTTCTAAAAAAGATTAAAGAAGCTCCCAATATTTATTGTGTCAAACATACACTTAAAAACTTTTAAATACTTTTTAAATGCTATAAAAGCTAAAATGCAAAGACTTTTGTCCTCCAAACATGCATTAATTTTAATAACACTCGGTATAATATTATTTACAGGGCATAAATGGTATATTACGATTAATCACTTTTTTAGAAATATTTAAAGTATTTATTTTGGTAAATGTTCATAAAAAATGTGTCGTTAAGTTTTACTCCGGATCTTTTCATTCTTGCAAACCTATTCTGCTTTTTCATCTATCTATAGTTGTTTCCGTTTTTACATTTTCTTTATCATCCCTACTGTTTTACTTTTAGATTATGAAAAGCTATAGACTAAAGCATTTGGAAACTGTATTAAAATTTAATTGAATTATAAAAATGAATACAAATATGATGAAAGTTTGTTACATAATGCTATAGCTTAAAAAGAACTATAATGTTGTTTGCAATGTTGTAATTTTATATGGAGTAATATGTACTATTAATTTAACCGCGTATTGGGTCTAATAAAATACAATGTAATGCCTAAGGTATAATATTACTCGTCTTATTAGACATTATCAATTATGAATTAGGTGATAAAGAAGAAAAGTAAAAGTTGTGTGATTTAGATTTCTATCGAGAAGAAAGATATGAATAGAATCACAAGTATTAAGATTATCTCATAACTAATTTGATAAATTTAGTGTAATACCACCTATTTATGTTCTAAGGTGACTAGGACGAAGGTGACCAAATTTGTAAATTATTGTATGCAACTACAAAAAAAGGTTGGCAAATTAAAGTCGGAGGAAATAAGATGTAGCCATGTAGGGTGATTGAAAAAAGAATTCACCTGTGGGCGTAGTTCAACTGGTAGCGAGGGAGTGCCACAAGGGTTATGTCTCGGGTTCGAATCCTAGCAACTGCGATGAGGGGTTACTATGCTAAAAAATGCATGGGGCTTCTGCAAGTACCGGGGACAGAGCCACACTCTCTATCTGTCAGATTGTGATTATAGTCCAATTTACATCCTCTCATCGTGCCGTCCGGTCGGTGTTGGCGGGCTCTCAGGGATGGGGTGTCATCCCGGACGCGTATACCATACAGCCGGCTGTACGGCTGGCACCGTACAGCCGGTGGCATTTTTGTAAATTTGATGAACTTCATGAATTCTCTTATATGAGCATTGATGCAAGTTGGATGAGCATCGAGTTTGTTCTTCTGAGTATTAGGAGTCTAACAATGAGCACCAGTGATCCCTGCTTCATATCTTCTAATTCAGTTTCTTTTTATTAATTTTCGTTTATAAAAAATTCTTAAATTGTGTTTAAAATTAATTTCAATATGTCAATCTAATGTAGTATGATATGTTTGATATGTGCATCATTTTAAAATGAGCATAAACCAGTATCAAATGAGCATATATAATTTACAAAATGAGTATCAAAAAAATCAAAACTTCATTTGTGTATGCTCATTAATTTTGGGCGTTATATTTGATATGAGCATCATTTTAAATTGAGCATAAAGCAGTACCAAATGAGCATACATAATTTACAAAATGGGTATCCAAAAATTCAAAAGCTTATTTGTGTATGCTCATTGATTTTGGACGTTATACTCATTTAAGTTTAACAAAAAAAAACACATTTTTAATGTGTTTAATATTCAATTGTGTATGTTCATTTCTTTGAGGCGTATACTCATCTGAGATTTATATAAAACTCATTTTTAATGAGTACAAAATGAGTATCAAAAATTCAAAAGCTCATTTGTGTTTGCTCATTGATTTAGGGCATTGAATTTGAATCAATATGAATCTAATATATGAATTTGATGTAATATTATACTTTTGAAAAATGCATGAATATGACATTTTAAAATGAGTTTACACCAATACGAAATGAGCATACACGAATTACGAAATGAGTATCGGACAATTTAAAAAAACTCATTTAAATCTCCACTATACTCAACTTTTTATTTGTGTATACTCATCAGTAAGACTACGATTATACTCCATCAGAAAACGAAGAAAAGGAGAAACAGGAGCCAAATCTAGGGTTGAGATGCCCTTTCATCCCCGTCAAACGCAAAATCCACCATAGACATCAGTTGAGAGCTCCATCATCACAGATCCGGCCAAGAGGCGAGCTCAGCGAATCCCTGTGGCGAGGAAGCCACAAACCGCGCGAGCTGGGAACGATGACCATACAATGCGCGAAGCCTCTCGAGGACGAAGAAGAGATGGAGATGGTGCGAGGGAAGCCTGCTGGAGACGACGACCTGTGCTGCGCAGAGAACAAAAAGTCCGGCTGTACCGTGCGCACGGTACAGCCGGCTGAACGATGTAATTTACCGTGTCATCCCCTGAAAAAAAGGAATTCATTCTGAATCTCGAGATAAAGACATGTTCCAATAATTTTTCTGAGCAGAGTATTTATCTCCCAAGAAGTTGGTTCATGATTGACAGTCATGATAGACAATAACAGCCGTAGCACCACACGCATATAATATATACCCATTCCATATTGTCCTATCGTACTTCGCACCCAAAATCTACTACTCTATCACATACTATCGTATTTAAAATCCGTTTAGTTACATTTAAATTGATTGAATGGGCTGTTTTTTTCGAAATTTTTGTTGATTCGGTTGATTTATGAAAAAAATAATAATAAAATAAAGAAAAAATTATATGAAAAAGTAGTTAAAATGATCTTCTATAGTAATTGCAGTTATAACAGCCAGAAAAGTAACTTCAACCTTATTTTTTTATTATTACACAACTCGGCTCACGAAATCAAAAGTTACATATCTGGTGAAAAGCTTGTTGATCAACCTGATAAGTAGGAAAACGAGGTTACCAAACATACTCATAGTGTCCTTCCATAAGAATTATTATGAATTTGCTCAAAATATAATAAAATATAGGGAAAAGATGCAAATAGACCATGTACTAACAAAAAAAAGTCAAATAAGCCCTTATTTAGGAGGCTCTGTCCGGCCGTCGTCATTTGGGGTGGTTCCCGGTGGAATTTTTTGATGAAATTTTTTTGAGCATCTTATTCATCAAGTCTAGTTAACTCATACCAAATTTCAGCTAAAACTTCAATCGGGAAGGCATTCAAATGAATTCTTGAAGATAACTGCGCAGTTATTTTCAAGAATTCATTTGAATGCCTTCTCGATTGAAGTTTTAGCTGAAATTTGGTATGAGTAAACTAGACTTAATGAGTAAGATGCTAAAAAAAATTCATCAAAAAACTCCACCGGGAACCACCCCAAATGGCGACGTCAGGACAGAGCCTCCTAAATAAGGGCTTATTTGACATTTTTTTGTTAGTACATGGGCCTATTTGCACCTTTTCCCTAAAAATAATAAAAGTGTAATATGTTAGTACAAAGTAGTTCATTACATACTGCTTGACTGATATCTATAATCTAGGTAGATCAATCATAAGAGTTTTAATTTGTTCAAAATGTTGTACGGAGTATAATAACTTCATGTAGGGAAAACAGGACCCCAGTCTTTTCCAGGATCACGAGCTCATAGATATTGTACACTTATATATCCACACACTCATAATACAAAGACCCAATCTGACAATATGACATTGTATTACCCTCACTCATCATTTGTATATGAGACTACTTCAATCTACCTAACTTGATCACATCCACTTCATCAATCGATATCTTTGAGCATTCTTTTCTCACAAAAAGGCTCTCACTCTCCTCTCTCAAGAAGACTCTCACTTTCACTCACTCAAGAACACTCTTCAAGGTTAACATAGAAACGAGAAGCGTCTCTATACTAATCTCATCAAAGTGCCTCAAGAATTTTTCATACACTACTATACTATACATCTAGATTCTTCCAAAAAGTATCCACAAGATTCTATTATCTTCTAGAAGGATTTATAGAACATCACAATTCTTCAAAATGTTCTAGAGGCTTCCACACACTTTCACACAATTTTAGAAAGTTCCACACTTCTCTAGAAAACTCCACATTATTATTCTAGAACATTCAATACTTCTTTACACACATATAGAGAATCTTGGACATCTATGAGATTTCTAAAAGACTAATGAATTTCTCCACTAAGGAGGGACTCCGGCATAATCTCAAGAATTTTTGATATTTTTGTTGCTAGAAATGTAACAACATATTTGCCAAACTAAATACTTTCTTGCTCACTATAACCACTAAAAGTCAACCCATGTCATTAAAGATCTAAAACAATTCACACTTTCATTCAAAAGAATGTGGTATGCTTCAAGCAATGCTTGTGTTCATAGAGACATATATGTTTTCTGAAAGACTTTGCCTTTTATTTTAGGATCATTCTTGGTGTACACAAGTTGTACACAAAATGTGTACATAAGCGATTTGACATCAAGTTCTGTCCCTTTTTAAATGAATTGTCTGTTTACACAGGCAATTATGGGGGTTTTGTGTACAATTTGTGTACAACTCATGTACACTAAGAATTTTCCTTTATTTTACGGAGTAACAGTTAATCTAATTTTTCCTTAATTGGTATTTACTTTTGAAAAAAGAAGGCGACACATTAAATACTAGTATGTTTTTTTCAGTAAGATAGCAAATGTTATTTAAATGTAGCAGTAAATAAAAACAAAACACAATGGTTTTACACTTCAATACAGGGAATGTAATGATGTAAAGCAAATGTAGATCTGAGACGGAAATGCATAATAAAAAATTACAATTAATGTTGTTCCAAAGACCATTATGCCTTCTTAACAACCCAATTCATCAGCTTTATAGGAGAGATCTGATCTCTGTATGCACTGCTTAGCCAAGATTCTTGCAATTATCCTTCTCCTCTTTCCACTTATATGTTAGTTTGCCTTTTCCCTTTCCATCTTCTCCGTTCCGCCTAATCCAAATGTCCTGGGCAGTATCAATATCAGAACGTCCTGTATCTTTGTCCAGAAAAACGAGGCTCTCGCTGTTTGTGCTTGCATAGAAAGCATGCAAGTATGACCCTCATATACCAAGACACTCAATCAACTGCTCGTCGTGATGAAAAAGAACTAAGCATTTGTCGCGATCAACAAATAAAGCTTCACAGTTTTCCTAAAACCAACAAGCAACTGGAATCCCAGACGAAGATGATTGATGGAGAATATCTGAGTCCACATTAAATATATTATAAGTAGTACGCAGCAGTACTTATTGTTTTTTCCTGAAGCGGGCGCACTTGCCCCCTCATGCCCCTCCCCAGCTCCTCCGGTGCTATCTTCCATAATTAATCGTCCACAAATATTCTATGAACATGGTACGAGGAAATCCCCAAATTTGAAAGGGAGACTTCCAATGATTTAAATGATTTTACATTTTCACCAACAAAATGGAATTCCTCTTTGAATGAACAAAATGGAATTTCTCTTTGAATGAACAAAATGCAAAATCATTCATAGTGTCGCGCGACCAAGATTGATGTATATTAAATCAAAAAAACATTTTATTTTGAACTAAAGTTCAAGATTCGCATAAAATAAAAAGAGATTTTAATGTATGAAAAGTGCCAAACACATTTATGTAGCGCTATAGTGCACTCTCATACCTAGATCCTGTTTGGTGGTATCTTTTTTCCGCTTATCAGGATTATCAACCAATTTTTTCACCAAACACGTCACTTTTGCTTTCACGCGCTGAATGGTGAAATAATAAGAAAAAATAGGAGTGAAGTTACTTTCTGGCTAGCTGTATTGATTGAAGATATCATAGATGATTATTTTAGTTATTTTTTCATGTAATGTTTTATTTGATTTATTAATAAAAAATATTTTAAATATATACTCCCTCCGTCCCTTATAACTTTGTCAACTTTCCTTTTTTAGACGTCCCACTAACTTTGCCATTTTCTCTTTTAAGTAAAGAATTAATGGTTCCAGTTAATTTTCTCTCATCTGTACAACCCTCAACCACACAAAGTGGCGGATAAAAAAATAGTTGTTGGGGGCATACTCTTTTATAATTGGATGTTGTAGTTACATTGATCACCAAAGTTCTATATTGATAAATATAGAACTTTTAATTTTGTATACAGATCTTTTGGGCATTTAATTTGTAATTATTTGTATTAATGATGAGTACCGTTCAAAAAATGGAACGTCGATGAGTAAAATATTCCACTTTGGAGTCACCCTAAAACCGTTAAGTAATAAATTTTAAATTAGTATTAGTGAGTTCCTAAAGAAAATTGATCTTTATTTAATTCAAGTTCACTTTAAATTTCATTATACTTTATTTATTAATGTGAGTTAAACTTTTAATTTTTTAATATACACGTTCCATGTTGTAATAACAAGTTGTTGGGGGCAAGAGAAGTGATTAATTGGGGCACTTTATATTTAGCAAAGAAGAATTATTTACTTTTCACTAGGCCTGGGACCGGTTCGGTTCCTAGGCAAACTATGTGGAACCGTTTGAAAATATGAAAATATACTAACGGTTCGGTTCTTAAAAATTATTTTATAGATAAGGAACCGATAAGAACGGTTCGGTTCTTGTCATTTAACGGTTCCTAGTCTTTGAAAAAAATCTTACGAATCACGACTGAATTTTTACTAAAAAGACATTCAACGTTTGAAATTACAATACAAATATGTTGAACCAGTTAAAGAAAATAATAATTTTAAATAGTTTGGACCTTCCGAGTTCCGACCCGCTGGAGTTTGGACATAATGAGAGGCCTAAGAAGCCTAAGAGAACCGGTTGAAGTGAATAATAGTTTTAAATAGTTAAATAACTAAACTAAAATAGTGAGTGTGATATAAAAATAAATAAGTAAATATACATTAAAATTTATATACTCATAAGAAATATATTTAATTTTAATTATTACATATAACGGTTCCTTAACGGTTCCTGGTACATATTTTTTTCAGGAACCGAGAACCGAACTGTTAACAAATAACTAATAAATGTTGGAACCGAACCGAACCAGGTCATAACGGTTCGGTCCGGTCCGGTTCTCCGGTTTTTGGTTCCAAAGTCTCAGCCCTACTTTTCACCTACCAAGCTACATTCGCCCCTGATCACACAGTAGTTACTTTATTTATCCACGTGCCAATCAGTTTTGACAAAGTATTGAGGGAGGGGGGTGGGAATATTTTTTAGCCATGCCACTATGCCAAACAAGATAGAATAACAAGATGGGTCCTTATGAAATGGGCTAGTGGCATCATACTATAAGTAGAGACATGCATGCACTACCACTACCAGAGTCACAAAACAAAGAAACGAGAACTACTCGCTTACTAGCAATAATCTAGCTAGCTCACACAATATATATTAAAGCTTAAATTACATACATATATAGTTCGTATAATAATTTATATATAAGTGTGCTAGCTAGCTAGCTAGGCAGTTAATTTAATTTTTAATTAGTTTAAGATGGAGGTTATGTCTGCCCTCAACAATGGGGTCACCAAGAGCCACCAGAACGGCACCAAGAACAACCAGAACGGCTCGTCTCATCATCACGAAAATGCCGGTGGCGGCAAAGACTTTGGGAGTATTAAGCCTGGCTGGTTTTCCGAGTTCAGCCAAATGTGGCCAGGTAATATTCATTGTCGTAACTAAAATCATTGTTCAAATTTTATTATCATTGATTAAGAAAAGTTAATTTGACCAAGTTATACGAGAGACTAGTGCCAGTGTATAACGTAACATAATATTGTAATTAACTTCTCTATCCCAATCAGTTGTTCTGTTGTTGTCGGTCCACTACATTTGTTACATTCCAAATTTGTTAATTGTTTTTAATTTATTCATAATGTATCAAATCAATAATGGTATCACCTCATGTCCTAATTTCGGGTGTAGATAACAGTAATTACTTTTGTCATAATGAATGTTACGATACCTATAAAAAATGTTACGTTATACGCACTTCTCATACACTAGATTTGGTTTAAATTACTACTAGTATTAAATTATTCAATTTGTAATATTCATATGAAAACTTAAGCGTAACATACAATTTGCCTACTTTTAATCCTATCCTTCAACCTTTTAGGCTTTTACCCGGCCAACGGTAGTTACGTAAACGTCAAAAAAATAAAATTACGTAAATTAACGTCATTTCTGGCAGAAATGTTACTTTTTCATATCATCATACGAATTAATCAATTACTACGTATATTATTATACCTCCGAACTTATATATATGTGGTGCACGGGTGCTTTTATCTATGACTGAAAACCATAGTGACACCAACGTTATTTTTTCAACTTATATATAATACAAAAACTTCACGTACTCATGAAGAATTTAATGCATCGATGGATTGCTTTTTACAATTAAGATGTGTGTAATGAAGGTGTCGATCGATAATTCTCTTTCCATGTATATTTAATTCTATAGATAGGTTCCAAGGGGAAAAAATCAATAAAAAAAATGTAATGTATGTGGTTGTTTAATATTTAATTTAAATATTAAATTCATAAAATTTGATAAAAATGTGGTGATATTTTGCATGTTAACGGTCATTTTCATCGTCTGATATTTTGTTTTTCTAGGCGAAGCATTCTCACTCAAAATAGAGAATTTACTATTCAAAGGAAAGTCAGATTACCAAGATGTGATGTTATTTGAGGTACGGAAATATTCATTCAAACTCAAATATATAGCATTATAGCTACATTACGTTCTGATCGGTTGATTTGGTTTGATCCATTTTAGTCTAATATAGTTACAAATTTAACTAATAAGACCGAGTGATGTGGGTAGCCACGTGCGTGTTGTGTCAGGCCATGTGTGTGCCACGTCATCAGGTAACTGGCTGACTGACGAGTTATCTGTCAAAAGTCGGTTTTGACGAAAATCTCAAAATAAGAAATATAATTGATGATAATGAAATTACGATAGCTGAATTGACTTTTCGTACATAAGACCGAGGAACGAATTTAACATTTTTCGTACATAAATTATGATACGTAGTAGTTGATAACGTTTTTAATGTATCAAAAAAATAACGCAGTCAGCTACATATGGGAGAGTGCTGACACTGGATGGAGCAATCCAACACACAGAGAATGGAGGATTTCCTTACACTGAAATGATTGTCCACCTCCCTCTTGGCTCCATTCCCAATCCTAAGAAGGTTAATTATATTGTTAAATATATACGAAGTATTGCTTTTTTGTTGTATTTATTATAGATTAGTTATATATTTAATTATTTATCTGTCTCGATGTGCTAAAGTGCTACCAGCCTCCATTATCTTTGAATATATAATAAATTGATATTCATTTATGTCTATTATTTTTGTTTTTCAGGTTTTGATCATTGGAGGGGGAATCGGCTTTACTTTGATGGAAGTGTCTCGTTATCCTACAATTGAGAAAATAGATATTGTTGAGATTGATAAAATGGTAGTCGATGTGAGTATACACTCATACTTTAAAATTACTGACTTTATTTATCGAATGAGATCAAAGATGATACGATTAAATGTAAGAAAATATAATGCAACTTAAAGTAGTCTTAAACCAGAAAAGTTGATTAAAAGATTGAAATAAATACAAATATATGACTAAATAAAGATAAAATGTGGCTTGTAAAAATAGTGACTATAATAATAAGTCATAGTATGCTCATCAAATTTTGGTTTTAGGAAAATTAAAACTCCTGTTTTTTGAAATACAATTATCAAAATATTATATTAATACACTTTATTGATTTGTGTAAAACAATAAAAGGTGTCTAGGCAATTCTTCCCATACCTCGCTGCAGGATTTGAGGATCCCCGCGTGACGCTCCATATTGGAGATGGTACAAATAATTTTTACCATTATCTTATTTCCCATTCTTTTCAATTATTGGTTATATATAATATGCTCATAATTCATTTTAATAATTTATATTCTGTTACTCTCATACATTTAGGAGCTGCATTTGTGAAGGCTGCCCAGAAAGGATATTATGATGCAATTGTGGTAGACTCTTCTGATCCTATAGGTACTTAATTAATTGTCGATTCTTAATTAATAATGACACTCTCCTCAATTAACGTTGACTATCAAACAAAGTTTGACGTTGACTATTATGACGTTGACCATCAGGACCGTCAAAGGACTTGTTTGAGAGGCCATTCTTTGAGGCAGTTGCCAAAGCACTACGACCAGGAGGAGTTGTGTGCACCCAAGCTGAGAGCATATGGCTTCACATGCACCTTATTAAGCAAATAATGGCTAACTGCCGTCAAGTTTTCAAAGGATCAGTCAGCTATGCTTGGACCACTGTCCCAACATATCCGAGGCATGCAAGGCTTCCTCTCCTAGATCACCTATAAATGTTTTTGCTTGAACTTATTTCAATCGCGAACCAGACCAGTCATAAAAAGATCAGAACAGGCTAGACTAAACTCTAACAAATCAAACTAGACCAGATTTCTACAGTTGTAAAATACACAAAGACCAAGCACCTACTAGACCAAATCGGTTTAGACCATCTCAAATTAGACCAGATTAGAACAAAAAAATTCAATTCAAGTAAAAACATTCTTAATCTCCTAAATTTTGAAATTCTAGAAAATAATTTCAATTCTTCCGACTTTCCCTTTTCAACCGTAACATTCATATCTTCTCATATCTAAATCTTGTCATCATACCATCAATATCTTTGAAAATAGTACTATGTACACTATTACAACTACTTTTTTTGAATTTGTCCTTCATTCCATTATACTATATCATCATTTTCCCACATATCTTCAATCATTTATATCCTCTTTCACTATTCTTAATTTCATTAATCTACTTTTAAATGAGAAAGACATAAATATTATGGAGATACTACGTACTATTCTTGTTACAAAAATGATGTCTGTACCCAATCTTATACCCACTTTTGCACCCACCTATGTTTGTGAAGTGTTTTTTGTGTGTGAATTCCGGTTCACAGACAATATTTTGCATAAACAAAATATTGTCTGTGAATCAGATTCACAGACAAAAAAACACTTCACAAACATGGTGGATATAAGAGTGGGTACATCAAAATTGTTGTTCTTTTTAATCCTAAATTTGGAATCATGTACTAGTATAACTGTGTTCGAAATGTTGCAGTGGCGTGATTGGTTACATGTTGTGCTCCACTCAAGGACCAGATGTTGACTTCAAAAATCCAGTCAACCCTATCGACAAACTAACTAACCATGTCAAATCTAAAGGCTTTGGACAACTCAAGTTCTACAACTCGGAGGTGATGTCTTGCTTGTACTTTTTCTAGCCCACAAGTTTAGATTCTGTTGATACTTTTTTGTCAATAATATTTGATGTTAACTACGGAGTACTCCCTCCGTCCTCTTTTAAATGAGACGGGAGATGGTGGCACGGGTTTTAAGAAAAGTGAGTTTGTGTGGTTGATATTAATTGATAAAGTAAGAATAAAGTAAGAATGATTTTGAGCCACACAAAGTTTACCAAATAAGGTATGAGACAATTAAATAGGGACATCCCAATATGGTAAAACGGGACATTTAAAAGGGGACGGAGGGAGTACTTTTTATTTAATAATTTAGGTTATTATATTGAAGACTAATAATTTTGAGGTGATTTATCTAAATTTGATTAAAATATGAGGTTTTCTTAAATAAGAATAGCGTTTATATAGGAAGTAAAACACTCTAATACCGATCATGCTCTGATCATTTTGATATTCTGAGTGACATAATATGGGGTTTAATGCACCAAATTCACTTGTAAAATTTAAATTCGACGCATTAGCCACTTGTGATTAAAAAATTCATCAAATCTCCCTATTGTTATAATTAGTCATGCACAAATCTCCTCTAAGAACAATTTTTACAATTTTAAAACCATCTTTCTTAATAATATGATTGAATATGCATGTATTGTCAAAATTTCTAAATTATACAAAAAAAACTAACCATTATTCATTTTCTTGGCAATTACATCTGTTCACAGAAGGGGCTTTCGCATAAATAACCATAACATATGGGGGTTTGACGTACTTTTTAAATCACAAGAGGCTAATGCGTCAATTAATATTTCATTGGTAGGGTAATTTATATGATTTTTTTAGTTTCATAGATGGTTAAACAAGTACTCGTATGTTTTTCATACCACTAAGATTATCAATTTTACCTTTTTGGTTCGTCTCACTAAGATTGTGTCATACCAGATTTTGTAAAGTTTGTGTGATTTTAAATCATCTTACTTTATTCTTATTTTATCGATTTAATATAAATCACATAAACCACTTTTTATTTGTTTGTGTGTCACTCCTTGTCTCATTGTTAGTGATACGGGTGAAGTATTACTTCAAGTCATTTTATGGAAAGTACATTATTTTCAAAAAAAAGGTAAACATCTTCAAGTCTTCAACCGAAAAGTCAAACATGATCTTTAACAGATCAAGTAACTATTTGCGAAAATTGTGAAAAGTAGGATAGAGTTTACAAGAATTCAAAATATTTGTAGCAGTCATTTGAATACTTGATCAAGTTCAAATTTTGATTATATTTCTTTTTCATTACACTGATACGTAGTATATTATTGTTTTCTTTCCTATGAAGATTCATAAAGCAGCGTTCATTCTACCATCCTTCGCAATAAAATTGCTCGAGTAGGAACAGGAATAAAGACATGAAGGTTTTCGCAAGATCAAAGGAGGCATTAATTAATATAATGCGAGGATCAAGAAATATAAACTATATATACAAATATACAATATGTGTGTCGTACTAGCTGCATTGTTTTCTATTCTTATGCCTTCAAATAATTTGAGCAGAGTTTTGGTTCGCATATGTTCGTTTCATAATATCATCTAATTGCATCCAAAATAAATTGTACGCCATGAATTGTATTTTTCTTATGATCAATAACAAGAAAATCTTGACCTGGCCGGCCTCTCACGATCTTTACAATTTTACATTCTAGTTATCATTATTTTACATCTAATACTATGGACTAAAATTTATGGGAATTAGTGTTGTGGTACTAATGCTATAGACGTGTTTGACAATCAACCGTTAGCAGATTTTGTTTGTGGATTACGAAAAAATTGATAATTTAATTGTTTGACCGTTGCAATTAACAAATAATGTCATATTTCACAACGCTAAGACTATGTTTGATATGATCAGGGGCGGATGTACCCTTTAAACAATGGGGGCACTTGCCCCCAATAACGTTTGGGTTTTTAGGTGTTTTTAAAAACGTTTTTGTCATTTAATCACTAGTGCCCCCAATTAAAAATTTGATTGCCCCCATTAAATACTCCACAAAATTTATGAAATGCAAAAGTTGCGAAGAGACAACCTATCTGCCATGAAACTTTTTAAAAAGTCCACTATCATTTACACCGGTGGGCGTATCTCAACTGGTAGCGAGGGAGTACCACAAGGGTTAGGTCTCGGGTACGAATCCCGGCAACTGCGATGAGAGGTTACTATGCTGAAAAATGCATAGGGCTTCTGCAAGTACCGGGGACAGAGCCCCACTCTCTATCTGTCAGATTGTGATTATAGTCCAATTTACATCCTCTCATCGTGCAGTCCGGTCGGTGTTAGGGGACCCTCAGGGATGGGATGTTATCCTTTTTTTAAAAAGAATGGTTGAGCAGTTAAGCCAAATTACCCACTATCTTTTTCCAAAAACTACACGTACTGTACAATTGGATTTGTCAATTATCCAACCGACTAAGGATGTTTTCTTTTTGGATTGAAATTTGCGTGTCTGGTCTAGTCTGATCTGGTTAGGTCTGGTGTGGTCTGATCTAGGACTGAAGACTATTCAAAAGAAAACATCCTAATTAAGATTTAAAATTAGTTGGTTTTCTTATCTTTACTCTCATAATAAGGTTTATTAATTATAGGTTTTTCAAAAGTATAATTGAAATAAAATGTATTTATAGACATATGGTTAAAGTTACTTGGAGTACAATGTCATGATCATTTAAATATAAAATTGAGTTTACTTGGTCCTATTTTGAGTCATTTGTTTTTTAAGAATGTTACAACTTACATC
Organism: Cuscuta epithymum; assembly: GCA_945859915.1. Lineage (NCBI taxonomy): Eukaryota > Viridiplantae > Streptophyta > Magnoliopsida > Solanales > Convolvulaceae > Cuscuta > Cuscuta epithymum. The sequence continues at coordinate 647,145 of CAMAPF010000043.1, forward strand.
TCTTTAAATTAATGTATAGGCAGCCTACTGTATATGTTGTTATTTCTAAACATTTATTTACTCCGTAGTAAGTAATTTCTGAACGGGAGCCCCGTCTGGCCTCCTCCGTTTGGGACAGTTCCTGGTGCTATTTTTTGCTGATTTTTTTTGTATGTTTTTCATCAAGTCTAATGTTTTTTGGAAGTTGAGTACCTTCCTGATTGAATTTTTAGCTGAAATTTGATATGAAAAAATTAGACTTGATAAAGAACATGCAAAAATATTTGAGCAAAAAATACCACCGGAAACCTCCCCAAAAGGAGGAGGCCGGACGGCGCTCCAGTCAGGAATTTCCTGACCGGAAGATTACTCGTATGGTGTATGCCCCCAATAACTAAGTTTTCTAGATCCGCCACTGGATATGATGTAATGTAATGTAATAGAATGAAGTGCGCAATGCAATACAAAATTATTTAACCAACATTACATGTTTGTTTATCTACCGTTTATATATATAAAATGGTTCGTTGCTCAAACGTTCACGAGATTTTGATTTCCTACAATTCTGTTTCTCCAAGCAACAATAAATCAATCACTGGTTAGTGGTTAGAAAATTAAAGCCGAATCATATTTAAGAGAGGATTGTCCTCTTCGATCTGTTGCTGAATTGGAGACGACGTCATTTCTTGTCCACCCCAGTCCCACCATATTCGTCAAGGTCGGTCAGTTCATTTTTATGGCAAGTAATCCCAAATACTTTTATAAGCTGTAATCTCAAATACGGACCTTTTTTTAATGTAAAATTTAAAGAAATTGCCCTAATATGAGTAAAAACGTTTTGAAATTCCAAAATAGGAGTATCATATTTTTTATTCCCTGAATAAAAGTAATCTGCCAAGTTTAGAAAAAATGTCATGTTAAAAGCCTTGTAATGCCAAACTTGGCATAAATTTACTTCTATTCAGGGAATAACAAACATGATACTGCTATTTTTGGAATTTCAAAACGTTTTTACTCCTATTTAGGGAATTCTCTCAAAAAATTATTACACATGTAAAATTAATGAATATCATGTATGGAATGTCATTTCGTGTAATGACATAACACGTAAGGCTCATTACATTACATGATTACGTCATACCAAACATAGCCTAAATCCAAAATAAAACACTGTTGTTGGCAACATTACTACACAAGATCTTCTCGCTAATCCCTTAAAAAGAGGCTACCAAAAAGCTTTTCTTTGTTGGTGAAGTTGTTGGGGCATAGCTACCATAAGAACAGAGCCGGCTATAGGGGCAGTGAGACCAGGCATCTGCCTAGGGCCTCACTCAGTTTAGGGGCCTCAAAAAAAAATCGCTTGTACTAGTAATACTCCATATTCGGTAAATGGGAATTGAATTGCAATTTCGAAGGACTGTCTTCCACTCTCCCGATGACCTTGCGGCTTCTGGACTCCAAAGCTGAAAGCTAAAGTGACATCCAATTAAAGACTGAAAAACGAGCAATGAATTCGGGAAATTGGGACAAATTCGGCGATCCCGAACGAATAGGCAACAAACGATGAAACCGGACGATTTCGGGCGACGAATCCGACAATTGACAAATGACAAGTGCCGAGCTCTTGCGGCCGACTCACGAATTGCATTTTCAATGCGTGCATTGACATTTGTTTCTCCAGTTCAGCTGCTCTTATCCGGCCATTTGGAATTCATCATTCCACCATTCAATTTCAACCTTCCATTTAAGGGCAATCGAATAATCCGTATGGGTGAAGAGTTAATGAACCATTCACATTGCCGCTATTACCTAGTTTAGTTCACGTAGTATTACGGAGTACTTTTTGTGACTTTGTCATTGTATAGTTTAATTTATATGCATTTTTTGTTAATAATAAATGTTACTTTATATAATGTATTATTAATATGCTTCACATCTTTTTATGCGTTTTATTAAGATTTATTTTTTCATTTTACTTAGAGCGCATTTGGTAACATTAAATGACTAAATCAGTTGATTCTATTTAAATTTATGAAATTCTTACTGAAATGGCTAGATCAGCTAATTCTGCTAATTTATGAAAAAAAATAATTTTTTGATATTTTTATTAATAAAATAAAGAAAAAGTTATATGAAAAAAATAGGTAAAATGATACTCTACAGTAAGACCAGCTAATGCAGCTAGAAAAATCATTTCAATCTTACTTATTTCGATTATTACATAATTCAACACATGAAATTAAAAATTAGGTGTTTGATGAAAAAGTTGGTTGATAAATTGAAAAATAGGGTCACCAAACAAGTTTTTTGATAAAATTGTTTGTGAATTTTCTATTTTATATGAATATGTAGGTATTGTCATATGATTGGTAAATAAAAATTTGACTATAGATGATTCATAAATGTTTTTCCGCCTAGGGCCTCCGAAAGCCTAAAGCCGGCCCTGCATAAGAAGACTGATTCTTTTACATCATGTTGCTTCATGTTATCATGTATGCCTCCCATTCAAGTGATGGATCCTCTCAAAAGTAACACACTATCACTAAACGTCTAGAACGTTAGATTTGTTTTAACTCTAGCTTACGCATTATAAAGCGATAGAGCTAACAGTTATGACTTGTGGGTTCCAAATGCTGGGGCACTACAAATTAAAAACACACAGTTTAAAACAAAATCCAGTCACGGAACTTATCCATAACAAACATGGCATAATTATCAATTATCATGGGTCTTTTACAGAACCCAAGGTCTGCTGTCTAAGTTGAAGAAGTAAAATTTTGTCAATGAAAACTCTCTGAAAAAGATTTGACATTGAAATTTCTAGCCAAAACTATGCCAAAAGTGACGATGTAATGGTCTATGCTTAGTGATATTCTTTCTCCATCCAAAAAACTAATGAATTAGGCAAGGAAGCATTTGGTGACATACAATTCTATATATATGTATATGTGTATTTGTAGATTTAGAATCACATTACAAGTATTCATAACTTAAAGATTACAAAGAATCTCGTTCATCTATATATTTAACATAATCTTTTGCCCATCTTAATGAAGAGAAGAAGATTTTAATTTGGCAGTTGAGGATGTTTAATCTTTTTGGTTTGTTCACTTGCTTCATTCCAACATCATCATTGTATTACAAAATATAACATGTTATAAGCTTATTTAAGCCTTTTGATGGTCCTTTTTACTCTCAATCTATAAGTATTCCTAAATAATTAAGGTATCATTATGTCAACATCTTTTAAACTTATACTACGTATAAGCTTGTTTATTTGAAAACATAAAATCTTTTGCTCAATCTTGATGTATATTACTTTTAACTGCTTTCTTTTGTAATATCATGCCATAATGTAAAAACAAATTACAAGTCAGATATGGAAGAAAAATGACTAGACTTGGGTTTTCATAAAAAATTCCTTGATGGCATCAACAAATTTACTATTTTCACTTGAACAAAGAAATGCTTTAAATTCCTTGACAAAAAAAATTTCCAAGTGCCAAACAATAAATTCGTGATTGTGGCGAAGTTTTGGGATATCTATATATTAGAGGCTATGTCGAAACCTGCTTTACTTATAATTGGAGTTACAGTTATCAGTGTATCCTGCTTGATTTGTCCTGAGATGAATTGTTGGGCACATAGGAACAAATATTGCAGGGTCCTAGAATGACAAGTGTGCTTTATTAAGTCCTTCAACCCCACATTCCACTTGAATATTAAAAGAAATAGGATCTGAGCTTCTTTATATATGTTGTCAACTGACCTGGCACCACAAAATCTGATCATTCCCAGAGCCTCCTCTCATCGGTTGATTCTTCCGCTAGAGATAACATAAGATATGTCATACATGACAACGCATCATTTCTAACGTACAACGCTCAACAGATAAAATATACGGAGTTCTTTGCTTTGAGAAAGTAAATAGTGGAAAAGCACCAAAACACATCAAAGATGAATTATGTCAACGTGCAACTTAACAGGCACCAACATCCAATTGAGAAATCTTCTTTTTAGAACATATCAAAGTTGAACAAACCCTTTGTTCATGGTGAGATAAAACCATACTCTTGTCAGAAATGTTACATCCAGCTACGGAAAAAGAACTTCAGTCTTAATTCTAGATTTGTACCTGACAGTTTCGAGGACACCTCTGGAATACTCAAATTTCACCGAGATAGATTTGTTTATCACTACTACAGGAACCAATAATAGGTTCATACGGATGAAAGACACATTCATTCACAGCCCCAGTGTGTCCAGGAAGTTTATACAAAATCCGCCTGGAAGTTGTATCCCATATGTAAACCATGCGGTCAGAGCTGCCAGCTGTTACCCTGCTCCCATCAGGAGACCAACCACATTTCAACAAGTTCTTTTCAAAATTGTGTTGGTGACCTTCAAGGATCTTAACACACCGATTTTGTGGGGCATATGGACGCATGTCCCAAATACGAAGACTGCAGTCCATGGAATTGGTCAAGAGATAGGACCCGTCCGGACTCAGTGACATACCAGTTATAGTGTCATGATGTCCTTGGAGGGTCATAGTGACCTCACTTCTACGGATATCCCACACCTTCACTTCGTTATCAATCCCACCTGTGTATATTTTGTCAGATGCATCAGAGAAACTAACCGCGGTTATTTGATATTTGTCTGGAAACGTTTGAATTGCTCCTCTTTGGCGCATATCCCAAAGTTTGGCAGTCCCGTCATCCGATCCACTCACAATGAGGGGTGGGCCCCTTCGGGCAGGACAGCATGAGTTGACAAAAGACGAATGCTCAACCATTTTCTTTATCTGTTTTCCAGTTTCAACATCCCAAGCTCTAAGTGTCTTGTCAGGGCTGGCGGATATTATGACTGACCCATCAGTCATCCACTGGACATCCAGAACAGCATTTTTGTGCCCTTTTAAGACCATGAAGTTTTTGCAGTCGCCATATACATTCCATAGAAAGATTTCCTTGTCATGCGAACCAGATGCAATTACAGTTCCTGCAGGATTGAACTTCATTGAATATACGGCACTTTGATGTCCAGTCAGCAACATGATCGGAGATTCCAGGCTTGAGGTTCTCTGTTTTCCATTTGGTCCTGGTGCTTGGAATCCACCAAAAGGATTTGACAGTTCGGATGGCCTTGGACCAATTACGGACAAAGCACTTTCCATTTGCATTTTTTATACTTCTACTCAAGCTGGAAATGTGGTTTTGTGATTTTGTCAGCAGAGCATGTAACAGAATATATGAAAGTATGAAACAGAAGAGTACAACAACAACTTCTAAGCCTTGATCCCAAAAGAATTTGGGTGGCCTAACATGAATCGACATAAGATATTAAAGTAGTTCATTGCTTTTTGAGAAAAAGTCCATCAAGTCTAGTCCTACATTTCACATTATAATATGAAACAGAAAAATAAATCTCCATCTATATATAAACAAAAGCTGGACTGCCTGGGGTAACTGTAGGGGTGGGAAAAACCGACCCAAAACCCGATAACCGAACCGACCCAACCCGATATATGATATTGGTCCGGGTTTTATTTTAAAAATGACCGGTCCGGGTTAAAATACCCGACCCGAACCCGAAAACTCGGGTCCTAATTCGGGTTCTAAAATTTTAAGCCCGACCCGGACCGAAAAAACCCGATTTAATTAAGAAACTAAAATATATATATTTTATATAAAATATGTATGACCTATTAATACATCATACCTATATATATATGATACGTACAGACTATTTTATACTACATCCGCCCCATATTGATTTGCAAGAATGACTTTCTTAGTCAGACAATTTTATTTTATTCACTTAATTTGGATGTCAATTTTTAATTATATTTAACTTGGAGTTTGCAACTTTGAATGTATTTTAATGTAATTTGTTAATATGTAAATTTTATTTATTAAAAATTGAATGATGTATCAATATGGAGTATTTAACTTTAACATTGGTTGACCAAAAAATTTTGAGCTTGTAAATCAATTTGGGACGGAGGGGATATTACTTTGCTTTCGAACCAATTGTTCTTCTACAACATTTTCTATCATGTGACTTTTATATTCAAAATATACTGCTTTGATTTTAATATACTACATATATTTTTTTGATTAAAAGTTTAGATGTTTGCAATTTTTTGTTGTAATTGTATTTTAATTGTGTTTAGATATATCAGTTCAATTTTTTTCGAATTCAACCCGACCCGACCCGAACCCAACCCGAACCCGAGGCTCTTAAAACCCGGACCAACCCGAAAGTATTGGTCCTCCGATCGGGCCCAAAAATGTAGAACCCGAAGCTTTTCGGGTTTTTTACGGTCCTAGCAAAAACCCGACCCAACCCGACCCGATCCCACCCCTAGGTAACTGTTCTCGCCTGGCAATGATGACTTCAATATGACATCAACATGATGTCATGATGGGATAATGTGACACTTGTTCACAGTTAATCTGCAGAATTTGGGATCTGCTCCCTACTAAGGCAACACTGCCGGCGTATTGGTTGGTCAATAAATTACAGCTTATTGCAACTCCTTAATTTAGAAAATTATTCATCGTTTAGCTGAAATAAAAGATAAAGAACGAAGCTCAACAACATCCTCTAAGCTTGATCTATTCACTGCTGATGTTATAAGCAGATATGTACGAACAAAAAAACAAGATGCTATAAAATAAGAAGACAGTTAGTAATGATGGATTGACCTTGGTCGGGATATTAGACGAACAGCGTGGTGTAGACAGCGTCCGACCTAGGGGGAGGAGGAGCTGGAAACGGAGAGAGCAATAGCGTACGACCGTCTGGCTGAGAGGAGCGGTAAAGAGAGATGCCGGATCGGAAGAATTGGCACACGATCGGTGATTAGGTTATTCCATGGGCATGTGATTTTCTAATTGGACCGGATCAAACACTTTGCCCTGTAACTTTAAATCATTTAGAGCCCATTTGATAACCTTGAAATTCGTTGAATCGGCTGATTCTCCTGAAATTTAGGAAATTTTGACTGAAATATTTAGATTGGTCGATTCTAAGAAATTATTTTTAAAATAAATTTTATTAATAAAATGAAGAAGAATTATATGAAAAACTAGCTAATGATCTTTTAAGTAACTTCGGTCAATTCAACCACAAAAGTAATCACAATCTTACCTTTTTATTGGGGGTGTTTGGATCTGATTCTTAAAATTGTTTCTGCTCCTTCAGGGAGCAGAACCAGAAGCTAGAGTGTTTGGGTGAAAGTACATAAGTACTTCTGGTGCCTTAATTTACTCCTAGAATAAGTTTTTTTAGAAGTTGGGGGGACCAACTTTTGAAAACTGATTAAGCTTCTGCTTCACTTCCAAAAAACCCCATTGTTACCCAACTTAGCGCATAAAAAATAGTCACCAAACGGGTTCTTAATTTGGCAGATTTTACTGAGGGTACAAATACAGCCATAGAGGTGTTTATCAAATGAATACTCAAGCAAATTCAATCTGAAACATTCTCCATACTATTTCTTTAAGGAACGCATAAAGGTATCATTTGGATAATTACTATGTTAACTCAATGAATGCAGTAAAAGTTGTTTTTCGAAGCTTAACATGGATGACTCATGACTGCAATTTAAAAAAAAACATGGATGAATGTGCTATATTTATTCATAAAGAGACCTTAAATTTCGAAAAGCTCAAATTCAGAGAATTGGAGGTTCTCCAAAACCGGATATTGGAAGGTAAACATAGGTTCTGCTTAAAACTAGACTCTCATCACAAAATAAAAACAAACAAGATAGAAGAACATATCATGGGGTTCTTCCAAGTTAAATTCAAGACTCCCCTTATTCTTATTTTATTATTTGACCTTAATATAATGTTCATATATTTTGAATTGTGCATATCATCCTTACGTAGAGGCCATGTTAATCTACTCCATTTCTGATGCTATCGGATGTCCAGAAGGGACATATAATGTTCATATTAACGCGTGAGATATGTAATCAAAGGTGCTACATAGATACGTCAAAAGAGAAAGTCTTCAGAACTAATCTCTAGCTTATCCAGTCATCCTCAAATCGTAGTTTGTTTTCATTACAAACAAATGGAAGATTGTTTAATTTACACATGACAGCAAAAAATTCCAATACTTTCGCTACACATAATTAGTGTTCTTGAAACATCATCAATTCATACACAGCGACACCTTCCCAAAACAGAGTTTTATTTTATGGTCATAGAACATGACTCCATGATGGGCTTAGGTTATTGCAATGGTAAAGAAGAGAGTCGTTTGTAGAGAGGCAATAAAAGGTGTTGGGGAACCATTATGCTTAGGGAGTTAGGGAAGATCCACACTATCAATCACAGAAGGCTTTGCTCGGGAGGATTGATCTTGGGAGTCTTCACTATCAGATAGTTGAGACTCATGCTTCGCAGCAGCTTGCATCACCCTGCTCTGGACTTCAGTTGAAGATGAAGGCAAAGTGGGCAGCCCACTAGCGTTGTTTTCCAACTTGCCAATCACCCAATAAATCGCCTTGCCTCCAAGTCTAAATGGAGCCAGCAGCAGCCTGAACAAGATATGATGCAGCAAAAGAACAGATGTCAGTATAATGCATGTTGTAGAATATCAGTCTAATGCATATACTTCAGATATGCTAGTATTTGTGTATATTAGAGAAGATCTTGGCTTATAAGAAAACTAGGTCTGGTCCTTTGTAATTCATGTCATAATATTTTTAAGCTGTACCTAACATCCTGCTGAATATCTTCTGAATCCTCATACGACGAAAGTCGCAGATATACTGTCTGTTTAAGAGGCAGCAAATCAAACAGTTAGGAAGAGCATGAATTCAAAGAGTTGACTATGCAAGTTTGTTTATGTGCAACCGTGACCATGAAACTACTCTTATACATGGTAGAGTTAACTAGGGTCTGGCGGGGGTGGGGAGTGGGCGGGTTCTGTTTTCCTTGTTGGGTTGTCCAACATAAAAATTTCAATCCTATTTAGGAAGACAATTGTTGGTTAATATTCTTTCTTCCATATTAAATCAATGTGAACCACAGAATTCTATTTCCGTAATTCACTTACCAAAAGCAAATGGGAAGTTAATATTGGCACAGAGGACGAACTAATTACCAGAAAGAGACCACAAACACCAATCAGTTGCAGCGCCTTCTCCCACTCTGCAGCAAAACAATATCCATTTGGGTAAGGCGCATCATTGATTTGATATTTTTAAGACATTTCTCCAATGTCAAACATATAAAAGCTAAAAAAACATAGTACCTCTGCCACTAAATAATCCACATATATTTCCAAAAAAATTGCTTCCTTTTAAGGAAAGCATTACATTGTTCATAATCTCTCTTTCATCTAATAAATAGTCACGCCGCTTTTCATTTTCTTAATCTCCATGTCCTGTCAATTTAGGGGTTTATCTAGGATGGAGAATGTATTAGAGTTTGGGGTTCCATCTTTAAAAACATTCCCTTTAATTGGAAGAAAAGGTATAAAGCTTCACAAAGTTTCCCTTTGTGCATGTCCATATAGTGTTTATTACAGATTTTGATGTTATAGCCTTTTACCATGCCCACCATTTTTTCTGGATACAATCACTTCAATAACTATTACCATGGGGAAGTCATTGAATGCTCACCGAGAACTACATATACAGCTGCCATAGAACCCTTCAATCGATAAGAGAATTATTTCAATGAGAAACGGAAGCAAATAGATGTACACAACTATGATAAAACAGCCTTCTTAGTTCTTACCACTCCATATCCAAGAAGTTTTAAGGGTGTTGGATTGATTTCCTCAAGGATTGCCTCAACTTCCTGTTCAACAAAGTCAAATAGATTAATTTTTGCAATAAAATAAAGTAAAAATTACAACAACTAACTGATGATGTCAAGTTATGTCGAAACAAATCTGTCATATAAGTGAAAATTAAAAGAAAAAATACTGGAAGTGCGTAGAATATACTTCATTAATTATGGTAAGTGCTGTCTCAGGCTTTAGCTCTTTAATGCGAAGACCATCTTTTATCCATGAGCGAAACCCACCTTGCATCAAGTATGGTCTCTGTCATTTAAAGCCAAGTCAAACTTCAAGCACTTATCTGTCTTGTGGAGATTTGTTATGAAGCAGCAGTCAGTCCATGCAATTCTGGACGCGATTTTCACTACGGGTCATCCGGAAACAGTCTCTCTGTGCTTGTACAGGGGTAAAGACTGCGTACATCCGACCACCCCTTACCCCACCGTAGGTGGGAGCCTTTGCGGCACTGGGGTAAATGAAAATGAAAATGAAATGAAAAATAAAGCACCAATCATACTCTCCCCTGGTTAACAAATGCGACCAAGCAATCAAGATTATGCTTCCTCTATCCATATTGAAATGGTCTTAGGCTTTGTTTCCCTATTTGTGAAAAGGCTGCTATCAAGTAAAAGTACTTTTAGTAGGGTGCTTTGGTCAATCACATTGTCGAACAAAAGCAGTTGAGTTTTCATCCTTTTAACCAAAAAGTTTCTCAGGAAATAAGGATAACAATGGCTATCTTTTCGAAAGGATATGTCAAAATGGAGCTTTCAAAAGCTCCAATTTGGAGCTGTTGAATTTTAGTTTTAAAAACTCTATTGAAAATAGGCCAAACATGTGGCCTTCCACTTTGGAATGGTCTAAAAGAGCTTTTAGAACTCCAAAAGCTAGCCCAAACAGAGACTTATTGTTTAGGGACACCGCAGTGGGGACACATCATGTAGGAGAAAGTTCAATGGTGCCAGCCCAATAGTCGCAGAAAAATGACACTGTTGAACTATTCACCGTGTTTTTTGTCACCAACTTATATCTGGGATTGTCTTGTGTCCAAAAACATTATCTGTAGCTTGTCAAGACAAGAAGAAAATGGGGGGGGCTTCAAATTGCACTGTACCTGAAGTCCAAGTTTCCTCAATGAACGTGCAATCTCTTTGGAACGACCACCTTCATCATCCATAATTATAACCGTGGACTCATCCTGTTAGCATTTATAAGAACGGTGCCCAAAATAAGTATTGTGACTACATATTACAGTTTGACATACAATGTGAACACTAATCCTTTGTTTGGTTGGAGGATTTTGGAGGGAAGGGGATGAAAGTGAAGGAGTTCTGTGTGTTTGATTAGAGGAGGGGAAGTTGAGGCTGTATAAAATCTTCCAAACTCTCCATATCTCACTCACCCAATTTTGGAGGGATCTAATAACTTTGCTTAATAATTTCACTTTTTTCGAATTTGTTCTACATTAGTAGAGTTATACATGTGAGTATTTTTTTAATTTATAACAGAAATTGTATGAAGTTTCCATCATTTGCAATGGGGCCAACGATTCATTATTTTTTGGCTTGAGAATATGATGGAATAAAGCAAAATGGCTCACTAAACTGTCTGCGCTTCTTTGTTATGAAGCAGCAGTCAGTCCATGCAATTTTGGACACGATTTTCACAATGGGTCATCCGGAAACAGTCTCTCTGTTACTTTAGTATAGGGGTAAGACTGCGTACATCCAACCCCCCCTTACACCACCGTAGGTGGGAGCCTTTGCGGCACTGAGGTCAATGAAAATGAAAAAATGATGAACAGAAATTGTATGAAGGGAAATGCTTTTACACTTCTTAAAAAAGGAATCCCGCACCACTCCATTAAAACAAAACATTTAAACACTACTTTAACCCCTTCCCTTATCCTCTCTTCTCCTCTTTTCTTGTCAATCAAACTTAGCCTAACGATTTTTTTGTGAGGCATACATTATTAGGCTTTTTATTTAGCTATCATACGGACATACCCCTTTTTGGGAGGGTGAGGTGACGGCTGGGGTCAGGAATCATTGAAGGCCAGTGCAAATTAGAGGGAGTGTGTCATATTTTCTACATTAAAACATCATTGCAGGTAATTATAATAAATACATTACTTGAACAATCTTCAAATCACGAATGACAGCAGCAAGCAGTGTGTTTTCAAGTTCTCTTCCACTCTTACATAACTTCTTTATAGAGCCATCTACCTGGAGAATTGTTTTTTAACAAAAACTGGATATAATAAAACAAAAATGATAGACAAGTGACAATCCCATGGGCATTTGAGTGTTAACCTACTTCAGGTAGTGCGATGTTGGTATATCGAAAGCGAGCAGTTCGTCTAAGGTCAGGAATTCCATCTCTTTCTCTCACATCCTTCAAAAAAGCATGACGAATATAAAAAGAAAGCATATAAATTAAAAGAAAATAGACCCTTTATGTGCCTCAAAATATCAAGGATCAATTTGGAACCGGGAAAATACTATAGAAAGAATATAGATTGGAAAATCATCATTTTTTTTCTTTTTCATTTACCCCAGTGCCGCAAAGGCTCCCACCTACGGCGGGGTAAGGGGGGCTCGGATGTACGCAGTCTTACCCCTGTACTAAAGCACGGAGAGGCTGTTTCCGGATGACCCATAATGAAAATCGCGTCCAAAATTGCATGGACTGGCTGCTACTTCATAACAAAGAAGCGCAGAATATAGATTGGAAAATATGGAGCGAAAATAGAATGAAAGAAATTTTAGGTAAAAATAAAATATATGCTCAAACTTTATAAAGTTTTTTAGATATTGGTCAAAATCATTTCTAAAACTATATATATAGAAAGTTATTTAGTTCTATTTAATAACTACTAAAAATATAAATATGTCTTAAAATAAAAAATTGAAAATTAATGATGTTTCATACTCTGTTGGCATTTTCCAAGGAAAAATCAAACACAAGAAGCATTTCCCCCCTTTCCCTAGCATTCAAGGAATTCAAACAGACCGCAAAGGTTACGGTTATTTGTCATCTACACAGGACCTTGTTTGGCCACAGAATGGGCATTACAAGTTGACACAAAATAAATGTTACTGGAATTTTGCAAATTGGAATATGAGAAAGAAAAGGCTTGAAACTTTTACAGTCTCTTGCCTCAGGCCGGATATCAATGAGTACAGCATTCTCTTTTCCTACTAAAAGCTGTAATGTTGCCATTGGAGATAAATCCCCAGCATATCCGCCATATGTTAATGCCAAATAAGTTCGCCTGCATGGATTTTCATTAGAAATCAAATTGCAATAAATAAACTTAAATTAGAAAACAAGAAGATGCTCCAGCAAACACACTATTATAGACCAGAGAGCATACCATAAAGCGGTTGATGATCCGAGGAAAAGCAACATGTAAACAGCTAGATCGCCAGGGTCCAATCCAAGAATTTTTTCCAGAGCCTCCAAAGAAACATAAGCCTGCCTTTGTACTATCAGCTTTCCCAAATGATTGAACACTTGGAGTCCCTTTGGGACCCAGAAAATGCTAGGAAAACACTTGGAGAATAAAGAGGAAACTTGGAAGGAAATAAAATTTGGGGAAATAGAAGTTATTTGTACAAAACTACAAACTCATTAATTATTTGTTTATTTATTTTAATAATATAAAAACTAAGAAGTCTAAGACCACAAAAAATAAAATAAAAAGTCAATTTCATTTTTACACATTCTAAAATACCCTTAGAGCCTGTTCAATACCCCGTGATAGAGAAATAATATAGGGAAGAAAATGTGTCGAAGGTTTGGATGCAAAGAAAATTTGATGGAAACTAAAAAAGTTCAAAATCAAAGAATCAGTTTTAGATACTTGTACAAAGTCATTTTATTATATACTTGTACAGTATTAAGACTGTGAAATCTAACTGTATGTAAATTTAAAAAAAAAAACAAATTTGACTTTTCTCCGTAATTTTATGGCAAAACCAAACATTAAAAAACCCCATTTACCTACCACTTTCAAGGTTCCATACATAGTTTTGACTCCAGGGGAAGGGGATGCTTGTGAAAGTACTGTAAGTACACAAGTTTAAATTATACAAACCGGATGACATCATATAACAGGTAAAACCGTAAAATATTACTAATAAACTATACCTGATGAAATGTTTTTTCTGAAAAATTAAGTACATCCTGTATCTCTGAGGGAAGCAATTCCTTCACTGACCCATAAGCATATACAACTAATGTGGCCCCTTTAGATAAAGCATCCTCCAAAACAAGAACTGTACGCCTAAATGTTTCAATAGCAACAATTGTGAAATTATCTGAGGCTCCCTTTAAAACATTAGAGAATCCAGACACTCTTTCAAAGCTGCCTTTGACAGCAGAACTTACAGAGGGTACAACTGTATCTAATGAACTGTTCAGCAATGTATGCCCTTTCTCAACAAGTTTCAGAAGTCTTGTACCATTAGACTGATGATCATTGACAGTTACTAGATCAAAGTTGATATTATTTAATGAACTATGGTCGTATAAAGTGTTAATAGTGTTTGTGGTACCCAATCTACCACATTTTTCAATAAAACTCGAGCACCGAGATCCAGTGGGATGTCCTCTCTTGAAGGATGAACTCTGAAGTTGAAATCCATATGACCAATCCATTGAAGTGCATTTTAGATCACAAGTCTTCCAATATGAAAAGGATCTAAGCCCTCCACTGATAGGAATCTGCATAATAGAAGTCTATAAGACATAAATGGGCTCTAAGGCAAAAATATGAATGAATAAATTTTTAGCTTAGAATGTACCCAATTTTTTTAATAAAATGGAAACATGATAATTCATAAGCTTGAAAATTTCAATTTCTAGTATTATGTACTAAACGCTAAGGCAATGACAAAAGCCTAGGTGTTTAAGGTAACTTAGGTTCTTCCAAGTCCAATTCTAGGCTCGCCTTATTAGTAATTAGTTAACTATTTTATGAAAATAACATAGGATTTCAGAGAACCTAGATTCATCTCTACTTGTCCAATTTGGGACTTGGGAGAGCCTTCAACTCAGGGTTTTTGGAGGTTAAACTCCTAATATAAATAATTTAACATGTTCAGCTAGCTTGACCTATAGAATGAATCTTTTGCATTGAGTTCACCCAGGTCTTACCAAAACTAGGTTCAAGGTCAATTGTCAAGTCCAAACGGAGCATGAATGTACTGAATAAGTTATAAAAATACTACCAGGCAGGCTGTGTGTACACAAAATAGAGAAATTATCAAAAACTTGAACTTGGAACTGGAAAGTACAGAAAAGGCTATATTGATAAATTGATCAAAAAGCTAACAATAGATTTGATCTTTTGAATCACCTGGGAATGGGAGGAGCAACAAGCGGCTAATGAACACACAAGAAACATTTCAAAGCAATTGCTCAAATGATCAAACGGAATGCTACTGCTCTGCAGTGAAACCCATCAACTCCAATGCAATTCTTGATATAAATTTTTTTTCCAGTCCATTTATTGCACGGGTATTAGTATCATTTTAATTTTTCATGTATTTTTGAAGAAAATGAGCTCAAAGCAGAATGGGACAATGAGAGTTTGAGACTTCAGAGGCGTGGGAGCGACTGAGCGAGAGCATGACGTGGCCTCAATCTGAAGCCCCGGCCATAGATTAATAGATTATCATCTGCCCGGATATGGGCAAAGTATACAGGTATAGAGCTATTAAACGGGTCAACCCGATCCAACCCGACCCGTGAACGGATGATGCTTTAGGTGAGTTGGGTCGGGCCAGTCCGTTTACTGACGGGTCAGAATTTCTTTAATCCTAATCCAATTCACCTGATTCGTGGGTTAAATGGATTGACCCGCGGATCAATGTAATAAAATATACAGTGCAAATTATTTAAATATACATGACAATTTCTTTAAATAAAATATACTTAAATTCATTATATATTTATATTAATAAGTATTAATAAAGAAAATATAAGAAATCAAAATACAAAACACTCAATATTTTTTATTTAATTAAATAATACAAAAATTAAAAGTATTAAATATTTCGTACGAAGTATTAGTTATACCAAAATTTGAAAACTATAAGAGCATACCCAACAAAAATACTCATTGTATAAAAAATAAAAATCTACTTAATTTTTTTGAATGATTATTTGTAATTCACGACAATCAATTGCTAAAAATTATGTTTGACTTTACATAAAATATATGTTTGAGCAATTTATTTGTATAGTTATTATAAAATCAATCAATATATATATAAGAGGAACTTTTTAAGAGCATACAAAGCGCCACATAATCCTGCCATGTCATTATATATATTAATTATTTAGTTATTTTTATACCTTCTATTTTAATTAGCTAGATTCTATTTTAATGGCATATTAATATGGAAATAGAAATCCGTATAAATCTACCTTATACGTTTACAAATTGCATATTGCATATTGCATATCAGGATTGATATCACGATTGCATATAACATATATTATATGTTTACAAATTCATACTTTTATTTTTAATAGAATTTTTTTAATTGGATTGATTTCAATTCCAGATTAAATCAAATCAGATCAAACTTTAATAATAATAATAATAATAAGTCACATAAAATGCAAAACAAACATCTACCAGACCATATTAATTCTTACCAAATCAAATCCAAAAGTTTAATTCAATTAAAAATGTCCTTATTAATGAGAAAAATATAAGATCTCACGATTAAAATTTTAAAATGTGTATTTCATACCAAGTTGAATGAGAAATACTAGAAAAGTATTTGTTAGATGTTCATAACAATTAAATTATTTTTTCAATGTAACGAAATATATAATGAGTAAAATGTAAAAAAAACTTCATTTTATTACATTTACGGTGTGACGAAATAATGAGTAAAATGTAACATCTTATTATTAAAAGTTAAAAGTAGGTACTCAGTATTTCACATCAAGTTGAATGAGGAATAGTAGAAGGAAAAAACTTGAGGTACATAATTAATAAAGTAATTTGGAGGACGTGAGATTATGAATTCTTTAAAATCGGGTTCATAACAATTATATTTACGTGAAAAAAAAATTATATTTTACTTGAGATGCTTATGTAGAAGATCAATTTAACTATTTTTCATATAATCTTTTCTTGGCTTCACAAATGGAATATATTTTACATATTTTTTTCATGATTCAGGAGATTTCATCCATTCAGCCCATTCAGCCAAAATTTAATCAATTTCATTAAAATAAGTTAATTCGATTTATTTTTAGTATTATCAAACGAGCTCTATATTAGACTAAGTTTATTTTTCCTTTAAATTACATTACATACATATGATCCGAAACAAATCAAATTTCAAATTAGCTAAATTACATACTGCCCGTGCATCGCACGGGCTTGAAAGCTAGTGATAAGTATTTTGCAATGATTTTAAAATGATAAGTATATAACTTTAAGTCTAATTATTTTGGTAGTAAAAGAACAAGATGAATATAAAAAAAGTCAAAAGTATATATTTGTATTTTTACCTACAGGTCAACCTGTAACCTGAGTGGGCCAACCTACTTAGGATGTTTTTACTTGTACTATAATTTGCTGGTCTGGTCTGGTAATCTTTGGTCTCTTTGTATTTTTATAACTATCCAAGGCTGGTCTGGTCTGGAACGAATTACAGTCCAAGTAAAAACATCCTTAACATGTAATCCAGGTGGGTTGACCCGCGAAATCCACGAAATAGTCGGGTTAGAAAATTACAACTCTAACCTACCAATAACTTGGTTGAGATGAGCCAGCCCGCGAGTTCGGCTTGTCTTGACGGCTCACGGCAGGTGTTAGAACAGGAGGATAAAAATAGTAAAATATAAGGGTGTAGAAATATGGCTAGAGACCGGATATCACTTCTAGCATAGTCACGTATAAAATACGTTTTCCTAAAAGTTTACTATCTACCCTTATCACAGTAACCGGGTTACAAAATAGAACTTTTGGGATTAAAAGAAGGTGTATGATGTATTTTAGTTACCGACAAAATAACACCGAACAAGTGATTTGTGTATAAAGTGGTCTAAACACTTCAATACTAACGCTGCAGATATTAGTATTTAGTAAGGCAAGAGAAGACTGAAAATTGATTTTCACCCTTCTAATTCAACATGATCCGTATGCAATTTATTTATAAGAGAAAGGAAACTCTTCAAAGAGAGCACTTAACAAAAGCAACCCAAACCTTATTTCACTTGGGTAATTCTATTCACGGTCTCCAATTTACTATTCACAGCCACAAAATTAACTAAAGTACTAAATTACCCTTCCTAGATTATAGTACGGAGTAGCAATCTTTCTGGCGGCATTCTTGGTTAGCCCGTCGACTAGACTTCTCTGTTAGGTTAGTTATCTCTTTTATCATACTATCGTACTTATATTCATTATTCAATTAAGATAAGATATATGTGGTGAGTTTTATTCTGGCCGAGCCACAACACAAATACTTGAAGAAACCTTCTTCTCAAAGCACACAACACCACAACGACGGAGTTTATCAGCAACATCGAGCAAAAATGAAGGCTGGAGACGAAGCCTTACTGATATTATTGCTGCAATAAGGCACTTGCTTGATACATCAATTTCCTTCTGAAATTAATTTTTGTTCTTCCATTCTTCTGAACTTTTGTACGTCTTAGTGTGTACAAGCAATTGAACATTTATTTTTTAGGCATTTGTTCAAAAGTAATTCCCTTCGAAGTGCATCTGATGGTCCTAAATAAAGAGTTCATAGTGCAGAAATTATCAGCTATTCTTGTTTTCAGTCTTCTTGGATTCTGTTATCCCGACGTGGTAGCAGTCTGGCGCTCCGGCGATCCCTTTTTTTTTTCTCCAGCATCACTTCCCTCTGCTATATATGTGAGGGTGGTTCACTAATGGTGAAGGCCAAGTCCGATACATAATTGTTCTTTCTCCTTTGACTGCAAATAGAAAACTGAGCAGTTGATTCACGACACAATCATGAAATTTTGTTTTCAAGATAAGTCTTCTTCTTACTTCAAAAAGAGAAGTCTTCTCTCAATTGAGTGTGTCGAGACTCGAGAGTGTGTTAATTAACCAGGGCATGATAGGAATTATAAAAATTATGTGTTTGGGATTAGTAAAAGAGGGGTTGTAAATAAAATTTCCCTTTCACTTAACGGCTGTGAAGCCTTCTTAAAACGAATGGGTGCGGCCCTTTTCAAAAGGACATGTATATTAATTAAAGAAATATAAAATGCCATTCTTTTAATAAAAGAATTACATTCCTTGTGTGTAAAATAGTAGTACATACGTATACGCATGCAAAGTGCATGTTCCAAAATTTCAACTCAAAACGAATTACCTAAACTGTCTAAAGGAGTACTTGCATAATAAAATATTATTATTATTATGAATCCACAGTTACATGCACGTGTACAAATGTTGTATTCATAATAATAATAATAACAATCATTAAAATCTATTATAATCTAAAAGCAAAATGAATGTGGGCTGAGTTTTCCCCCTCAAAAACGTCACTTTCAGTCCTTTGTGGTGTATTGCTCAAGAGTGTAGTTATTTGAGGGTTTGTTGTGCAAAAAATCAGAAGATTAGGCCCCTGCGTGTGAACATTTTGAGTTAAGCAGATGGATGGAATGAGTTGAGGAACTGTAGAGATTTGTTTAAGATTTTCGACCCCTGTGCCAGATTTTCATTGGAAGGGGTTATTCCTGAACAGTAGTTTTAATACAGAGGAATTGCTTTGAACGGCTGAGAGTTGGGTTGGATAATGGTTCTGATTTGTTGTCACTGTTTAGAATTCAAAATTTGAATTTTGCATCTACTGTTGGGATTTTATTTTGATTTCCCACTGAAGCCGATTGTTTTCTATTGGACAATAGATTGCTGTTTCACTGTTTTTACTGTTTCACTTTAAAATTTTAGTGAACAGTATTCCCTCCTAAACCCATGGCCATTTCCTATTGGTTGGTTTGGAGGTGCAAACTATTGAATTTCATTGTCAGGGCACAACCCTTCAACTATAAATGGAGCAGTGGATGTGCTCTCATCCCCACAGCTCTTCACTACGAAGAAACCAATATTCAAGAAAAAGTAAATAAAAATGATTGGCATTCAGTTCCCGTGGAGTCCCTATTCCGTGGGATTGATGAGAGTAAAAACGGAGAGCGCTATGCCTGTTCCGAAAGTCTGCTCATAACTGTTTTCCGGAGTGAATGGAGATTTGTGTTTCGTGACAAGGTGGTATATACTTTTCTTTCAGTATTTTTTCTTTTGTTTTCATGAATTTAAAAAACAAATTTCAGATTAAACTGTTTACAATTTCAGAGCTCCAAAATGCATGCACACATTTTAGGGCTCCCTATTATGCATGTTTTGGTAAGGGACTTGCTGGAGATCAGAAACGAAGAGATGTAATATCTGGATAAAGGATGTATACTACTTCACCTCTGTTTTGTATTGCTTCCATCTATAGATACAATGGAAGCACGGATGAAGTTGTAAATACTATTTCTTATTGCTTCCCCGGATAAGAAAATATATTATTCAATCATCACTGAAACTATATACTACTCGGATCAAATTTAACATTATTCACTACCATGGATGGTAAGGTTTTGATCCGAGTAACTTACGGTAGTGTTAGTTTACACACCTCTATGGTAAGTTTATGATCCTGTAGTAAAGTATCTAATACTCAGATTTGATACTTTAGTAGTTAATACAATACAGTAGTTATAGATGATAAGGTTTTTATCCCTACTATAGCAAATTCAGGTTAATCTCGGAGGTGTGTAGATTAATCTGTAAGTCGTTATAGTTGTTGAATTGAAATTCAATGATAAAGGGTTTTTCATGGACTTCTTTGATTTGAAAAATGTGCTTGAAAATTTATACATGTAAAACTCAGGGGCAATGCAGCACAATTTCAGGTAAATGTGTAGAACGAGATTCAGGACAAAGATATGTGTAGAGAAGCGCATACCTGTAGTCTGTTCCCGGGGAGCATGCGGTGTCCTAAATCTACCCTATATCTAATTATTACAACACTTACAGACCAAAATAAAAAATAAAAAAAGCAACGCATCACAGAGGCACTCTTCAAAACTGAATTTCAACGAGTTTTGAACAAATTCCTGCAAGTTCAACGTTTAAATCTGCGTTACAGATCAACAGTAATGCGAATCTTTGTATGCCGGTAATTAAGGAATGATGAGATATTGAAGTAAATCATTAAGTTCAAATGCCATTTTTTTGGCAGAATTCATATAGTGCAAGAAAAACCAATTTTTATCAGATAATATACCATATATCACCCCCCTGATTGGCTGGCATGTCAAGGGCAATTAGTTTCACCTAGGCAGCTCTTATAATGGTTTTTATTAAGAATACTAACATTTGCGGCCTGCCCAAATAATATTCGCTTTGGCAGGTAATATAATTGATTTATTTCCTAATACTCTGAACTTTCTTAACATCATAATATTATTTCAATAATAAATATTGTTGACTGTGTAACGCAGTGCGAAAGTTTCCGTTCAAGGGTTTAACTCATAAATGAAATATTCAATGGCAATTGTGTAGTTCTTTGATTTAAAAATTGTGAATAAAATTATTTGACATGTAAATTATTCAGCGGTCTTCTTTCAATAATCCCACCTTTTGATTATTCATGAATAATCCAACCTTTGCACCTCATCTTCATTCATTGGTCCCTGGTTGGTTAATGACCTACTATTCCAAGTTATTTTCTTATCTTTGCAAAATATTATCTTTGTGAAAGATGAGATTTATGATATAATGATTTGCAAAGATAAGAAAATAGCTTGAAATAGCAGGTCATCAACCGGTCAGGGACCAGTGAATGAAGATAAGGTGCAAAGGTCGGATTATTCATGAATAACCAAAAGGTTGGATTATTGTAAGAAGACCGCTAAAAGGTTGGATTATTAGTTTCCATTTTCCCTTATTCAAAAGCTTCATAAACATATGAATATATTTTCGTACCTTACAGGCAACGCCTTGGGGGTGGTGATCCTTTCTCCATACGGGGTGCCATGCCAGGGACAATAATTTTTAATTGTTAGTTTTTTATGTACTCATACAGGATCATGCATAATAATAAAGAATCACATATGATTTATTGAAATACAATATTACCTTTTCTTTTCCGTGGTTATTTATGGTGTTTTTTGTATCCATCTTTACTTCGGTTATGGTGCAGTCGTAAACATGTAGTGTAAACTTTTATTAGTTAAAGTGCATTGAAGATGGAATACCAAATAATGTTTAGGTTGCAGATGTTACGTGTGCTTTGTATGTCCATCTTCTGTGCTTCATCTCATGAGAGATGTGTTGTTTGTACTTCAACCAATTTCCTCGCACATGCCAATTAAAGATACAAGAGTTACGATTTAATATAGAGTTGGGATATGTAATAGTACGTACAAAGCTAATGTTTACAATAAAGTTTTGACATGTGGGTTTGGGTTTCGACGCATTAAAGTTGCGTGGGTAGGGGTGGGTGGTTCGAAATTTGCAGTTTTTAATAAAAGTGGTGGGGCAGTCTATTTTCAAGTTGGGTGGGTAAGGTTGGCAGATGTCAGTGCTAGACTGCTAGAGTTTTCTTGAAGTCCCTAGACCCTTCTGTAATTAATACGGAGTAAAAGGCATTCTAGCAAAATAAATGATCTGTTCCCAGTGTAATGATACTTTTATTAGAAAACGTTTTTATTTGTAAGCAAAAAAATAGTTTTAAAATGGTATTATTAACCCGGTAAAATATATTATCGTATAGGTTAAAAAAATTAATTACACCTGTGCAAAATTTAATGAAAAAAGAGTATGTTTAAAGAAATTGGACTCTTGGGGTAAAAATCAGAGGTATATATTTTCTTCGATCGAGATTTATTTTATCGGGTGTATAATGATTAAAAAAATGTAAGTATAATGATTTAAATTTTTAATAAATGTCATAAAATTTGTGGCCAAGCTGTTTGATGGAAAAAATATTTGGTGATATATTTCTTATATCGGTTTGGCCAGACCCTTTTGGCAGCACAATTTACAAAATCTTTAAAAAAAAAGGTTAAGGAAATGCAGATGTGATGGATTTTGTCAGCATTAATTTAATTTAAAATTGAATTTTTCTTAGTTTTTCGAATAACAAAAGGGGTGCTCTGTCAGCGTTAATGTTTCTCAAGAGGCGGGTAAGTGAAAGGACTTTCGGACCAAATAGCTGATCTTTCGGATCTGATCGATTTTATCGTTACAATGTTATGGACGGTGTATTTTGAGTGTTTATTTTTACAAAAAACAACATATTCTTCTGAAAATGGGTTGATCCATAAGGTTTTACTCTAACAAGAGAATTAAAAAAAAATCAATCAGATCTGAAGGAGAAGAAGTCGTGTGCAACATAATCAATCGGTTGAAATTTCCGGTAAAAAATATTTTCGTGTGGTTTGCGAGTTAAAGAGCTTTCTAGATGAAGTTGTGTGGTGTTCGTGCATGTAAAGGATCGGGTTAGAGGTTTTGGTTCGGTGTGTTTGAGAAGGGGGAATGTTACCTGTGTCTCCGGCCATTGAATGAGCGAGATCCATCCCATTAGGTTGTTGCCGAGCAGCTTGGTTCATCTCTGAGGGGGCTTGGAGTTTGATTGTTGTGGCCGGAGGGTTACCAGTGCAGTCCGAAGGTGGTCTCTTATTTTTTTATCTATGTAGTTCGTAAGGGTTAGAGAGGGAGGGCTGGGGGAGGTCTAAGTGTCGACGAGAAAATAGGGATGGTTTGAGGGGTATGAGTATGTGGCAGAGAATATAAGTGTTGGGTTGTTTGGGTCATGGGTTATTTGGACGCTGGGCCGGTCCATTTTAGACATTTTGGGTGTTGCCAGTCTTTTTCAATTGGGTTAAGGAGTGTTTGGGGTTGCTTAAAAAAGCGCTTTTCAGCTTTTGGCTTAAAAAAGTTGAGAAGAGTGTTTTCAAATGACAGCTTCTGCTTAAATTAATTACTTAAAAGCTAAAAGCTGGAAGCATGTAGAAGGGTGCTTTAAACTGCTTCTCACTTTTTCTATTACACAAAAGTACTTATTTTACCAAACACTACCAACTTTTACTTTTTCAGAACCACTTTTTTCTCAAACACTACCAATTTTACTATTAATCACTTTTCCCAAAATCACTTTAAAAAATCACTTTTTTAAAGTTGAAGCAATTGCAAACACTCCCTTAGTGGTGTTGGATATAGAGATTTCAGGTTGGTTGTGTGCGGATTTTCCAAAATCTAATTATTAAAATTAACTTTTAATATTTTGGGATATTTATTTATTTTGATAAACGCATATACATGACTCTCATCAATAGACTTTTTGTGTGTGATTAAATTTTCAAATAAAAACTTTTTTGAAGATGTATGTTTTATGTAGATAAAATATAATCGAATATAAAGTTCATTGACAGAAAATATAAAAAATTGAAACGGCTGAAGAAAAAATGTAATCAACAATATCGACGGATCTACCTGATCTGTAGCCTCACTATGGCGGGTGGTTTCACTACCATATAGTGGGGGGTTGTGACTTTACCGTTGTCATGTAAATCGATCTATACGGCATTAGTCGGCGACCTACTGCGGACCATCGATGTCTTCGTCGCTGGAGGTTCCGGGTTTTGGCAGACCATTGACGGACAATGATTAGAGAAATTTCGTTGTGCTACTTGCTTTAGTCGGCTTTAAGTTAGGGAATTTTGATTTTCTTTGTAGTGGGATGGAGAGAATGTCTTAGTCAGCCACATGAATGAAGGGTTTGGTTCTCCTATGGAATGGACTAATGAGGAGCCGAGTGGTGAGGGATGCATTTTATTGGACCTCAGACTTTCTAACAACAATGGACTAATAATGAAAAGCCTGTTAAAATGCAAGGCCCCCGGAACTTGGTTAGGCCATGCCCATGCTCACAAGATGTCAAATATGGTTACTCATTTCCACATATTTGCACCCCCTGATTTGCCTGTTTACCCCGGCAATTCGTTAAAACAATGCAATTCGTATAACCCTATTACTTATTTGCTAAAATAGTTTACCTTCAATTAAATTACTTTTGAAAAGGGAAATTCTTTGACAAAATCATTTGTGTACTGTGCGGGTAAATTACTATTAGAAGAAAGAATTTTAAAAGAAGTTAGTGTGAGACGGAAACTGCCAATTCCCAAATATTCATTACCAATTTCAGATGTTAGCTTATCATTCCAATTTCAGAAGCAATAATACCTAAACATGAATATAAATAAAAAAAATCAAAGACAATCATTGCCGCGCCTTTTTTTGGTTGAGAGTGTTGATTCCTTGGTTGTCCTTGACTCCCTCTGATGCAAACTTGCCTTTCAAATTAAATTTCAGAGGCGAAAGTACCCCATTATGATTTCATATGCTATGACTATTAATAAAAGTCAGCGCCAATCGTTGTCCCGTGTGAGTTTGTTGTTGAGGAAACCAGTGTTCACGCATGAACAACTCTATGTTGCGGTTTCAAGATTGACCAACAAGCGTGGTTTGAGAATTCTTATATGTGATGACAGCGGCAAGACCGCGAATGCCACTCAAAATGTTGTTTATAAGGAAGTTTTCAATAACGTGTAACGTTGCACTCCATTCCGTTTTTAACAAATGCCTGTAGGTCATTGTAGAATTATTTTGGTGTGCTTTATTATTTTATTACTGTGGCTGATCGTGAATTGTGTACTCTGTAACTTATCGCCAAAGTTTTTGTATTATTGTCAATAAATCTTATGTGGCAATTGTTTTGAAAACAATTTGAAAGGAGAAAAAATGGGATATAAATTCTCCGGCCGTGCATCGCACGGGTGATTTACTAGTTCCTTTAATAACATTTTGGTAACACGAAACATTTATATATAAAATGTTTAAAGATCATGTAAAATAATACCTGAGTTGTATTTCTCAATAAATCTCCAACGGCAGGTAGTCGGGCATGGCCTGATTTGCATTCCGAATCGTCCGGACTCTTGTCTCAAAAGATATAAGGATCCGATTTGTTGACCGACTAGACCGATTTTTAGAACAATCATGTTAACTATATTAGTTTGATATAAAAGCCATAAAAGGAACTATTGAACATAAAATGATTTTTTTTTTCAAACTCCAACTCTCCAAGCTCAACATATTCATTAATCTATTTTTGAGGTTTTTAAATATATGTGCGTCTGTGTGTATTATTTAAAACTAATAACGGTAAATTTACTCCTAAATTTGAACTTCAGGCATATTTTTGCATCGTTAAAAAATTCAAGGACATGTATGCAATCGAAGTTAAACATTAAGGAATATATCTGATAAATGTTTTCCGGCATTTACTCCATTCATCACTACTAGAATTTCTTTCATTTGCTGCTCATCATTTGTTGCGGTCATTGATGAACCGCAACAATTAACTACATTTTTTTTACTTATTGCTGCATTCAAAGAGGAACCGCAACAAATAGCGTTCCGAGTTGAGTTTGTTGATGCGGTTAAGAAGGGACCGTAGCAATACATTTACTGTAGTAGTTATTTTTGTGATGCGGACGCATAGTGACCATAACAATTGTGTGGTGCTTATTTCTGCTTCAACACTTAGGTATTTTTCTAGACAACGAATTCCACAAGCTTCACTATAGACCGGTCTGCCCAAGTGGCCGCCGCCCTCTCTTCGTAGCACACTAGCACACCGCCGTCTCCCAACTGCACACCGTTGTCTCCCAACCGCACACCGCCGACTCCCAACCACACGCCGCCGTCTCCCAGCAGCACAGAGCCGTCGTCTGCCTCCCAGCAGCACAGAGCCGTCGTCTGCCTCCCAGCAGCAATCCGACATCGCCGCTTCTCCAATTCTTGGGGACAAGCTATTGTCGCCGTCCAACGTGGACTAACCACTGAACCTTCAGCTGCAACTCATTCCTGTTTGCGGCCTCCGGTCCTCCTCCACTTCCTGCCTATTTCCACCTCGTTTTCAATTATTAGAGGTTTATTCCCCCAAACTTTTATAATTTCAAATAGTTTGCTCTAAGTGTTTACCATTTTACAAAAATTTGATATTTGTTTAAATTTATGAATTAAGTATTGATGTTAATGTTTGTATGAAGCAGATATGTATGTATTTTTGAAGTGCCACACCTTCACACCTGCCACACGGCTTCTCTTCTGCTGCTTCCAGTTTTAGGCCCTGCGGTTCTGCACTTTTGCCCCTTCGGCCTTCTCAACTTCTGGGAGTTCTAGTATTCCTCTACTCCTCTTTAACTATTTTATATCGATTACTTCATACTTCATAGTTGTTGATAAATTCTTGGTTGGGTTGTTTATTTAGTTTAGGAAACAAATAAATTTAACATTTAGTACATATGATTTTAGTGTAATCCTGTATTGATTTTCAGCTTTTCACACTAACGAAACAATAGTTTCTTCTAATACAGATGGTGGAGTTCTTCAGCATAAAGGCCAACTATCAGGCCATGGCCCTCTTGGTAGTTTCAATGCTGCATTCAGTTTCACTGGTTCAAAGGAAATAGATGCTGCCACCCAAAACTCCCTTTTAATTGATGGATTTTTCTAGGAATGGTAAAGTGATATTAAGATATGTTGTTGCACATATTTTATGGGGTTTAAATTATAATAATGTCTAAGAGCTTGGTGTTCCATTTGGACATGTTTGAATCATGGTATGCAGGGCAAGTAAAAAAAGTAAAGCTTAAGAAGGTGTAATTATTCAAGTTTGTGAGGACAGTAAATGTACAATATAAGGAGAAAATCTTGTGTGGCACAAAGTCATTGGAAGATGGTAAGTTAAATATATGATAACTATGCACTGTTTTAGTTTCTTTGTTCATGTTGTATTTCTGCCTATTTTTTAAGTTATTCGTTGATTAATTTAATTTTTGCTTCAATTTTAGTTGAATTTTAAGTTATTATTTCAATTTTGGGTTATGTAATTAAATCTGAATTGTAGGAATTTGCTTTTCTTTGAAAAAATTGAATCACATATCTAATATTTGCATATATCATTCTAATTGCAGCAAGCTCTCCATTATTTAGAAACATTGCGACCTAATCAGTTGTTGGCCCAAATGGTTTGCACCGCTTTCAGAGTGGCAACTGACACACTAAAGCGGACAACTTATGGAAGTTTGAAACATATTTCAACCAAAATTGACATTGGCATCAACCTTGAGATGCTTCCAAAGTATTCCGTATTATTCTTTCTTTCCTTCCAATTCTCTTCTTATTTTCCTCCCTTTTTTATTTCCCACGTATGTTGATTATTTTACTTGTTCCAAAATGGACCCTTAACATTGTAGTTGAATTTAAGTTATTAGTTCAATTTTGGGTTATGTGATTAAATCTGAATTTTTATTAATTTTAAATCTGAGACACACTCCTTTTTCTGGTTGACAGATGTCCTTAAATTTAGTACACTGGAATGAAACAGGTGTTTTGAAACATGGAAGCAGCTAAGAAACATGTAGAGAAGAAACCCAAGAAAATATGGAAGCAGCTAACAAATAGGCGTTGTATTCTAAGAATGAACTGAATTCGACGATTAAATATTGAAAACTCTATACTACACGTAAATGATGTATTCTAAGATTGAATTTTTATTGTATTGGATGTGAATAATATTTTTGTGATACTTGATAAGTGACCTTTTTGGGTGATTTATTAAATATTAAGGAAAGAATTGTAATTTTTTTATATATAGGTCTTCTGTTGGAATATATTATGTTAAATTGTTCATTTGAAGATATGATGAGAAATGGGCAGAAAGGTGTACGTATTACGAAGTATTATATACGGATTACAGAAATGGGTGGAATGTGTTAACTTTTGGTATGGTGTATTTGCTGGTGTATTTGTGTTAACAACCGCCGCAAAAAGTAATTCAAAAAAAATTATAATTACCTATTTGCTGCGGTTTACAACCGCAGCAAATAACTTTGGTTGTTGGTCAACCGGGTTTAAAAAAAAAGTTATACATTAAGGGTGTTTTTGCACATTTCGCCCTTAATAATTCACTTATGCAGTGATGTTTAATTACAATTAGATTTCAAATGAGACTTATTCTTTCAGACGTTTCATGACTTGTGAGGTGTTTGGACCAGCCTCTTAAAACTGTTTCTGCTCTTTATGTGAGCAGAAGCAGACTTTGAAGTATTTTAGTGAAAGTTGAGAGTCCAACTTCTGAAAAACTCATTTTGATTGCTGCTTTTAATAAAATTAAATTTGATAAAAGTTGGATTATAAAGTAAAGAATTAAAAACAATTACCTAAGAACAATTACCTAAAAAAAGTTAGATTAAAAAGGAAAACAATAATACCCCCTCTGTCCCAAAATGATGGTCCTGTATTTCCTTTTTGGAATGTCCCGAAATGATGGTCTTGTTGCCCTTTTTGGTAAAGAACTAAAGGTGGATTATCATTTATACCTCTCCTTTTTAATGAACAGTAAAAATAAAAGGATGAACAATACAATAAAGTAAGGTTCTTTAGTCTTTCTACCATACTTTATTAATCTTTGTGCCCAAAAGAAACAAGACCATCAAATTGTAGGAGTGAGATCGGTCCGGTCTGGGTCGGGTTTTTGCTAAACCCGGAAATTACCCGTAAGGTCTCGGGTTATGAAAATTAGGGACCGGAACAAGGCCCATTATATTCGGTCCGAGCTGGGTTTTTTGTAGCCCAGGTTCGGTCCGGGTTTGGGTTGGGTCGGTTAAAGCCCGAACGTGAAATCATTTCATTGTCCTTTTATATTATAAAACCTATTTCAAATAAAATTAATCAAAAATACAAATTGCAAATAAACAAATATTAGTCTCCAAAATCACCAACACTTCAAATAAATAATATATGTTTTCTAAAAATATTACTGATGGAGTTTAATCCAACTACGAGAGCTAAATATACGTAAAGTATAGAAATAATATCGAAAACAATATGACAGCGTAAGGCAGTACTACTCTTATTCCGGAATGATAGTGGTCGACCCTGGGTAGGGTGTTTACATCAAATATTTATAGAGACTAGGAAGTAGAATTATGGGAGGAATCTTATACAATAAATGCTCAATTAATGAACTATATTCTTGCTCGAAATAGAACTCCTTCGATGCTTGATTCTCATGCCATATTTGTTTCCTAGTTTCAGTCGAGTCATGCCTATTGCCAAATATTCATCATCCAATGATAGCTTGCCACGTAGTCCCTAGGAATGTCCCGGCCTCACTAGAACTCCGCCCAGGCTCGAGGTCTGCTGTCCAGCCTGGCCTGGCTGTGGGTTCCTATCGTGGGCCTAATTCCTAATGGGCCAAGCGGCTCATTCAATATAAATCCCGTTTATGGGCTAATCTTGTTAATTAGGCTAATCCCGTCAAGGGCTGATCCTGTTTATGGGCTAATCATGTTAATTAGGCTGATCCCGTTAAGGGTTGATCCCGTTTATGGGCTGATCCCGTTATGGGCTGATCCCGTCAAGGGCTGCTTCCGTTTATGGGCTGGATTACGTAATTGGGTCATGGTTAGAATCCATGGTACCATCAATTACGGAGTACAACTTATGGATAAAAATGTGACTAAAATTATAATAAATATATTTTCATGATCATTACGGTAAGCAAATTGAATATATTTGTAATCAATAAAAGTTATTAAGTCACTTTTTCATCCACCATGATTATAATAATATGTTAGGAGTTATTTATAAATATTAATTTTAATTAAAGCTAATTGTTTCGGGTTTTATCGGTCCGGGTCGAGTTATTGATTTTAAGACCCGTTATTGAGCTCGAAATTTCAGGTTCGGTCCGAGTTTTTTTATTCAGGCCGATTAAAAAGAAAAAGAATCCAGACCGAAATCATAATTCGATTCGGGTTAGAATCGGTTTCCGGGTTTCGGTTCAGTTTTTTCCACCCGTCAAATTGGGACGGAGGGAGTAACGATTAACCGAGAATAGTGGAAGTTCTCTAAAAAATGATTCACGTTAACAAACTCTATTATACGCGGTAAACATATCAATTTGGAGAGTATCGAAGTATCAACACAACGGTAAAAAAAAGTGCACACTCCCTGATTTTAACTTTTTAGTCAAACCCCTCCAAATATCGTGAAGACACTGAAGAGTAGTGGACCACTCGTTTGGGAGGGTTAACTTGTTTTTTTTCTTTCTAAAAAGAACCCCTACTTTTATTCCCTCCTTTAAACGATTTGCTCTTTCCCTCATTTCTATTTAGGATCTTAGGGTAAGGACGGGGTTTGATTGGGATTTCAAAGCTTTTTCATGGTGGAGACCGGAAAGCATTTATTTTTGTTTTCTAGTTTGAGTTTTCTTCTTCCCAAGCTCCCCCTTTCTGCTTACATGGCTGTCAGAATGCATTTCACCACCGACCCTCTCTCCCACCTTTTCTCCCTTCAATGCCCGTGAACTTGGGTTGCCATTAATGAATGGTACGGACCTTGATATCTCCAATCACCACTATGGCTTCCTCCTTGTTCATCAGCATTTTACTGGTACGGCTCTGCACCTTCACTGCTTCCGCCGCCGCCGCCGCTCACCTCCACAGTAACCGGCGGATCCTCCACCAGCCTCTCTATCCACTGAATACTGTGACGACTCCGGCACCGCTGCCGGCCCCCATCCCTTTTAGTACTATCTCGCAGCCTCCCGCTGCTTCTCCCCGACGGCAACCTCGTCTTCAAGTTCAGCCGGTTCAGCCCACATACCCCTTTTCGTCGCAGTCGCCCCCAAACACGCCCTTAGGTTCTGCCTCCTTTTTCCCGACTGAGTCTTCTCCGCCGCCGGCCAAAAGCACGCCTACAATTCCGGCCAACATTTCTTCCCTCGTTCTGCCGAAGTCTTCGTCGACGAACTCTAGCGTAACCATTTCCCGGAAACTCATAGCTCTTATCGTAGCCGTCTCCCTGGTTTTCATTGCACTCTTCACCTTACTGGCCGCATTTCTTCTCCATCTCCGCGAGCGCGAGAAAACCTACCGCCACCAGAAAACGGACTGCCTCCGCCTTGTACCACCCAATGTCACTCCCTCAGACGCGGATATCAGCGGAGGAGCCAAGAAGAAATCACCTCCACCGCCACCGCCTCCGCCTCTGCCGCAGTTGCCCCGCTACCAAGCCTCCGCCGCCTCCACTAGCTCTGAGTTTCTCTACCTTGGTACTCTGTTTACCTCCAGAGAATTCAACCTAGAAGCTACTCAAACTCAACCATCTGCAGCACCCAGTAGCGTGGTACCATTGAACTATCAGATGTTGGGTTCGCCGGAGCTCCGCCCTCTTCCGCCGTTGCCACGCCCGCACTGCCGACGGAGTCGCAGAAATGTTGACGCTGACTCCGGTGAAGAAGGGGGTGAGGATGAGTTCTACTCTCCTAGAGCATCTTCAGTAGGCAAAACCAGCCCTAATCGTAACGGTCCCAACTTCCGTCGGGTCTCCGGTGTTCCGGTTCAAGCTTCCGGCAGCTTTCCGTTCTCGAACTCGAGCTCTCCTACAGCCTCTCTGTCGGCTAGTCCGACCATGGAGTTGAACTTGAGTCCTAGAAGCTTGAGGTCCAAATCACCAGATTCACTGGCAAACTTCCCGGCACCGCCGCTGTTATACATTCCACCTCCACCGCAGCGGGAGCCAAGAACAGTACATGCGGCTTCTCCTTCTTCTGATGACACCCATAAGTCCCAGTACCGAGCTTCAGATTCCTCAGCACAGGTTTTGGAGTCTCCTGTAAGTCAACAAGCTGATTCTAGGCCCTTTGACTCGGTCAAAGGGCCGCCACCACCACCTCCACCACCGGCGAGCGGTTTGGAACCTCCAGCGACGGCGAATGTTGGACCACCTGTACTCATAACACCATCCCGGCAGGTGGTAAGCAAGAATTTAAATGAAGAAGCTGTGAAGCCTAAGCTGAAGCCTCTGCATTGGGATAAAGTCAAGGCCAGCTCTGATAGAGTTATGGTTTGGGATCATCTAAAATCCAACTCTTTTCAGTAAGATAACAGCCAATTCATTTCTGGAGTTTAATCTTGTTTTCCTTTTAAGCATTTCATTTTTTAAAAATTTTCTTTGGTGTGAAGATATTGTTATGGTTTGGCAGGCTAAACGAAGAAATGATTGAGACATTGTTCATTGTGAATTCCACAAATTCATACCAAAAAGATGGGGCAAAGCGAACATTTCCACAGGAAAATACAGTGCTTGATCCAAAGAAGTCTCAGAACATTGCAATTTTGTTAAGGGCACTTTACATTACAGCTGAGGAAGTTTGTGAAGCACTTATCGAAGGTAAGGAGAAGCTAGTGGGCTTTGTTGGGTTACTTTACGCTTCCAAATATCTACTTTAACAAATGTTGAAGCTGTGAGTTTTGTAATACTTGTCTGTCTTTCTTTCCTGTTTCTCTAAGAATCTGTTTCATAAGCAGGAAATACTAGGGTGAGAGGTTAATGGAAAAACCCGCATCGAAAACAAATAAAACGTTGACGAGAATAAAATATTGGTTTAATTACAAAAAAACGATGTTAATATTTGTTAAAATCATTTTAATTATATGTAGATGCTCGAAGTACTCTGTAGAAGTATTATATAAAATTTGAGCAATGTAAGTATATAGAAATTTTTAAAAAACATAGATCATATTTCAAATATTTTTCATTCTTCCAGTTAAACCCACACATAAGAAAACAATATCTATGAGCCAATTTGAGTGTGGTGAAAATAAATGATACTCCCTAGGATAAATCTTATTTTTCTCACTTTTAGATGTTTATTATGGAGTATTTTTGTTTTATAAAGACAAAAAAATCTAAATACATTTTATAAAAATGTAGTAATAATTCATTTTCCTTCACATCATTCAAAGATAAAACTTTAAAATACGCCCATCAGGCATTTTCCCTTTCCCCTGCATTTTTTATGCAGCCTTTTTCGCATCACCTGTGCTGGACTGTTGTCTGTTGACATGGTAATATAGATATGTGTCATGTGTGTGTGTGTGTATAAGTGTATTTAAGTAACGCATGAGACTCATTTTGCACCAGAAGTATATTTAATCTGTGTTTGGTTTCTTAAATGGGGGTGGTGAACAGGAAGTGCTGACAGCTTAGGAGCAGAACTACTTGAAAGCTTATTAAAGATGGCTCCTACTAAAGAAGAGGAGCGTAAGCTGAAGGAGTTCAAGGATGAATTGCCGTTTAAATTATGCCCAGCCGAAAAGTTTCTCAAGGCAGTTCTTGACATACCATTTGCTTTTAGAAGGGTGGATGCTATGCTTTACATTACCAACTTTGATTCAGATGTTGAGTACCTTAAGAGATCATTTGAGACACTTGAGGTAAGGGGGCTGTATTGGAAGATTTAGCCATTCTATACAACCGATTCACAAGAACAAGTTTTTATTTTCCCCAAAAAGTTGCATCAAATTAAAGGGAAGTTTGCTTCTGTTGTTTTTGAAATATACCTTTTCTGTGGGAGGATGGAGAGTAATTCACCCTTTCTTATTTGGTGCATGAAACATTCTTTTATGGTAGATTTTGAATACTGTTTTTTATTCTTTGCAAATATATCATTTTTATTTTAGGTCTTCGTATTTTTTTTTCCAGCCCTTCAGTTTCTGGGTTTTTAGTTTCTTTCTATCTCTTTTTAGAAAAACATTAATGTGGCTTGTATAGCTACACTTCAAACGTTCCACACAAACTTTATGGAGATTTTTTTTTTTTTGCAAACAGCTTTATGGAGATTATTAGTGGATTAAAAGTGAAGTTGAACTAGTCATTTACTTTTTGGAAATGAAATACGGAGTAATAAGTTTTTTGAAAACCAAATGATGTGAAAAAGTACTAACTTTGTTAGTCTTGAAAATTTGACTCCATAATTATTGAGTACAGAGAATCTTTATCTTACTAAGACTGCAGTCCTTGCCTTCACGGCTTCACCTCAATTGACAGAATGTGTAAGCATTTGCCGTGTTTTGATTTGGCTTTTTTCACAATCCATTCTGTTTTGGACTTTAGTGTAGAGTAGTGTCTTTTTGCAGGGATGGTTTTGTAGAGCCAAGTAATCTTTACATAAAACCCATATACCCACCAACACATACTCTCCCTCCTTCTCTTAACTAAATCACAATTTGACTTCACACATATTAAGAAAATAAATTTACTGAGAGGTAAATTTTACTGTAGAGTACGATGTTTTGACACTTTTTGCATTGTTTTCTACTGTTTGATATAGAATTGTTTACCAGATAGGGAATTGTGACTTTATCTAGGAACATCCACAAACGGAAAGTGTGACTTTAATTTTGGGACGGAGGGAGTATATATACTCCGTATACATGTATGATACTCCGTATTATATATAAAAAAGAACTATTTACATAATTTGTGATAACATTTTAACCACCTTTTATTTATCTTTAGAAACGTTTAAAATTTATCAAGATATAGGCGAATCACTCCCAGAACTTTATCAACAATAAGGGTCAGGTTGGAATGAGAAAAATGTAAGAGATAGAAAACAGAGTGGAATGTCGAGGAGAAAATGAAATGAAAATGTTAAGCTAAATAAAGAATTGATTCATTGTTTCATACATAATAAATTCATGTAATATTGCCTGAAATCATTTTTTATTTATAAATATGTCATATGTGTTATATGAATGCGTAGTACTAATCAACCTAAACTTATATGGAGTATACTTTAAAAATAAAAAATCATATTTTATTTCCCTAGTATTTTTCACGATCCTTACATAGCTAAAGAATCTGAAGAGCTTCATGTATAATGTAATCCTATCTTGTATGCATTCCTGACTTATGATGCTTCCAGGCTGCATGTCAAGAGCTGAGGAAGAGCAGAATGTTCATGAAACTCTT
This sequence comes from Cuscuta epithymum, assembly GCA_945859915.1. Taxonomy (NCBI): domain Eukaryota; kingdom Viridiplantae; phylum Streptophyta; class Magnoliopsida; order Solanales; family Convolvulaceae; genus Cuscuta; species Cuscuta epithymum. The sequence goes on from CAMAPF010000043.1 coordinate 682,885, forward strand.
AGAAGCCGTACTAAAAACAGGGAACCGCATGAATGTCGGAACCAACCGTGGAGATGCCAGTGCGTTCAAACTCGATACCCTGCTAAAACTTGTAGATGTAAAGGGCGCAGATGGAAAGACCACACTCCTCCACTTCGTCGTTCAAGAAATAGTAAGAGCAGAAGGGTCCCGTCTCTCCGGTTGTCATCAAAATGCAGAAAAGAAGCAATTTGTCATACAGGAAGAGGTCGAGTTCAGAAAGGTCGGCCTTCAAGTGGTTTCTGGATTGAGCGGGGAGCTGACCAATGTCAAGAAAGCTGCTGACATGGACTCCGATGTACTCATCAATGAAGTTTCAAAGCTAGCAGACGGAGTTTCCAAGATTACCCTTGTAGTGAAACTAATAGAAGGCGAAAAGGGAGAGAATACAACAAAATTCTCAGAGTCGATGGACACATTTCTAAAGAAGGCCAAAGTGGAAATAATAAACATTCAAGCTCAAGAAAATGTGGCCATGTCGATGGTGAAGGAGGTGACTGAATACTTCCACGGTGACTTGGCTAAGGAAGAAGCTCGCCCGTTGCGGGTTTTCATGGTGGTTAGGGACTTCTTGGGTGTGCTTGATCAGGTATGCAAAGATGTTGGGAAGATAAACGAGAGAACCATAGTCAGCTCGGTACGACAGTTCCCAATGGTGGCGGTTAATGCACAGGTTTTTCCTGGGTACATTGACAAACAGCAAGATAGTTCCTCATCCGATGATGACAGCTCTTCTTCAACTGTCTAGTTCTCCTGGCTCTTTCTTTGTGCCAGATTATCACTGTATAGTGTTCAAACCACTTAGGGGGTAAAATGGGGATTTTCTTTCTAATGCATCAACTTAAGATTCCTGATGCCTGTTTTTGTTTCTACATGTTCTATAACAATTAAAATTTGGAATCTGATGCATGTAGGCGCCTAGAAGGTACGGAGTAAGTTATTAGAAAACACTATTATGTTTTATTTATTTATTTCTATTGCATGTAAGAGTTAGCTCGTACCCAACAAACACTGGAGTATTTTGTTGGATACCTCAGTTGGGTTAAAGTTAAATTTCTTTGTAGGGGTAAGATCACTTGGAGTGGTGAGGTATTAGGAGTCCAAAATGTTAAAGATGGAAATTTTGGACTCCTAATTTCATTTAGTGGTGTGTTATAGAGTGTAGTAAAAGTGGGTAAGTGGATGGAGGGTTCTAAAAATAGAGGGAGGATTGACAGGGAAAAGAAAAGGCCGCCTCGTGCATAGGTTATGCATTCTGCCGATGTCACGGTGATGTCATACTGATGTCACTATAATCCCAAAAACTTTTAATCTTTTGTAAGTTTTTAATTTGTTCTCCAAATTTTTCAAAACATGTATTCAAATTCATGAATTTTTATGATCTTTCATATGACACCAATATGTAATATATAATTTTTTTTTTTGAAATTCTAAATGTTGAAGTTTTCTTGAGCCTAAAAAATCATATAACACATATTTTTAATTCATGCAACCTTCACAAATAAGTGAATATTTCATAATCTAACTTTAAGTTCATTTCTTGTTAACCGAGAAACGTAAAAAAATAAATAATGAAATTTATTTATTTTTGTATTGAAATATGTCTTTTTTATTTTATAATTAATCGGAGAAAAAATTAAAGGGAAAATATTACTTATAATAATTTAATTAATGTTTTACTAAATTGATATGTAAAAAAATGCGCAGAGTGTATTTTATTGACGGTGCTGGAATGCAGAGAAATAAGAGTCAAAACACTGTTTTCATATGGACGGAGTCCATTTTTTAACATTTAGACTCTCACACCAGTCCAAATGGTCTAAGGGTGTAGCTCACTTGTTTTTGTTTAAGGTTATAATATACTCCCTCCTCCCTCCCAAAACAACTTCCCATCACTTTCCTTAAATGGATGTCCCAAAATTAACTTCACATTTCGATACTTTCTTTACTTGGCAAATTATCTACATCAAAATAGTGTCAAACAGTGTCAAACAGTGTCAAATAGTGTCCAAACAGTGTCAAACTGTGTTTAAACAGTGCAAAACAGTGCACTGTACAGTAAAGTCAAATTTATTTTTTTAATCTGTGTGAATGTCAAAACTGTGAAGTTGTTTTTGGGATGGATGGAGTATCATATAATTTAGGATTTAATGCCGATAATTACAATGTGGAAGTTTTGGTGTTTTACTACTTCCGTCTTACTAACATTGAGACATGAGAAAGCAACACGCTATTGAGAAAAATGTGTTTATGTACGTAATTGATATTTAATTGATAAAATAAGAATGATTTAGAGTTACACAAACTCTACTAAATTTAGTATGGAGTATGAGACAATCATAGTAATCATAGTGAGATTTCTCGGAAAAAAAAAGACACAATCTTAGTGAGACTAATGACTAGATCCGGATGCTTAACATAAAGGACCAGCCACAGTGATTAGTAACTCTAATCTAATTACTGTAAGCAAATTAAAATTATTTTTGAATAATTACAGTATTAGAAGTATTATTCCATAGGAGTATATGATATTATGAGCGGATGAGCCTGTTATACCAATCTGGTTACAATTCCCATCCGAGGTATTTTATTAATTTGAATAAAGCAGTACGGGTGCCAGTTAGTCCGGTGGTGAGGAATTGTAACAAAAAATGATATAGAAGCCTTGAAAAGTGAACAGTGTGGTCAACCCAAAGATTAGCCGGGTGCAGTCCGATTTTGGTCTGCAACCAGTACCTGGTCACCCATAATTATGACACCTAGTGGTGTACCGTCCCTGCTGAAAGATGTGGAAATATGATCACCAATTTCATAATTTGCCCATACTACAAATTGGTGTGAGTTGTAATCGTCAATTAAACGTACTGGACCCCACAAGATCTGTACATGCCATTTTTGTGCATTTCAAGACGCAAATATTACTCGCCGTTTCACGGTTTACGAAGTTTGATCGACGATAAAACAAACGGATACTTATTTGTACCAAATTATTTTTAGAAAAAAAGATTCACATATTCATAAACTACATTAAAAGCTTTACAAAGTCGCAAAAACTAGAATCAAATTTTATAATAATTTGATATATAAAGTAAGAGATTAAGAGTGATTTGTGTTGACCAAGTGAATAGAAAATATATCTTACAAAATAGGAACCGCTTCTGAGAGAGTATTTGTATAAGAGTCTGTTTGCAACCGCTTCTGCTTTTAAAAAAGTGATTTTTTTAATGAAATGGGGAGAAATGATGAAATAAAAGTTGATAGTGTTTGAGAAAAAAGTGATTTTGAAAAGTAAAAGTGAATAGTGTTTGGTAAAATAAGTGTTTTTTGTGTAATAGAAAAAGTAAAAACACTTTTGACGCGGAAGCCGATAAAAATAAAAGTTGTAGTGTTTGGAAAAATAAGTGCTTTTTTAAAGCCAAAAACTGAGAAATCCTTTTTTAAAAGCAGTTGCAAACCAACCCTAAGTCATTTTACATTGCCAAGTAAATTGATTGTTTGTGGGCAGATATTTTTTCTTCATTTTGTGAAGATATTCCCGATACTTTGTAGGTGAGAAAAACAATTTCATTTACAAAATGAAAAAAAGTGTTCATACACATACAAAATGAAATGGTGTGTACAAGAAGGTACGGAGTATACCGGTAGCATGGTTGTTCAAGATATGATTTCTTACCATATTAACGAAGACTAACCTTTTCCAAGACAAGAAAAGTAGATTTCAACATTCACTCATATGTGGGAATTTTACAAGACACAATTTGACCTATAACATTATACCTTTCACACTATCTTCCTGTGACAGATTATATACCCTATACCCTTACAATATGGTCTACAAAATATTTGACCATTTATTCATTGAAGCACCAACTCATCATATGTACAGTTTTAGAGGTCGTAACAAAAAGCTGACCGCTTAGTTGAGAATAGTCCAAGCCTAACCTCTGCTGCCTGCACTTTGCTCACCAATACCTTCCATTTTGCTTCCTCTCTCTTGGTATGTTGCACCATTTTCTGCTTAAAATGCCTACAATGGAGTGACAATCCTTCTCATATAGGATTATTATTGCAAACCCGTTGAAGATATAAAAAAGATAAAATAAAGTGAAATATGATCATCCTAACCTGCAAAGAGGAATACAACAAGAGTCAGGTTGAATGCACATCCGCGAGTGAAGCTCAAGAAGTTGCCACATTCGTTTACACCGCACACATCCGCCTGGAACTCTGGTACTACAACCAGAGAAGTGGCGGATCAGAGTTTCAAGTCCCTTGCATGCTGGAAAATTACATGCATCGGGGCCTCCTTTAAGCATCATATCTCTTGGTCCGATCGTTCGACACCCATCCTTACAGATATGAAGTAGAGCCTCCATGGCCTCATATAGTTGCAAATATACCTTTTTCTCTTCAGTTTTCTTCACCCGCTCTTGCTTCCTCTAAAACAGTCACTGTAATATAAACACTTAGCTGTATGCTTATACAAGCATATGATTGCACAAGTTCAATCAACATCATCTAATAGCAGGGGTAATCCAATGTTTTGTATGATTATTACGAGTTAATACTCTAATTGGTCCCTACTCCCTAGACTACATAATACTACTAAACCGATATTTGACTTCTTTTGGATTCAATTTGGTGTTTAATTATGGAATATTTGGACTTGATTTAGTCTTCATGCACATTTCTAACCAAATATTTATGAGTATAACACCTGGGGACCCAATCCGATTTCAGCTCTGGTAAAGTAAATGGTAGAACCAGACCCATATTTGGGTTGAGTTGTGTTGGTTCAAGTTCTTCGGTTGGCACTGTTTATTTAGTCATTACGAATTCCGGTTTAGAAAAAAACAGTCCCGTTCAGGGGTGCATCCCTAGAAGGCTTACTAAATTAAGTCCAAATATCTGAGACGAGGGCCAAATCGAATCTAATCAAAAGTTGAAAACCAAATTGACCAATGATGTATATTAGAGGGACCAAATCAGTATATGTTCTTAGTTTATATTTTCATGCTATTTTTATGTAGGATGACACCGACCAGAAAATAAAAACAGTTCTTGATGAACTATCAGAACTATCATACCGTATCTGCCTCTACAACAAATTCTAGAAGCTCTTGTTCAAGTGCAGGATTGGAACGGCTCATTATCTTCCACCCCTCAGTTGATGATACGGTTTTGAAGTCCCTCATAATCATCCGGGCACACACAAATGAGAGCCGCAGTGCATCACACTTCCTTGCTAACTGAAGTAAGTCTATAACACTTTCTGAGTTAAGCAATCCGTGCTCTATAATGTGTTCACACACACTCTTAAGTGAAGGCACGGCGTAGGAATGTGATAGAACTAACAGATGAAGAACAAACTTCTTCATCTCCATTTCATCATAACTGCGTTTGAATGCAAAGCAACTAAAATGTCAATCTCCAATTCAGAATTGTTAAAACATGTAAGGTTAATTATGCATGCAGCAGAAGCCTGCTCAAAGTCATGACAGTTTAGGCATTAATGTAATTATTTTCAGGACACTTTATTAAAAAATGACTATGGAAGTACTGGACGACTTGCACACCTGGGAGAATAAAGAAAATTAATGAAGATGTGGACAACATCATATGGCATGCTTGGGACCTTCATACTTCTCATGCCATTGTTCACCTTACATTGCTGCAGGGCATTTCTCAATACAGGTGATGCAACACACTGAGGATGATGGACAATAAAAAAGAAATGCCAGAAGTCAGGATTGTTTTCTAACACAAAATCAACTAATTGACATTTCACATTCACACATTACATGAAAGGATGCAAATGGATGCCTATGAGCAGGGCCCAATTTTTTATTACCCAAACAAAAAATTTCAAATTGAAATCCTACACGGTTCTTAATGAACATGAAAGACATGTGTATTAGTTGGCTGTTGGAGATAAAACTGAAAATGAAAATACCATTGAAAAATCTATTTCAAAAAAATGTTCTGAGGATAGATAGCTCCATGTTTCAGGAAAAAATTAATGTTTCTTCAAAAGTAGTGAAGGAAAATATTACTGTTGGTTCACCAGTTATATGATTAGAATAAAATGCATTTGAATACAATTATAGAATAAAATTATGAGCAATTGTTATTTGGGGCCCTTTCTTTAGTTTAACGGGACCTTCAAAAACATAAATATTAACACGAGTACATGAAAACATAAACGATTTTCAAGAATGATATGGTAAAATTAAATGCATAAAAAGCATTTAGCATAAACATAACAAATTATAATCTATGATAAAAGAGCAAGTAAATATACAAAATCCATTTACTCACCAAAACACTATAATGTGCTGGAATGATTGATCCATCATCTGTCATGATACGCACATCTGCTCCAAACCCTTCTTTGAAGAGTTTTTCCCATGTGTCTTTTGCTTTATTAAGGATGCAACAAGAACCAGCCACCCCTCTATGGCTTCTGTCTCTTAAACCGGCTCTAGGAGGAGGAAATGGCGGATTTGGAACAGGACCCTTCCAACACATGGGGGAGGGAGATTGTTGCTCATCATCAAGAAAGAGTGAAGTATTTCTTAAATCACTTCCCTCTATCCTTTTGTTATGAATACCACGCTCTGTTGATGCCATCAAATGCTATATTGATATGCAGTATATGCAAGCAAATTTCAGAAGTTCCTGATAAAACCCAAAAATGGAAATTAAGGGAAGTTATAAGAATCGCAAATACATCATTACAATCCATAAACTGTGATACAAGTGACTTTTATGGATCATAAGACGTCTCATTACATTTTTTATAAGAGTATAAAGAACCAAATACGACTTAAAGGTCAACAAATGATGGTACGGAGTAATTTTAATGTTTTAATAAAGTAAATCAAAAAAAGAATCTTTACGTTATTATTCAAAAAAAGCTAAACAATATAAATATTATAAATTTAGTTAAATGAACCATAAACCAATAAAAGTAAGATTAGTGTCCTTATTAAACAGTATTAAAAAACGAATAAAACAGTATGGCGTGTGTAAAACATAGACTCTGTTTCAGACGAAGCTAGGATTAAACATATGAGCTCATACTAATAAAATAAAATAAAGCTCCTTTTTGAAGAAAAAATAATCACCCTGTGCATATGAATTCAAAGATAAGTCATATCACCAGTCACCACTAATGAAAAAATCACAGCAATCGACATTAAACGTATCTTCACGATGCAAAACACTTGTGTTGAAAAAATGGCAGGGTAGGTAGAGGGGGCGGGCTGGCGCCTAGTACATAGGCTGTGAAATTAGGCAGAACGGGAAAACGACGGGGCCGATACCGCATATTCATATTCTGAATTAAAAATGAAATTACATTTCAGTATTCCGGAAAATCCGATCATCTGAAACTGAACACCAGATTGTTGTCATCTGGAATACTACTCAGTACTCACAAGTTTTCATCCAAAGCACAAAAAACAGATCGTCGTATTTTATGAAAACTACAATAAAAGATGATCCGTTGCATGTAGGCATGAGCAGTTCAGAGAATATTCTATGGAAATGAAATGAAATCGCGTACCTGATTGAACCAGTAAATTGATCTAAAAGTCTGCTTTATATTAAACGTATATATATAAGAATAAGAATTTATACTTTACTGTGTGTAAAGAAACATGGAAAAGAGAGCGGAAAGGGGAAGGCGGAGACTGGGGAAGAAGAGGTGGAGGAAGACGAGTGCGCATGCACGACTCTTGAGGAGTGATGGGGGGCGACCACTTCTGTTCCTCTTTAACATTCTGCCTCCCACCTAATACGACAAGAAATATGTATATTAATTAATGCATATTTAGAAAAAGGATAGGCCAATTTGAAGAGGTGTACTATGATGGATTAATGAATATAACAAAAAAATCATATACCCCGTATGTAAATGGAATTGTTGATTACAAGGCCGTTTATCAATAGTATGATGGATTAACTTTTCCTTGTTGATTACAAGGCCGTTTATCAATAGTATGATGGATTAACTTTTCCTTTCGCGCGCTGAATTGTATAATAAGCAGAAAACGTAAGATTTGAAGTTACTTTTTTGGCTGTATTGGCTGAAATTAATGTAGAGGATCACTTTAGCTATATAATATATAAAAGCAGTTTGGCAACACTGTTTTTTCAGCTTATCAGGCTTATCCATTGATATTGCTTTACAAAATCATACTCATAATATTTAAACTAATGCTTAAATACTCATTCTATTCAAATATTCATTGGGAATTTTCTTTGTAGCATTGTACTTTATTTGTTGAAAGACTTCTATTATGTGATTACATAGCTTTATTTTGTCACTAATTATTTTGTCCACTTTAATGAACACATCATTGTAAGACAAACATATAATGGTTTGATTTATAAATTTAAACTTGTAGTTGTTTGACTTATTAATATTAAATTATAAATTTTCTTTTATATAAATTTTTTTATAATTTTTATTTATTATTTAATAAAATCGTACGATTTACGATTCGATTTTTAAATACGATTCGATCTAAAAATACGATTTTAACAACCTTGGTTGAAAGTTCTCTTTAATTTAAGAAGTTGGTGTTGGTGGGTTGGTAGACTACACCGTTACAGTAGTTTCATGCGAGGAAAAAAAAAGAGGATGACACCCCATCCCTGAGGGCCCCCCAACACCGACCGGACGACACGATAGGAGGATGTAAATTGGACTATAATCACAATCTGACAGATAGAGAGTGGGGCTCTGTCCCCGGTACTTGCAGAAGCCCTATGCATTTTTCAGCATAGTAACCCCTCATCGCAGTTGCCGGGATTCGAACCCAAGACCTAACCCTTGTGGCACTCCTTTGCTACCAGTTGAGCTACACCCACCGGTTATGGGAGGATGTAAATTGGACTATAATCACAATCTGACAAATGCGAGGACACCGGGAACCTCATGGACGATTCAATATGTGAGCGTTAAATGGACAGTTCATGGACGATTCAATGCCCAACGGATTGGTCATTGATGTCCAACGTTCAGGTCCATTAATTCACCATTTACACACAACAAATCCTCCTATGGGTGTTCAAATGCGAGGAAGTTAGATCGTGCAGGTTGGAATCCATGTTGTGTTTAAAAAAAAATTGTTTTAAACGATCATTCTATCTTCTCTGATTTGCAACTATCCCACACCGGGAACCTCAAACCAATTCCCCCTCCCCATCCAGTATATAACTCGCGTGCATTCTGAGTGAAACGCAGGTAACTACACTTGCTTAGTTACTAGGCCTGAGCGATTTGGGCCGTGTTTGGGTTGCTCTAAACACAAATTCTTAAAATTGTAAACTCTGATAAAATCAAGATTTTGAACGATTCTGAAGATGAAATTGTTAGATGAAATTTGTTAGATGAAATTTGGTATGAGTAAACTAGATTTAATAAATAAGATACTCAAAAAATTTCATCACAAAAATTCCACAGGGAATTGTCCCAAATGGCGACGGCCGGACAGAACCTCCTACATAAAGGCTTATTTGACCTTTCTATGTAAGTTCGAAGACCTAGTTGACTCTTTTCTCTTATTTTAATATTAAAAGTAGTTTACCTTTCTTTAGTCATTGATTATCCTCCCTCCAACATAGAGTGACGTGTATTTTGAGTTTTAGTATTGGTTTGGATTGAAACCTTGTACTTTCATTTATTCATGGGAAAACTGTCAAATAGGTCCTCGAACTTTCATAAAAAAGTCAATTAAGTCCTATAGAAGACTCTGTCCGGTCGTCGTGATTTGGGGCGGTTCCAGGTGGAATTTTTTGATCAAATTTTTTGAGCATCTTATTCATCAAGTCTAGTTTACTCATACCAAATTTCAGCTAAAAAATCAATGGGGAGCGCATTCAAATTAATTCGAGAACGCAAAAATGCGCAGTTATCTTCAAGAATTAATGTGAATGTGTTCCCGATTGAATTTTTAACTGAAATTTGGTATGAATAAACTAGACTTGGTGAATAAGATGCTCAAAAAATTTCATCAAAAATTTCCACCGGGAACTGCCCCAAATCACGACGGCCGGACATAACCTCCTGTAGAAGACTTAATTGACTTTTTTATGAAAGTTCAAGGACCTATTTGACTGTTTTCCCTTTATTCATTTACAAAGTCATGTGCTTTTTGTTTAGGATTATTTATACGTACTCCGGATCCATATGGAGTAATAAAGACTAAGTGAAATACTCCATTTTGAAAATGTTTTTCTTTTAAATTTTGCATACATATAAATAAATGTTCCTATCTCATTTTAGCATAATTAGTGGAGCGAAAATCTTTTTACACTTTTGCTGGTTTTCAAGAGTAATTCAAACTAAATTAAACAAACATATAATTAATAATAAACAACATACATCACAAAAACTGTAAATGATACGGAAGATATAAATAATTGACGCAATACAAGACAACCAGGGACATTTCCCGCAAAACCACCTGATGGATGGTCTACCCGGGGGGTATCTTATCCGAGGGGTTATTACGGGAATAACTTAGAGAGAAGTCAGAGCAAATAGGAGGAGAGAGAGTCGATTTTATTAAATGAACTCGAGATGTGGAGTTGGGATGTAGATCCTGTTTTACAAGGAGAAATGGGCTGCTATTTATAGCAACAATAAATGCGATGAGAGGACACGTGTCAGTAATCCAACGGCCGAAGGGTCACATCAACCGGTTGGCACCGGCAGTGGTACGTTCACTGCATTGAATGCGGTTGGCGGATGTGACGTAGCTTTAAATGCGGTGGTTGGTCTGTCTCCAAAAGGAATCTTCGCTGATCGAGTGTGTTTGGCCGAAGGCTCCTCGTGTAGCCGAGGGCATGAAAATGCCGAAGGCTTATGTTTTCGCCCGTTTTTCTCCCAGTAGCTTCTTATGCCAGAGAAGGCTATCTTGTGAGTTGAAGAGCCTTCGGTCAAGGAGGCCGAAGGCACCCCAGTGCGTATTCTGGGCTACGTTGAGGCTTGGGCCGCTGCATTTTGGCCTGAGTTGTTTCCTGGGCTCAATGGACTTGTGTAGGAGAAGTAGGAGTCTATGGGCCGGGGGTTCCTGGGCCATATACTCCATCAGGAGTCCCTCACTCCTTTTGCCGAAAGGTACTTGAGGGAAAAGGAGTAGATGTGTTGATCCTTCTGGGGGCTTCATCATTTAGTCGGGCGCCCTTGTAACAGAACTCGCCTTCTACTGATTGCCGAAGGCTTCCCTCAGTCCCTCACATGTCGAGGGTTTTCTGAGGGAAGTATAACACCTGTATGACTGCCGAAGGCTCTCCTCAGTCCCCCACATGTCGAGGGTTTTCTGAGGAAGAGTATGGATGTGTTGCCCGTATGTGTTGTTATGAGGGCTGCTCTATTCCCGCAAGTGACTTGGTGAAAACTTGTGATATCCTGCCTTTGCCGAAGGGGTTCCACTTTGATGTTTGTCCGGAGGCTGCATGCGTCAATTGTAAATTGTTGTATGGAGAAATTTCTGTTCTGCATGATTCCCGAGGGGTATACCCCAGTCCCCCACTCCTTTAGGCCGAAGGCAAGTTTGGGCTGAAGGAGTTATAATGTGTGTGTAACCCCGAGGGGTTCCATTGATTTAGGGGTAAAATTGCCGGTAAACCGAGGGCTCATGCTGTTGTATCCTCGAAGGCGCCAGGCGAAAGTTGTTCACCGAAAGCTATAACAGGCTGCAGCCGGAGGCAGTCACTTGGGGGTGCAACGTCGATAAGCCGAAGGCTTATGTTGATGCTTCCCCGAAGGATGTAACAGGTGACAGCCGGAGGCTATTACCCGGGAGCATGCTAGTATCCCGGGAATATGGCCGTTATAATAGAGCCGTTGGAAGGGGAGCACACGTGGCGCGCTCCTGTTGGCCGAAAGTGGGCGGGTGCCACCCGTTGGCTGAAGCGGCGGCCCGTAATGATGGGTTTTTCAAATCGAGGCCCATGTATCGAGGCAACGAGCCTATAAATACCCCAAAGCCCTGTGCCATTTTCCTTGTGCGTTTCATTGTTCTAGCGAAGCTCTGGCCAATTTTCTAGAGAGATAAGCAATCACCTTCGATCGAATTCGATTCCTTGAGGTCAGTTCTTCCTTGTTCTTCGCTTTCCTAGCATACTTTGCTTTTCTCCCTTAGATCTTGTGTTAGAGGTCTTAGGAGCCTTCGGTTAGAACATTTAGGTAGCCTCTCTCTACCAAACTCCTATCCTTCCTCCGGAATTATGTCCTCACAAAGCGATTCCCAAGATATCTCGAGGGAGCCGTCGGTGCAGAAGGAGAGCTACTCGGATGTGGAGTCCTCGAGTGAGCAGTCGTCGATGGACAACGATCTTGCCGTGGCTGAGGAGGTACAGAGTAGCCTCCGGGTGGAGATGGAAGCGGAGGATTTTGAGCAAATAGTGGAAGACGAGGAGATGGCCCTCGCTCTTCAAGTGGCCGAAGAGGAAGAGGAGAAAGAGCGGCAGGAGGTAACGGTGGCTGCGCTGCCTTCCCGCGGTGCTGGCGGAGCGAGTACTTCCCGGGCCCTGGATGTGGAACCTATCAGCGTGGCCCACGGGAAGAGGAAGACAAAGATGAAGGCTGCTCCGAAGAAGAAGAAGGAGGCGGCGGTTGATGTGGGAAAACCTGTCGACATCCCCGAGGGCTATTCTTATTTGAATGTCGCAGCCCTGTCTCTGAAATCGAGGGCCACCCAATCGGAGTATCTGACGGCCCAGTTCCTTGTCGGCCCCGAGGGGCGTGTTGTAGAGCCGAAGCCTGATGATGTGCTCTCCCAGGCTCCCGAAGGCTGTTTTGCGGTCCATCTGCTGTCCTTGGACCTGGGGCTCCGATTCCCCCTTCATCCATTCTTGGTAGAGTATCTGAGGTTCGTGAAGCTGGCCCCTTGCCAACTCACTCCCAACAGCCACTCATATATTGCTGGCTTCCTATCCCTTTGCCGTTCTCGGGAGATCGACCCATCGTTGGACCTGTTCTTTATGTGCTTCAACCTCTGCCGAGGGGGGCATACCCATGCTGAGGGCTTTGCCAACCTGCAGCAGGTCCCGGAGTGGAGGTTGTTCTCCGAAGTCCCGTCCTCGCACAAGGGGTGGAAGGACAAATTCTGCTATGTCCGGATGGCCGTGAACCCCTTTGCGGAGCCCCTCAAAGATCGTTTCCGGAGGCATTTAAAAGTGGGGAGCGCTGCCCTTCAAAAAGCCGGGAAGAAATTGTCAGCCAAGCCCGAGGGGTCGGACAAGCAAATTACTATCAAGAGTGCCACCCTCCCGGATGAGCTGTATAAATTGGGCTTCAAGCGCTACCGGCGTTTCGGGGAAAAAGACGAGAACTACCCCTTGATTGACATGGTCCCTCAGAGCGCCGAAGGTTGTTTGCCGAGGGCTCGTTTTTCCTTTTTTGTACTTAGCGTATTTCTCTATGTAGTGAGTCTAACACTTATGTACTTTGCAGGACCCGCGATGGATCTGAAGGCCATCACTGCGCTGAGGAACAAGCTCGATAAAGAGCAAAAGAAGAAGGAGGTGAAGTCCTCCACCCAGAAGCCTGTTGACGAATTTTTTCCGAAGGCCGAGGTGTCCAAGGCCCCTGTGGATGGGGGGTCGTTGAAGAAGGAGGCCGCTGCTGCCCACGATGTTGTCAGTTCTGATGCCGCGGGCTCCCTAGCCGAGGGGTCCAAAAAGAAGAGAGCCGGGAAAGGCACTGTGCCCCCGGAGAAAAGGCAGAAGAAGGGGGGAGCTGAGAAGGGAGAGGCCCCTCTTGTGATCATTGATGAGCAGGCCCCGGTGGTCACCCCTCCTCGCTCTCCCCCAACTCACGTTGGCGAGGACCTCCGGGAGAAGGAGGTTATCCACTTCCCCATCCAGAAGGGGACAGCGGTGATGCACTCCACCCTCAACCCCATTGAATTTATGAGGGGGGTGATGTCACCAAAGGATAGGCTGGTGCTATCTCGTCTCGAGGACGACGTTCTCGACTACAAGATAGCCAGTTACAGTACCATGGTGAGTCTTCCGTCCACTTAGCCATTTTTTCTCATTCGCAAGCTTTAGATCTGCTAACCCCTTCTGTTTCTTATCTCTTGGTAGGCGGCCCTCGGTTTCAACGAACAAGCCCGAAGGGTGGAAGCTTTAAGAATTGCCAAAGGCCAATCTGATGATGGCATGAGAAAGCTGGCTGAAGAACTTGCTGAGGCTAAGAAGCAACTGTCTGAGGCTAAGGATACCCTCCGGGTCGAGAGAGAAGGGATGGCCAAGAGACTCGAGGACGCTAAAGCCGAGGCCAGATCCGATGCAGAGAAGGTTGCGGCCGAGGCTGCTAAGAGGGCGGCCGAGGAGGCTGAGAATGCCAAAGCCGAGGCCGTTTCTAAGTCTGGAAAAGATGCCGTCGCCTCTTTTGTTGCCGAGGGATGGAAGGCAGATGATCAGAAGGCCTGGAGGGCCGCGGTCGTGGGGGCGGAAATTGACGAATGGGTCAAGGGTCCCGGCTCCGAGTGGCTGGCTTCAAAGGGCAACGCCTACTGGCAGGGAGGGGAGTTCTTCACGCAGCGCCTCATATACCGGAAGCTTGCCCAACATTTCAATATCCCCTCTGAGAGATTTGATCCTGCAGCTTATGGCCTACCTCCCCGGCAACCTGACGTCAGGGTCCCTCTTCCGGAGGGAGAAGAGAGGCCCATTCTCCATGATTCCGAGTTGCTGAGGGAATGTGGTGGGGATGAGGAAGAGGCTGGGGACGGTGCGACTTCGAAGGATGCCGAGGAGGGTGACCAAGCAGTAGATACTTAGGGAAATTTTCCTTGTAACAGTTTAGCAACTTCTGGCCTCGGCCGTCTGTAAACAAAACATCTTCTGCACCCCAATGGTTTTTTTTTTTTTTTTTTTTGAATGAATGATGTGCCTTCGGGCCTTGTATGAATGAATGCCTTTTTTTTTTATTTGTGTTCGAATATATGTCTTTGCTTTCTTTCATTGGTGTATGAGTGTTTGTCTTTCCTCCCTATCGCTTGTATTCCCGAAGGCCATCAGTTTATGGACTTAGAAATTTTTCCAAGTAAAACCTGGCAGCAAGCCTCCTGTTGTAGTGTGAAATTACCGGGGGCCAGTAGTTGTGGACTTAGAAGATTTTCCAAGAAAGACTTGATCAGAACCCTTCGGATGTAGAGTATAATCATCGGGGGGCTTGTGATTGTTTACTTAGAAATTTCCTAAGTAATATTCCCATCGTAGGTCTCCGGTAATGTCACTGGAATTGCCCCCGGGTTGTAGCAGTAGCACCGATGGCTGACATGAATTAGACTTAGGAAATTCTCCAAGCTAATTTCACTCTAGGCCTTCAGTGGTGTTGAGGCCTTCGACCTTCAGTGTAGCACTAGGTCCCCGTCGGGTAGCTGACAAAGATACAGCGGGTCCTTCGAATGTGAGGACTGCTCAAGCCCCCTTGGTGTATAGTTGCCGAGGGGTCCAAGATTATGGAATTAGTGAAGTTTGAGAATTGTCCTCAATAGGTCTCGTTAGTAGCCTCCGGTTAGATGAGTTCTTCCGAAGGGTTCCAAATTGTGGACTTAGGAGTATTTTCAGCGTTGAATGAGTTTGGTGACAGCCTGCCTTCGGCATGGTGCCTCCGGTTTTCCGTGAGCCCTCTTCTTGGGTTTTAAGGCCTCATGTAGTGGAGCCCTCAGCTGTGTAGCCGGATGACTTGTTGTTGAGAGATTCTCTTGTGCCTTTGTAGGAGCCTTCGGGAATATATATCCGAAGTGTTGAGCCTCCGGGGAGAATAGTATCCGGGGAGTTCCTTCCCCCCTACACATCTTTTTTTTTTTTTTTTTTTCTTTTTTTTTTTTTTTTTTTTTTTTTAGATGGTGCAGGAGAGGCATCTAGAAACTTGGTTTCTAGGAAAGGCTTGGCCTATATGGGAGGCGACGGAATAAACCGTTGGCTCCCCCTTCGGGAATGACCTTCCGATATCCCGAAGGGTTTGAGGGTCGTTTCCTCGGCCCGAGACATCGTCTGTTGCCTGCTTCCCCTTGGGAGATAGCACGGAAAGCGCCTCGGTTTTGAAAGTCGTCCCCTCAGCCCGAGACATCGTCTGTTGCCTGCTTCCCCTTGGGGGATAGCGCGGGGAGCGTTTCGTTTGTGGAAGTCGAATCCTGGGCCCGGGACATGGTCCGTTGCCTGCCTCCCCTTGGGGGATGGCGCGGAAAGCGTTCCTGGGAAGGGTTTTATTTGTGTGTGGAACACAAATAGCCGGGAGCACTTGGTCCGTTGCCTGCCTCCCCCGGTTTTTTTTTTTTTTTTTTTTTTTTTTTTTTTTCTTTTTTTTTTTTAGGAGAGTATGTAGAAGTTTGAGAAAACACTTGGTGTTTTCAAAGAGTGATGGGGGTGACCCCTACACTTGGTACTTGGTACCTAAATTGTTGTTCCCCCTCATGAGAGGGAGAGGCCTTGGGCCTATTTTGGTGAAGCGATGAGGGCTTGGCCACTCATTTATAGGAGAGAAGGGGGCCTTGGGCCGCTTGTACAGTATGTAGGTGATGAAGGCTTGGCCTTTTGATTGTTCTTCAAAAACAGATGGGGCCTTGGGCCATTGATATTTACACTTGCTGAGGATGAGGGCTTGGCCGCTCATGCCTTATTGATAGAATTTGACAAGGTGGTGCACATTCCAATGTCTAGGGACCTCCGTCCCATTGGGGCGTTTAAGCTTGTACGTCCCTGGTTTGATGATGGCTGAGATGATGTAGGGGCCTTCAAACTTGGGAGCCATTTTTCCTCCTTCGGTGGGTAGGCTGGCCTCCCTTCGTCGGAGGACGTAGTCACCCACCTGAAATTCCCGGGAGCGGACCTTGGTGTCGATGTAGCCTTTGACTTGTCTCCTATAGTTTTCGGCCCTGAGAAAAGCTTGCTCTCGGCGTTCTGAGATGAGATGAAGGTCGAGGGCCATGTTGGCATCGTTGACTTCGGGTTCATATTGTTCAACCCTTCGGGTGGGCAGAGTTACTTCTGTTGGAGCCTTAGCCTCAAAGCCATAGCATAGGGAGAAGGGTGTCTCACCTGTTGCACGCCGAGGGGTGGTGCGGTAGGCCCATAGGATGTTATGAAGTTCTTCTACCCAGCCTCCCCCTTCGGCTTCCAGCTTCTTCTTCAACCCCTCGAGGAGGGTGCGGTTGGCGTTCTCTACTTGCCCGTTGCCCTGAGGGTAGGCAACGGAAGAGAACGTGTGCTTGATGCCCCAAGCTTCAAGAAGGGCACAGAAGGGGGCTGCCTCGAATTGAGTGCCGTTGTCGGATATGATTTGTTGGGGGACGCCAAACCTTGTGAGAATATTTTTGAGAACAAAGTGGCGGCACCGGGCTTCGGTGATGCTGGCGAGGGGCTCGGCCTCTACCCATTTGGTGAAGTAGTCAACGGCCACAATGATGTATCTGTTGTTGGAGGTACCCCTCGGCAGAGGGCCCACTAAGTCAATCCCCCATCTGGAAAAGGGTATAGCGGTGCTGATGGGAGCATAGTTGACCGCTGGTCTGCCGGGGGCCTTCTGAAAGTGTTGGCAAGCGGTGCACCTTCGGGCTAGATCAGCGCAATCTCTAGCCATCGTGGGCCAGAAGTAGCCTTGAACTATGAGCCTTCGGGACATGGAGAAGGGTCCCTGGTGGGCCGAGCAAGTGCCACTGTGCACTTCCTCCATAGCGACTTCGGCTTCATCTTGATGAAGGCACCGAAGGAGGGTGCCGTTGTAAGATCTTTTGTAAAGCCTCCCATTCTCGAGGGTGTAGCTGGGAGCCCTCAGTTTTGCTAACTTGGCGCGAGCTTCGTCTTGGGGCAGTTGCCCTGTGGTGATGAAGGCGATGATGTCGGAGATCCAATCCTCCGGCCTCAGGTTAATGTTCATGACGGGGCTCGCGTGGATGCTTGAGAGGCTGAGTTCCTCAATTCTTGCAATTTTGGATAGGTGCTCGGGGGATTCATCCGAGAGCTTGGATAGAATGTCGGCCTCAGAGTTTTGAGCCCTCGGTATTTGGGTAAGAGAATGTGCGTCAAATACCTTAAGCAACTCCTTGGCGGCCTCCTTGTATTGTTTCATCCTCCCTTCTTTGGCTTCGTACTCCCCGGAAATTTGCCCCACGACAAGCTTGGAGTCACACTTGACGTGGATCATCTTGGCCTTCAGATTTGCTGCCAGCCGAAGGCCACACAGGAGGGCTTCGTACTCGGCCTCGTTGTTGGAGACCTTGAAGGAGAAGCGGATGGCATAATAGGCGCGGAAGCCTTCGGGTGTGATCAGAACTACTCCCCCTCCGCATGCTTTGGTGGCCGAGGAGCCATCGGTATAGAGTGTCCACCACTCATCGAGGGGTGCCGAAGTCTCCTCGTCTGTCGCTGACCTTGCGGTGCACTCCGTTACGAAGTCTGCCAGGGCTTGGCCCTTAATGGCAGGCCTCGGACGGATGTCTATGTTGTATTGGCTGAGGAAGATGGCCCATTTCACCATCCGGGAGGAGCTAGTGGGACTTCTCATGAGGGCGCCGAGGGGTTGATGAGTGAGCACCTGGACCGGATGAGCTTGAAAGTAGTGGCCCAGCTTCTTGACGGTCCAAACGATGGCTAGCACCGTCTTCTCGACGGGAGAATACCTGAGTTCGGCCTCCCGGAGGGTTTTGCTGACGTAGAAGATGGCATGTTGGATGCCGTCTTCCTCTCGGATTAGTACTGAGCTGACAGCCGCAGGGCTAACACCGAGATATAAGTATAAGGTCTCCCCCACCGGATTAGTACTTCTTGAGTTCGTCGAAGGCCTCTTGACACTCAGATGTCCATTGGAAGCCAGCCGTCTTCCTCATGATTTGGAAGAAGGGGAGGGCCCTCTCGGCTGACTTAGAGAGGAATCGATTGAGGGCCGCCAGGCGACCCGTTAGCCGTTGAACTTCTTTGACGTTGCGTGGAGGCTCCATGTTGATGATGGCCTGAATCTTCTCGGGGTTGGCCTCAATACCCCTTCGGCTGACCATGTAGCCCAAGAATTTTCCTCCCTGCACGCCGAAGGTGCATTTCTTCGGATTTAGCCGGAGGTTGAATTTTTGCATGATGGCAAAAATCTCCCGGAGGTCGTCGGCGTGAGTGCTTGCCTTCTTACTTTTGACGATCATGTCGTCAACGTAAGCCTCCATGGTACGTCCTAGGACAGCTTGAAAGACCCTAGCCACCATGCGTGTGTAGGTGGCGCCTGAATTTTTGAGGCCGAAGGCCATCACAAGATAGCAGAAGATGCCTTCGGGTGTCATGAAGGCAGTTTTTTCAGTGTCTTCCTCATGCACGTAGATTTGATGATACCCGCGGAATGCGTCGAGGAAGGACATGATTTCGCATCCCGCGGTCTCATCAACCAGCTGATCAATGTTTGGCAATGGGAAGGGGTCCATGGGGCACGCCTTATTCAGGTCCGTGTAGTCCACGCACATGCGGAAGGTAGGAGGCTTCTGTGCGAGGACTACGTTTGCCAGCCAAGAAGGGTATTTCACCTCCTTGATGTGCTTGATGGAGAGGAGCATAGATACCTCCTTCCTTACGAACTCCCTTCTCTCGGCCGAGAGGGGTCTTCTCCGCTGCTGTATCGGTTTGGCCGAAGGGTCCACCGCCAGGCGGTGGGTGATAACCCTTCGGTCAATACCTGGCATGTCCTCCGGCCCCCATGCAAAAACAATGGAGTAGGCGCGGAGGGCTTCGGTGATGCCAGTCTTCAGGTCTTCGGGGAGCTTGGCTCCAATCTTCAGGACTCTTTCCGGCTTGGCCGGATCGAGTATCAAGTCTTCAGTCTCCTCGGCAGGTTCAGCCCTCGGCCTGCCTTCTTCTTCCTCCAGGGCCTTGGCGGTGATGGTGTCAATCCGAAACTCAGTTTTACTAACCTTCTTGGTAAGTTGAAGGTAGCAGGCCCTGGAGAGTTTCTGATTCCCCCTCGAGTAACCGATGCCGGTAGGCGTGGGGAACTTGAGGCAGAGGTGCCTCATGGAGATGACAGCCTCCAAGTCCTCGAGGGCAGGCCGGCCGAGGATGATGTTGTGCGCGCAGTCGAGGTTGACGACGACGAATTCCACTTCGAGCTTGGCTCTATGGGATCCGTCGCCGAATTCAACCATGAGGGTGATGACGCCCTCGGCGTCTATGCTGTCCCCCGTAAATCCGGAGAGGGGGGTGTTGATGTGTCGAAGGGACCCCCTGTCGAGTCCCAACTCTTGAAAAGTGCTGAGATACATGACGTTGACCGAACTCCCTGTGTCGACATAAGTTCGGTGGATGATGGCGTCATTGATCTCAGTGCGGATGACGAGGGCATCCCTATGCGGCAGAGAACCCGAGGGGAGGTCCGCATCTGTGAAGAAAATTGGATCCGCCCTCGGCCGTTTAGTTGGGGGCATGTGATTGACTTCCCCAATGTAAAGGGACTGTGCCCACTTCTTCCGTTGGCTGGTGGAGTCTCCACCAGTGTTGCCTCCGTTAATCATGTGAATATGGCGCTTGTTTTGATGATGGGAGCCCTCCCCCTCGTCTTCGAGGCCGCCAATTTCACGCTTCTTCCCATGCGGGTTTCTCAAGGGAATGGTGTTGGGGTTCACCCATTTATTTGCCTTCGGCGGAGGGCCTTGATGATGTGGGGGGCCCTGGGGAGGAGGGCCCCGGATAAACTGAGACAAGTGGCCCGCCTGTATCAGCCTCTCAATGGCGTTCTTCAGCTGATGGCAGTCGTCGGTTTTGTGTCCATGGTGGCGGTGGAAGCGGCAGTAGGGCTCATCGGGACCGATGGCATAAATCTCGAGGGGTGTGCGGGAGTCTCGCTCTACGAGCCCCCGCTCTTCCGCATGATCAAGAATGACGCTGACGGGATGCGTCAAGGGAGTGCGTGGGTGCTCAAGGAGGACGGGTTGCGCCCATGCCTTCGGATTGTTCTTGTAACCGCCCCCGGGTCTGGCTTGGCCACCTCGGGAGCGATCGTTGTATTGGGCCTCGCGGTTGGCCGGAGGGGGAGGTCCTCCGGGCCGATTCCTGCCTTCATTCTTCTGAGAAGGATCCGTGTTGCGGCGGTCCTTCTCGATCTCCTCCGCTTCGGCATATCGGTCCCCCCGCTGAAGGGCCTTCGTATAATCGCGGGGGGGATCAGTGATAAGGCTCCGGGAGAAGTTACCGTTGCGGAGGACGGTGTGGAAGAGGGCCATCAAGGTTCTGTCATCAGCACCCTCGACCTCGAGGGAGGCCTGCCTCCAGCGTTCTAGGAAACTCCGAAGGGTTTCCTCCTTCTGTTGTCTCACGTTCAGGAGGTGGGAGAAGTGTTTCTTTGAGCGGTGCCTCCCTGCAAATTGTGTAAGGAAGCGGTGGGCAAGTTCTTGCCAAGAATCAATGCTGCCTTCGGGCAACCGATTGAACCACTCATACGCGGGTCCCTCCAAGGTGGAAAGGAACCAACGGCATAAGTATTCATCCGATGCCCCCATCATCATCATGCTGTTTTGGTAACGGCTATAGTGCTCTTGGGGATCCGTCTTCCCCTCATACGGCTTGATGGGTTGCCCCCGATATTTGTGGGGGATTTTGGCCGCCAACACCCTTGGGGTGAAGGGTGTTCTAGTGCGGAGTTGAATGAGGGGCTCGCCTGAGCCTTCGGCAAGCTTACGCTTCATTTCCTCCACCTGCGCCCGGAGGTCGGCGTACTCAGGATCTGGCCTTGCTGTGGAAGCCGTCGGGGGTGCCTGACGATTCTCCTCGAGTTGACGGAGGAGGGCCTCAATGATTTCGTCCTTGGGATCCTTCGGGGCAACCCCTTGGGAGTTGGCCCGGAAGGATTGCGCCTGTGTGATTTGGTGCCTGGCATCATCGGCACGGAGGAGAGCCTTGCCTTTGCTTCGGGGGGGAGGCACGCCCTCGGCACCCAAAGCGGAGGCTCCACTTTCCTGGGGCCTGCTGAGCGCTTGTTTCCCGAGGCGGTCTTGGACCCCTCGGTGCCCGGGAGCTCCCTCGAGCCTCTCAAGTGCAGAGGTTCGGGGCTTCTCCTTCATCATGGGGCGCTTGTCCCTGGACTGGGCCTCTTGGGAGGCGGTATCCTGCGCCATGACCCCCTCGGCATTGCCAATCCCCGGGGGAGGATTGTTGAACAAAGGAGGGAGTGGTGGTAGGTTGATAACATTCCCTCCAGCATAGGGCTGAAGGGGTGCCTGAGAGGCGAGGGCTCCGGAATTGAGAGCCATGTTTTGAACAAAGGCCGCAAAGGCAGCCTGAAGATCGATGGCCGGGGCCGGAGGGGGAACTTGGTTCTCACTCCGATCCCTCCTTCGATTATCAAGGCCAATGCGGGCATCAGGGGCGTTCTTCTGTAGTTGCTGACGGAGGTCAGCAGTAGCCTGCTCCAACTCAAGGATGATACCACCCTCAGGTACCAAGAGCCTGTTGGAGGCCTCAGCCCCGTTGGTTTCGCCGGGGGCTATGTGGTTCTCCTCAAGGGTTTTGGACTGGGCACGGGTGGTTCTTCCCATTTTTGGTAAGTGTTTTGTGTTTGGTAGAGGGGGAGGGTTTCTTACTTGATTGTTCTGACCTCTCAACGAGAGCACCAAATGATGGATGGTCTACCCGGGGGGTATCTTATCCGAGGGGTTATTACGGGAATAACTTAGAGAGAAGTCAGAGCAAATAGGAGGAGAGAGAGTCGATTTTATTAAATGAACTCGAGATGTGGAGTTGGGATGTAGATCCTGTTTTACAAGGAGAAATGGGCTGCTATTTATAGCAACAATAAATGCGATGAGAGGACACGTGTCAGTAATCCAACGGCCGAAGGGTCACATCAACCGGTTGGCACCGGCAGTGGTACGTTCACCGCATTGAATGCGGTTGGCGGATGTGACGTAGCTTTAAATGCGGTGGTTGGTCTGTCTCCAAAAGGAATCTTCGCTGATCGAGTGTGTTTGGCCGAAGGCTCCTCGTGTAGCCGAGGGCATGAAAATGCCGAAGGCTTATGTTTTCGCCCGTTTTTCTCCCAGTAGCTTCTTATGCCAGAGAAGGCTATCTTGTGAGTTGAAGAGCCTTCGGTCAAGGAGGCCGAAGGCACCCCAGTGCGTATTCTGGGCTACGTTGAGGCTTGGGCCGCTGCATTTTGGCCTGAGTTGTTTCCTGGGCTCAATGGACTTGTGTAGGAGAAGTAGGAGTCTATGGGCCGGGGGTTCCTGGGCCATATACTCCATCACCACCATTTAGAGGAAAAAAAATACATCCATCATAGATCTAAATTCTTTTTACACTAGTTATAGTAAAAAAAATAACATTACCAAAACTTGCAATCTAGCGAATCAACCCCCAAAAATATAAAAAAACCACCCATTTAAAAGTAAACAAGCTAAGGGTTCAAAATTCAATTGTCCCCTTGGGATAAATTGTATACAAAATTTTACAAGTTTAAAATTTTACTTGGGCAATAATACTATACACATCAGAAAATGTACCCCCCAAAACAGTAGCAATTGTTGATTTTCAAGGTATTCTACAGCTTCAAAAACAATTATACATTATTCTAAATCCTGAAAAACAAAATAGATATGATTATTTATACCTATTTTGTCATGTGCTTTTTGTTTAGGACTATTTATACGTACTCCAGATCCATATGGAGCAATAAAGACTAAATGAAATACTCCATTTTGAAAATGTTTTTCCTTTAAATTTGGCATACATATAAATAAATGTTCCTATCTCATTTTAGCATAATTAGTGGCGCGAAAATCTTTTTAAACTTTTGCTGGTTTTCAAGAGTAATTCAAACTAAATTAAACAAACATATAATTAATAATAAACAACATACATCGCAAAAACTGTAAATGATACGGAGGATATAAATAATTGACGCAATACAAGACAACCAGAGACATTTCCCGCAAAACCACTATTCAGAGGAAAAAAATGCATCCCTCGTAGATCTAAATTCTTTTTACACTAGGTCTAGTAAAAAAATAACATTACCAAAACCTGCAATCTAGCGAATCAACCCCCAAAAATATAAAAAAAACACCCATTTAAAAGTAAACAAGGGTTCAAAATTCAATTGTCCCCTTGGGATAAATTGTATACAAAATTCTACAAGTTTAAAATTTTACTTGGGCAATAATACTATACACATCAGAAAATGTACCCCCAAAAACAGTAGCAATTATTGGTTTTCATGGTATTCTAGAGCTTCAAAAACAATTATACATTATTCTAAATCCTGGAAAACAAAATAGGTATGATTATTTATACCTATTTTGTCATGTGCTTTTTGTTTAGGATTATTTATCCGTACTCCGGATCCATATGGAGTAATAAAGACTAAATGAAATACTCCATTTTGAAAATGTTTTTCTTTTAAATTTGGCATACATATAAATAAATGTTCCTATCTCATTTTAGCATAATTAGTGGAGCGAAAATCTTTTTAAACTTTTGCTGGTTTTCAAAAGTAATTGAAACTAAATTAAACAAACATATAATTAATAATAAACAACATACATCGCAAAAACTGTAAATGATACGGAGGATATAAATAATTGACGCAATACAAGACAACCAGGGACATTTCCCGCAAAACCACCATTCAGAGGAAAAAAATGCATCCCTCGTAGATCTAAATTCTTTTTACACTAGGTCTAGTAAAAAAATAACATTACCAAAACCTGCAATCTAGCGAATCAACCCCAAATAATATAAAAAAAACCACCCATTTAAAAGTAAAAAAAGGGTTCAAAATTCAATTTATTTCGAATTCAACCTTTTTATCACCAAGTTCCCCTACTCTTTGATACTCGAAAGAGATTCCATTCTTGACTTTTGCCCATCTGGGAGTCACTTTTGACAGAATCAAGGAATTTTTTCTCCAGGAAATCTACTCTTTTGGTTGTGAAGGGCCGAAGGCATGCACTTACGCACTGAATAACGTAGACATCCAACATTGATCCATCAAAGTTGCACCCAACACAATTCAAATATGGTGACTTCCAAATAGCCTATCGGTCATGATCACATCTATTTGGTTGTCCTAGTTTGTCATTCAGCCTCCGATGATGTTAGTTGAAGAATTTAAAATTCAAGTATACGTTATTCATTTATTGTATTTTGTCTTTATGTTCTTTACATAAACTAGATTCATTAATCATTATATAGGAATTATTTATTTGCTCATCTTAATTTTATGACCGTTGCATGGTACTATAAAACCCATGCATGCCTCACGTATGAAATACTACGTATAAGAGATTGCATTATTATCTCATTCTTTAGATTCTCTTTCCTTCCTTTATTTTCTCTTCTATTTCTTTATATTTTTCACAATTAATATGGTATCAGAGGATGAATCACCCACATCCCCACCCCTCCACACAACTACCGGAGTTACCTCTGCAACCACCCACATCCCATTACATCACCCCTCCACTCATGACACAGATAGCCCGTATTTCATCCACCCTTCCGACAGCACCGGTGCCGCCTTGGTTGGTCACCTGCTCACCGGCCTAGATGATTACAATGCTTGGTCTCTCGCCATGATAATGGCTTTACGTGGCCGAAATAAATTTTCTTTTGTTGATGGCTCTCTTCCCATGCCTTCTCGTGACGACCCCAACCACGACCGATGGCACCGGGTTAACAATTTGGTCATGTCATGGATCCTCCACTCTATTCACGTCAACCTTGCTCACACCGTCCTTTATGCTCCCGATGCCGCCACAGTGTGGTCGGACCTCAAGGCTCGTTTCTCAACCTCTAGTGGACCTCGGATTTATGACCTTGAACGCCAAATATCTACCCTTAACCAACATGACGACACTATTGCCGTTTATCACAACAAACTCCAACGCCTTTGGAGTGAACTAACTCTTGCTGATCCACCGCCCAAGTGCACTTGTGCCGCCCGCACTCAATATGCCGCACTCAATGAATTTAAAATTCTTCATTAGTGCATCTTCAATGATTAAAATTAGTGACTTGTTTGCAATTTTTAAAATATTAAAGCTATTAACCTACCATTGCAATGGATTTTTCCTCCTAGTTTGGGCAAGCAAATTAGCCAATACAAGCTACTTCCTAGATTGAGAGAAGTTTGAACTAAAATGATAACTGTCAAATATATTTAATTTATTGGATAAATAATATATTAAGTTAATTAAAATTCAACTGAAAGGTACAACATTGAAATGCAACGGTAAAACCCAACACTTGCTTGATTAATTTTAAGAAATGTTTAATTTTCTCATGTTGATATTTTTCAGTTTCTCTATGTTGTAAAATTTTCATATTTTCTATTTTTAACTTAACAAAACACATGTTTTGTACATATTTTAAAAATATGCCTTTTTAACAGTGTTTATTTATGCGTTTAAAATATCATGACATCTTCCCAATTTAAAAGTATTTCAAAATAAATATTATTTTTAGTTGATTTGGAGAGCCTATTCAAGAGACACACATGATAGGTAAAACATGGAAGTATCACATTGTTAGAAAGTGGGTTAATTAGAAATAGCTGATGTGGCCAACAAAGTTATAATGTATATAGTTCACCATTGCATGTGCTCTTATATTCTCCATGTCTTTACCATAAATGTCAAAATCCATTTCTAGCACGCCACACTCTCCAAAAAGTTACAGAATCCCTCTTACCCCCTCTAAATTATGCAATTATGCAGCAACACTGTCAAGAATTAATCTAAAATTTCCACTTGAAAATAAGCCTACTCAACATGCTCCCACAATCTTGCTATTCCCAAACCTTTTTTGAAAAAAAACAAACACAAACAAATTCGAGTTACTCTCTTCCTTTTCAAAGTTGATTCACATGACTGATCATCACATTTCATTGATGGAGATCTATTCGGGAAGAAAGTAGTGTCATATCCCAAAGAAAAGTACAAAAAAAAAATGATCCAAGAGCACAAATAGGACTACATGTTTTTTATTCCCCTAGTAAGACTATTTATATGTATATGGACAATGTACCCTGAGAATTTTGAAATGTCTTAATTAATAATAAATTCATAAAAAAATAATAACAAAATGTCAAAAATTATTAAAAATGTAAAAAAAAATAAAAAAAAAATTAAAATGTAAAAATAAAAAAACGTCGTCGCCTCTGCCCCCCAGCACCACCAGCTCCCATACTAAAATAAACGGGGCGGGTATATGGCGGGTAATGAGGTGAGCATGTATAAAATCGTAACCGCCCCGTCACCCGTTAAAATAAAACGGGTATTCCCCGTCCCGTACTCGTTACCTGCTAAAAATGAGAGTCTAAACATTGTTTTTACCTGTTTGGCTGTCTCTGATGTTTTCTACATTTTATTTCTCATTCATACTTGATAGAGTATTTAATTCTAGAGAGAAGTGAGAACTAGATAGAGAAAGTGAACAATTAATATTTCTCAATCCCCTTATAACTACCCCTTGGGGGCTATATATATGAAGTAAATGTGGATTTGGGCTCCTAGCCATGGGCTTAGGAAACCTATTACAATAATCATGTATTTTTTGGATGAAATAAGACCACTAATGGGCTGAGTACAACACTTAGTGAATTAAAATAGGAAAATACATTCTACCGGGATAGTCCTTGGCCGATGCGATGTCTTTGGCCGATGCGTTCCCCGGTCAATGGGGGACCCATTTTGTCTACGGAGGGTTTCCTGAGCTGTTCTGTCTCTGGCCGTTACGGGACCCACCTGGCCGAAGGCTACCACGTGGATGCCCCTATGATGATGTTTAACCTTCTGAGTATGTGGGCCATGGGGTCTGAGCGCATATACTTTATCAGTACTTTTCCACCGTTTTTTTACACTACTCATTAGTCATTACCCCTATAATTTTAGGCTTAAATGTTGTGCCCACCTTATTTTAGAGAACTTCGGAGTACATGAAAAATACGTGTCTTGTGTGTCATCTTTTATCTTTCCACTCATTTAAGAACAGATGGCCTCTAGAATTTATTAACAGTGATTGATCACAAGCTTAAATCGAGATATAATTACGTTAATGGATATGGAGACACCGGCCGACATCATAGCAGTCCCATTTCCATATCAAGGTCACACAAACCCTATGCTTCAATTCTGCCGTCTCTTAACGGCGGCCGGCGGCCGCCCCAATGTCACCTTAGTCCTCACCCACGACGTCGCAAAATCCATTCACCAATCCTCCCTCTCCCAAATCATACACACGCTAGAGTTAATCTCCGACGGAAACGGCGGCGGCGCACAGCCTACGTTCGAGGAATACCGCGCGCGCGTGCAGGCCGCCGTCTCGGAGGGGGTCGCCGCCGTCATCGAGAAGCGAAAGAGGGCCAAACTTCTAGTGTACGATTCGATGATGCCTTGGCTAGCGGAGATCGGGAGAGCGCGTGGGCTGCGCGTGGCTGCTCTGTTCACACAGTCTGCTTCGGTTTGCAGCATCTATCACCACATGCTTCAGGGGCGGCGCGTCGGAGAACGGGTGGTGTCTCTGCCTGCTTTGCCGGCGCCGATGGAATTGCCGTCGTTTTCCTTGTTCGGCGAAATTGCGGACGAAGTGGAAGAGTTTACGTTGAAGCAGGCAAGAAACATGGGGAAGGCCGATTGTCTGTTGTTCAACACATTTCACGCCTTGGAAAAGGAGGTACCAAGAGTGTGTTTACTTTACTCCCGCGTTACTTTATACAACGGAATGGACTGGGCCAGACTCGTCCAAAACTAATGAATATTAACTGGGCCCAATATAAAAAAGTTAATGGGATCGGCGGGTAGGGCTGAATTAATAAAATTTAGTCGTACCCGTCTATGTTGATTGGCTTAAGAGTCTGGATAGGGCTTACCCATATGCTATGTAGCACCGATAGAGGTACGCGGAAACGCGGAAATGGGTACGGAGATATGACAAAACCAAAAAAGTAGGATACAGATACGGGGTCATAATTATAAATATTAAAAATTATGAGGGTGTATTTATAAATACTAAAAATTACAGGGGTGTATTTATAAATATTGAAAATACAATTTTTTTTTTTTTGAAAAAAATAGACATATATTACCTTCTGACGTCTACTGATTCATGGCATTGAAGCATTCCACATTTTCAAAATACTTAGAAATAAGTTCATATTTTATCTCATATATACTAGTGCACATCGAAATATAAATATAGCCAATAAGTCATTAATTTAAAATGAGAAATAAGTAAAACAATGATAGTTTTGAAATGTGCAAGTACTCAAAGTTTTAGAATAATGAAGAAAGAAAACAATATTTTAAAAGTTCTAATACATATTTCCGTTTGAGCTATTAATTACCAGGGATAATTAAAATTAGGGATATGAGGATGAGTGAATTAGGAATAGGCCTATTAGTTGTGTATCACATAAAAGCAAGGTAAAAATTATTTTCAGTTTTTCATTTTTTAAGAATTTTATTATGTAAATTTTGAGTATTTTTTCAAAAAGTTTTTCTTTGGGCGTTTTTTGTTGAAAAAGTTGATACGGGTAGCCGTCAGGATACGAGTATTCAAAATTTTAAAATAATTACCAAAAAAATGGAAACTTTTAAAAATTGCAGATACGGTCCGAGAACGTACAGTACGGGTATCCTAGAGTATCGGATACAAAAACGTTTCCGATACGACACCCTAGTGAAGTATCCGTGCTTCATAGCCCATATGTAGTGGTTATCGGCTAGCGGATAACGGGCTATGTTAGCGGGTTATTCATAGCAGATTAATTATTCAAGAACATAAGATCAAGAACTTCGCCGAGCTTTATGATAAGTCTGTCACTAACAATGATCAAGAACTTCATTTTATTCCATATCACCATTAATTATTCAATTTGTGTTTGATGTAATAATATACGAAGTACATAAGATATTTCCTTTCTTAATTGCTTTATTCTAGCTTGCATTTTACCGTTTACGAGTGTTTAGTCTTTCAACCAAGTTAAATGGGCTTCTGGACTGTGTTTAGTTAAAGTTAATATGGGCCTGGGTGAATCTTGACAGGCTAGATCAATGGGCCTAAACGAATTTAAAATACGGAGTACTATATCCCATGTTCATCTCTGGAAATGGTGTGTTTGTCTGACCCATGAACTATATTGGGTCGGGTCATGTTTTTTAGTAAATTGGATGAGCAGGCCTCCATGGGTTCATGAGCCCTAGAATTAAATGACTAAATGAGGATCTCTAACTTTATATAGTACCACCACTAGCTCTTACAAGAAAAACTTTATTTACCACGAATTTTTTTAATGACTATATATCAATTTAAAAATTAAAAGTTAATGTTTATACAGTGAAAATATTTAATTAAGTTAGAATAAATGAAAAAAATCATTTGAATTTGATAAGAGATCGATCTATACTTTTAGTCTCCTAATTGTTCTTTTGCCCAATACTAGTTCTGTAAGTCCGTAGCATCACTTAGAAATGTAATTAGTCATGTAATTTGTGCAAGTCTAGTTCAGTTAGTTGAATATATTCCCGTTTGGTTTGGTTGGATGAAAGTTCATCTTGATTTATTAAATCAAATCCAGTCTGATATAAGATGAAATGATAAATAAATCCCACTGCACATGCCAAATACAAGGCATGAACAATATATTAATTTTTACGTAGTATTTAAAAATGCCATTATTAAAGATCGAGTCACGATTCACGAATGTATATCGATGAGACATTATAAGATCAAATTATGCGGTTGAAACAAACTGTGTACAAAATTGTATACAAAATGTGTACAATTTATGTGTACACCAAGCATAACCCTAGATTTATTTGAGAGAAACGTTAGGGGTACACAAGTTGTACACAACTTGTACACAAAATTCTTGTACGGAGTTTTCTGTGAGCACAAACAACTATTGTCTCTGTACACAAACAACTTTGTCTGTGCCCACAGACATTAACTTCCGTGTAAAATAGTACACTGACAGTCGCCTGACACCGACACGAGCTGGCAAATCAATCTATATCTGTGCAGTGCCTGTGTGCACAGACAATATTTTCCTGTATTTGTCTGCGTGCACAGACAATATTTATCACACAGATAATAGTTGTGCGGCTCACAAACAATAGTTTTCTATGTGATCAACTTTAGTTGTTGGTATGATCAATTTAAATTGTCTGGATGAACAAGAAATTTAATTGTCTATATACATCGAAATGAATGATGTAGTTGTATGTGTGATCGATTTACATGTAATTTGAACAAATAGAAAAATAATTAAAATAGAGGAAATAAGATAAAATAAATTAATTTTGTGGAAATAATGGAAAATTTTGACATAAAAAGGTAGAGAAAAAGAGGATAAAAAAGGGAAGAGGAAGATGGAGAAGATGATCTCTCATAATTTTGACATAAAAAGATAGAGAACTTTCGAATGAATTGAGTAAAGAGGAAAGCGAGAAGGGAGAGAAAAGGGAAATGAGTTTTTTTGGGGTTTTTATATGGTGTACCCTAGCGTTTTCCTTTATTTAATTTAGATCAGATCAATTTAAATTATAGTAGATCACAAAATTTCGGTAATATCGACCCAACTTAGATAACTAAGTTATTATTAGGTCCAAAAGCTATTACTATCGTATAGTACTCGGTACGTAGTAACAATTAAGATTGGATTTTCTATTCTCTATACTGTAAGACTAGATTCAGTAGTGAAAAGGACCTGTCTGGTCAAAAGAAATACAGAGCAGCAAATAAAATTAAAATCCTAAAATGATCTGAAGACATTGAAGGGTCTGTTAATTCTCTAAATTACTTGTAGAAATTACTCGAAACAGTAATAGTTCCAAATAGGATTACTAGAAATTATTTAGTAAATAAGCCTTATATGAGTATCATTTTAATTAAAAACAAAAGAAGATATAGGATACCGTTAGGAACAGAGTTACGACACTGAGACGATATAAAGAATGTTTTTGGAAAAAATATTACTCAGAATTTTACTTCAAATATTTGGAAATTCTTTGAATTAGAGGTGAGTCAGGGTCTAAATTGCCTAACATTTATTCTATTTAAAGGTGAATTTGTTATATTTTGGTCAACTTGTAATAATCTCTAAATACTTCGTAATTTATATCTACTTGCATGTTTTTTTTTGAGAATATCCACTTGCATGTGTTAGGCAGTGAAGTGGTTATCAGAAAGATGGGCGATCAAGACAATTGGACCGTTGGTTCCAAGATCTGAAAACAACATTGACCTGTTCAAGTCAGACCAAGACTGCATGAAATGGCTCGACGCCAGAGAGCCCAGTTCGGTGGTCTACACATCCTTTGGCACCGTAGTGGTCTGGTCAGAGCACCAGATGCAAGAAATTGCAATGGGCTTGGCCCAATCCAACAAATACTTCATCTGGGCCGTTCGAGACTCCGAACAATCCAAACTTCCCAAAAACTTCAAGCCAAACACGGCACAGAGAGGGCTCATACTAAAATGGTGCCCCCAAGTGGAGGTCCTGTCCCACAAGGCGGTCGCGTGCTTCCTTACGCATTGCGGGTGGAACTCCACACTCGAGGCGCTGAGCTTGGGCGTGCCGGTCGTTGCTATGCCCCAAATGGTTGACCAACCCACCAATGCCAAATTCATTGATGATGTTTGGCAAGTCGGGGTCCGAGTTAAGGTCAATGAGCATGACATTGTTACGCGACACGAAGTCAACGATCGCATTCTGGAGGTAATGGAAGGGGCGAGAGCCGATGAAATTCGAAGAAATGCAATCAAGTGGAAGGGGTTAGCAGGGGAGGCTTTGATGGTAGGAGGAAGTTCGGATGTGAACATAAAAAATTTCATCTCACAATTGGCTATGTAAGTATGTAATGAGGATGGGGAATATGGGATTTCCTTAAATTAAGATTCACTTCATTATTATGGTAGCATAATAGAAAAAGAAAATTTATGAGATGCCAGGTATGTAATACTACTAGTGTATTAAATTATTAACCAACGACTCTTTCATTTCTATAAAAACTCAACACTTAGATGTTGTTACTTGACTGTAATTTGTCTCAGACCAGAACAGATCAAAGCAGATCAGATCACATTTGGATAGTTATAAAAATACAAAAAAACCAGACCAGATCAGACCAGACCAAACCAGCAAATTACAGTCCAAGTAAAAGCATCCATTAAAAGTTTGTTTGAAGCACTAAAATCAAATCATAATGTGATAGAAAAGTGATACTAAAAATAGAGAATAAGAAAATGGCAAATTTAATAAGAAAATGGCGAATTTAATAGGAGTTGGCTAGAAAGTTACAAAGTTCTCATCAATTTCATCCCAGTGTGGGAGTGAGAAAATTATACATTTATACACTAGGCATTGAATTTCAAATTTTCAATGATTGTGATCAAGCACGCATTGTGGAATAAAAAGACTTGACCAAAGAATGAATGAAAATTAATAAAATAGTCAATTTGGAAACATTAGTAAAAAGTTATGCATACATACGGCCAATAAAAAGATGGGATAAGGGTCAGATAGGGCCTCGAACTTGAAAAAAAATGTCAAATAAGGCCATATTTAGGATGCTCTGTCCGGCCGACGCCATTTGGGGTGGTTCCCGGTGGAATTTTTTGATGAATTTTTTTGAGAATCTTATTCATTAAGTCTACTTTACTCATATCAAATTTGAACTAACAATTCAATCGGGAAGACATTCAAATGAATTCATGAAGATAACTGCGCTTTTAACGGTACAGTTATCTTCAAGAATTCATTTGAATGTCTTCCCGATTAAAGTTTTAGTTCAAATTTGATATGAGTAAACTAGACTTGATGAATAAGATTTTCAAAAAAATTCATCAAAAAATTCTACCGGGAACCACCCCAAATGACGTCGGCCGGACAGAGCATCCTAAATATGGCCTTATTTGACATTTTTTTTCAAGTTCGAGACCCTATCTGACCTTTATCTCTAAAAAGATTAAAAATTACTCAATATAGGATTGACAAAATTATAAAAATAGAACTAAGTATGTTTTATTCCGCAAATATGATTTATTAGCCTTATTAAAAGAATATAATAATTATCATTGTTAAGTATAACAAAAAATATAACAATCATAAGTCAAAACATTACCATCATAATGTTACAGAGAAAAGGGCCAAATAAGCCTATGTAGGCACGTACTAACAAAAAAATGTCAAAAAAACCCTTATATAGGAGGCTTTGTTCGGCCGTCACCATTTGGGGCGGTTCCCGGTGGAAATTTTTGATGAAATATTTTGGGCATCTTATTCATTAAGTCTAGTTTACTCATACTAAATTTCAGCTAAAACTTCAATCAGAAAGGCATTCAAATGAATTCTTGAAGATAACTGTGCAGTTAAAAGCACATTTATCTTCAAGAATTTATTTGAAGGCCTTCCCGATTGAATTTTTAGCTGAAATTTGGTATGAGTAAACTAGACTTAATGAATAAGATGCTAAAAAAATTCATCAAAAAATTTCACCGGGAACTTCCCCAAATGGCGACGGCCGGACAGAGCCTCCTATTTAAGGGCTTATTTGACTTTTTTTTGTTAGTACGTGGGCTTATTTGCCCCTTTTCCCTAATGTTACATGATACACTAAGGTGAAATAAAGAACACAAAAGACCTATAAAACACTCATGTTCTCTAACCTTGAAACCATATCATATAGACTGGTACCGAAGTGTGACTGCCCATGTTACTTGAAATGAGTCTGATTTAATTGACCAGTCACCGAAAAGGATCTATGAAACTTCCCAGTTTTGCTAGCCATTGATAAGGAGCTAGGTGCAAAAGTTGTACCGGTTTCACCAACCACTGGAAAGAAAACCATCCATTTAATCCCATCACCCTTGACCTAGATGACTTTGGTTCAAGAGGGGGGGGGGGATCGGCCTCAATATTGATGCAGAAGAAATTCGGCCATGTAAACTATTGATGAAGAAGCCATTACAAACCTCTTACTAGCATACAAGAATACCCGACACATGATGGTGGGAAAGCTATATACGTTAAACAAGTGATACTACGCCACCGAAAATAACATGTCTAGACAATACTAGGAAATAAATTAAACGTATAGTAAGAATTGAAAATATTGATTAAATGTAACCTTTTTTCTAAAGAGCTAACCACATAACCAACTTTATTACATTGTTGAATGAGTGCTTTTAACAATTATGTTCTAATTTGTTCTGATTATTTACATGAGATTTGGTAATAATTATAGAGTAAAAGAATCATGTCTGATTGCTTTAAACTCATGCCTGAGATTTGGCAATATTACTCTAACACTTATTGGTAAGCAGGTAATAATTAACATTGTTAACTGAATGCTTTAAACTCATGTTTGATTTGTTATTTTTAAGTATGATGATGATTTGACTGAAAGATTTAAAAATAATACGGAATATTCATCAATATGGGCAATAGTTATCAGCACTAATTATGTGATAGTTCTGGAGGACAATAGTTAATTATGAGATAGTAAATAATTGACATTGTTAAGTGAATATTTTGTGAATATGCACGGTTTTCTTTTTTCTCTAGAGAGAAACTCTAGTGACCGTCTCCCTCTTTGTCGGGTTGAGATTTTCCGCCGCACCTATCAATATGGGCAGTGGCGTATCCACTATAGGGGCAGCTGGGACAACTGCCCCCACTCAACCCCAACCCAACCTTTATATATATGTAAAATTTTACCAGAAATTGCTCAAAATAAGAGTTAAATGTAGGGGGGAAAATATAAAATAAGATTAAGAGTGTTTTCTTTCATATTAAACGAAAGAAATGCTAAAAAAATCACTAAATTTTGTTATGTTTAACTTATACCATGTATTTGGGTATTTTTCTCAAATTTTATACGCAATTGCATCTTACACACCCTTAATATAAATTAATCTTCTTTTTAATCATACTTGTACATATATATCTTAAACTAAATTTAATCAAACAATATTAATAATGTGTTTTGCTATTTGTGAAATATCAGACTAAATTGTAGTGCAAGTTTGCCCCCACTCGCCAAATTCCCTGGATACGCCACTGATTATGGGGTTGGATCGGCATATTATATTGATTATCAGTGTTCTAACGCTTGTGATTGCAACTACGTCGGAGGAGATAGCGTTGTCGGATGAATGATGTGCGGCTGAGAGGTTGTATCGAGGTGTGATCGTGAAGCCTTGGTCGGCCACTTCGACGGTGGTGGAGTTGGTATTCACCCATATTGTAAAAGTTCGTCCTCCTCCAGAACCATTTCCATACCAAGAAGAGATACGTGGAAAGATTTTATTTCAGTATTATTTTCTCTTTAGTATCACTTGTTTCTGTTTTAGTACAAGTAGATTATATTTGGTTTGAATGTTTGGATTTTTGGGGTTCTTTTGATAGGCAGGGTTTCGGTTCCGATTGTTTTAGGCCTAAATTTGTCCGTTTCAAGTTTAGCGAGTCATGTTATGAGGTGTCTGACTCTAAGTCTACTACTAGGGTTCACGATTGGATCTGTAAATTCTGTTTGAAGGTTGTCTTGTATGTGTTCTGAATTTTAATATAACGGTCGCTCTTTTGTGATAAAAAAAGTGAATATTTTGTGGAAAGTCTTTATAGTCCAATTTTATTTTTTTCTTTAGTAGTGCGGAGTATTTGTTTTTATTTTAGTTCGAGTTGGTTTGATTGGATATTTGAATTTTTTGGAGTACTTTCGACAGCGTTTCAGTTATGGTCATTTTAGGCTTAAAATTGCTCGTTTTGTGTCTAGCGAGTCAGATTGCTTGTTATGAGGTGATTAATTATATGTCTATTACTAGGGCTTACAATCGAAATTGTCATAACTGTTTGAAGGTTATCTTGTATTCTTTCAATTTTTCCCCAAAATAATGCTAAAAACAGTATTTGCACAATTAGGATCGGATTAAAACTATTTACCCAAATACTGTTTGGCCAAACTATGGTTAGTGAAAGTCGTCAAACCAATTGGCGACTGCTCAAAAAATACTAAAGAACTGCGTGAAAGCTAGCCGGGTGAAATAGGTGGGAAGAGAGGTGATGGGGGCCTATATATGAAAAAAATAATCTTTTTTCAAAAAATTCCTTCTCCAATTTTTTAAGCCCTAATTACTCTAGGCCCCCAGCCCCCCCTCTCCAGACACCAATATTGAATATATAAAATTTAAAAAAGTTCTGAAGACCATATGAGGTGAAAAGCTAATTGCAACTATGTATTCACCGTGAATAAATCTAATCCTCAATCTGTTTAAACGGAAATTTCGTATTCACCTGGTCAATATAGTGTTTCGTTACTAACACTATCAATATATTCACCCAACATAGTTTTTAGTTAAATTCATATGCATTTTTATTCTACATCAACTTTTAGCTAAAAACTTTTTACAAAAATATGAAGATTCGAGTGTCCAAAGTTTTTTAAGCTCAAATTTTTTTCTTAAGCAGATCCGAGTGTTAAAATTAGGACCTCATCATTATTTTATACATCTTTCAATTATTTTTCAAAAAAGACTTGAAGCAATAAAAATTAGACTGCAAGTTTTTATTGCATTTATATGTTTAAGTTTTTAAATCAAAATGTAATACATTTCAACGCAAAAAAAAAATCATGAATTAATTTTTACATTAAAAAATTTAAACTCTTGATTTAAAAATTAAACTCTTGATGTAAAAATTAAATCAAGTGTATTTTTTTTTGCGTTGACATGTTTTATATTTTGATTTCAAAAGTTAAACATTTCGATGTAATTTGATATAGTTTTTGAAAATATTAGAGCGAGATTATGATAGTGTTGTAAAGAAAAAAAGATTTTTTTTTAGCTAGGCCCCACAACTCTCTTCCCGCCCATTATTTCCATCTAGCTTTCACGTAGTTCCTCCACATTTTTTAAGAGTCTCCAATTGATTTGGTGGCTTTCCCTAACCACACTTTGATTAAGTAGTATTTTGATAAATAGTTTTATCCGACACTAATTTAGTGAATACTTTTTTATTAAGTAATTGCCCTAGATAGGACTAAAACATAAGATTAATTCCAAAACAGGACCTCATGTTTTTTGTTCCCAGAATAGGAGTTTGAGTTCCAATAATACCCTTTCTCCCTTATTTTAATTTTCCCATCTGCGTATCGTAGCAGACCCGTGACCCACTCCCCTTTCTTTTCCTTATTTTTTAATCTCTCTCTAAGCACTACACCTCCCCCCTTTCTTTTCTCTTCAAATCAAGTTAAAACACGAATACGAAGCAATCATCTCTCTCTTCTTCAAGCAGAACGACAGAGCTTCCTAGGCGGATCAATAACAGGGAGCATGAGGCGCACATCCAATGCGGAACAACGGAGCCACACTCGGGGTTGTACGGCAGTGGCGCTGCAGGGCGGTTGTGCGACAGGATACTTCGGTGAGTTTCTTCCCCGTTTCTTCTTCTTCTCCGGCCATCTTCTTCTTCTCCGGCCATTTTCTTCTTCCTCTTCTCACCCCTAGGCTCTGTTTTCTTCTTCTCTTGATTTATTTGTTTTTTCTCCATTTATTTTTTTTTATTTTGAACTAGATCCAAACTGAAAATCACTATTTTAGATCTGAAAATTTTTTCTTGAAAAGTTCAAGACCCAACGATTTTGACCAGAAAATTTGAAAAGGTTTGGTATATTTTGTTGATTTTATTTGTTTAGATTTGAGATTCAAAATAAATTTCCTATTATAGATCTGAAATTTTCGAATTGAAACATGAGAGACTCCAGTTGCTTGAAAGTTCTGGATCTGTTTTTTATTTATTTCATTTAATTAAATTGTTTTGAAAAAATGAAATGATTTTTTGAGCTTTTTCACTGGAAAAATCCAATTCAAAAAAACATGCCATCTAAAAATTACAATATTAATGTTTATAAACAACAACTTTAATGCCATGTTTTTCATTGTAAAAATGGCATTTCGGCAAATATTGTCATTTTATGGCATTAATCCAAAACAACATGGCAATATTTTACATTTTTCGGTATGAACTTTTTATTACAAAGATGGCAATAAAAGCCATTAAGATGGCATTTTAGTATTAAGATATGGCATTTTAGTATTAAGATGACACTTGTTGTACTAAGATGACACTTATTGTACAAGTCTCTCCAGGGCAAAGATGGCGAAGCGGCACAGTGACGGCGGCGTATAAGCCGGAATCTGACGACGGTGACAACTGAGACGACAGAGGTGGTGGCAGCGGCGACTGAGACGCCGGAGCGCAGCGGCGACTGAGACGCCGGAGCACGGCGGCGACTGAGACGCCGGAGCACGGCGGCGACTGAGA
The DNA here is from genome assembly GCA_945859915.1 of Cuscuta epithymum. NCBI lineage: Eukaryota > Viridiplantae > Streptophyta > Magnoliopsida > Solanales > Convolvulaceae > Cuscuta > Cuscuta epithymum. Next base: position 722,219 of record CAMAPF010000043.1, read on the forward strand.
CGCCGGAGCACGGCGGCGGCAAAGGAGATGCCGGAGGGCGGCGGTGGCTATGGCGGCGCGAGCCGGCTGCGGCATCACATGGTGGCAGCATCCATGGTGGACGAAGCAGACCACCTGTAGATCTAGGGTTATGTATTGTTTTTTTTATTTGTAAATACAAACTACCTGGTATTCATTAAGGGTAATTTGGTCAAGCCATATACTTTTTACTCCTATCAAACATTAAAGTCCTATTTAGGAACTTTTTTAATGTTTTGCTCCTATCCAGGGAATTAACTCTTTTTTATTTAACATTATTTTCGAAAAGAACTATGTTCTTTCTCGATATTAATATAAAAATCATTAAATCAGATATCTTATACTACCGTACGTAATTAAAAAAAAAACAATCTTTGACCCACCAAGCTTAGCTTGAATATTCAGTCTCTAGCTTGCTAAGCAATTGCCTACCGACCATTTTTGCTTTGGCCCGTATGATTCTGTACTGTATCTATTTCGTGATTAATCGTGAATATATATGAATTCAAATGGATTATTCAACATTTTTCCTATGATTCTGTATGCATGGCTAACTAATCCTTATTCTTGACTATTCTTATCGATCATTTTGGAATTGAATAGAAAAAGTAAACCTTTCATGGTTGAATTGAATGCTTACTCTTTCAATTTTGATTTCATCTCTAAGCTTAAGACTAGCTCGTGACATCTTATATTTGGAAATAGGCATGGCCTCGGTTCGGGCCGCCCGGCCCGGCCCCGGCCCGGCCCGGTTTTCCGGGTCCGGTTCGGGCCGGAGGCCCGGGGGTGGGGCGGTTCCGGGCTCGGTTCATGGGTTTGACGGCCCGGCCCGGCCGGTTCGGGCCCGGGTCCGGGCCAAATCTATTTTTTTTTTTAATTTTTTTCATTTTTTTTGGGCTGTTGGGCTTGGGCTATCTGTTTAGGCCGGTTTGGGGGGGGGGGGGGGTTTGGGGGGGGTGGGGGGGTGGGGGGGGGAGGAAAGGAAAAAAAAAAATTAAACCGGGTGGCCCGACCGGCCCGGTCCGGCCCGGAACCGGACCCGGGACCGCCCTACCCCGGTTCGGGCTCGGGTCTGCTATTACTGAACCGAGACCCGGCCGGGCCTAGGCCCGAGGCCCGAACCGGCCCGGTTCAGTCCACCACTATTTGGAAATAACGTGCTAGTGATGAAAATTTAATATTAGTTGGCAATTGAATCCCTTACATTTACAAGTTCGATTCATTCGTCCTCATCCATTCTTAAGCGCAAATTATACCGTGGGATCGCCCACCATGCTCATGGTGTGCCGATCCCAAAACGGTGCAGTTTTATATCCTATTAAAAACTTCCGGTCATCACTCAGCTCTTTCCTCGTGTAAGTCGCCGATTTCTGGAAAGCACTCAACCACCTCCAATAGCTTTTGCCGACATGAATCGACTATAGGGATTTTACCCGGACTGTGGGAGCTTTGATGTCGTTCATAAAACTAGAGACATAATTTGGTCTTGCAAGTTGGAACTTTGCAGGTATGGGTTGACTGGCTGACTGCTAGCTGATGAGCTCGCCCATCCAGTTGTCGAACCAGTAAGACGTTTTGGAGTGCCTGTGGAAGCTATTAAAGGATTTTTTGTAATTGTTTAAATGATTCAATGATTCATTGTCCATGATCACCTTACGTCATACATAATATCAGATCATTTACATATTGACTTAGACTCAAGTTACATTTCATTTAACTCGATTTACATCTTTTTACGCGCAAGTTACATCATTTTAAGTGCAAGTTACATCAGTGTAAGTGAAGTTACATTTTCTTATATGCGAGTTGCATTTGAACTTGCCTCACCAAGTTACATTTTCTATCAACATGAGTTACATATAACTCAACACGAGTTACATCACAAATAACCTCTGCTATTGAAACAACAACAAAAGATTTTTCCAAATAATCTTTATGTCTCTGATATGAAAAACAAAACATATTCACTATTTATGTAAAGTAACCAAGCAATTAGACTCTTTTTTTCATTATTTACATTGAAATCAATGTTTTATTTCTTATATTATGTTTTGACAAGTTACATTTCGACTGGACTTGAGTTACATCGATCAATAACATGAGTTACATTAGTTCACACATGAGTTACATCATTTATGTTACTGGAACAAAATTAAAAGGAAGAAAAAAGAACAGTTACTGTTCACGTACGCGTGTTATTGTTCACGCAATCTTCTTTAAAAGTTGTGCTGAAACTACGTCGTTTTTTGTGTGGGAGCACGGTGCTCACCGTGGGGAGATACCACGGTATACGCACTGATTCTTAAGTGACGGTGCTCAAGATTCGAATTAATTTTACAATAAAGTTCGAATAGTAATAAGTAATAGACGAAGAAATGAATTGAAGTCTTTAACCATCATTCCACGGCCGATCGTTTCTGAGCTTGTAGGCGATATACTATATTGAATTTATACCCAAGGCAAACCATAAACTATAGATCGATATTTAAAATACGAATTATAACAAAAATATCTAATAAAGGAAAAAATCACTCTACTACTCCGTATTATTTAAATTACATATTTGGACAAAAGTAACCACACAAGCTAAGTATTACATTAAAAAATATTATTTAAAACGTTTCTCGCAGAACAATGTGAACCAAAATCATCAATGCTCGCTTAAAATAAGAAAAAGAATTAAAAGCTAAAGAGATGTAAAAATTGAATTGACATGTCTTTTTATTGATTTAGCAGCAATGATTGTGGAGCTTTAAAAACTACCATGGTCCTATTTAAAATGAATGTATATTCTTTTTTTTTAACTTGACTTCAATAAAGACTTTTTATTTATGTTCTGTTCTTTTTTTTCAGATTGTCAACAAAAATTAAAATATTAGGCCTAATTAATTGAACTTAAATATAAATGAAGAAACCTACTCACGCTATATATGATGAAAAATTTTGGACTTATTTTCTTTCTTTATTTTTTCTTGCCTTGGGCGGTCGTCCTATTGCCCCCTCAGGACTCAGGACCAGCCCTGCATCCTTCTTACTCTTTGTTGACTTTAATTATGCTCCTTTAACTTTTTTTCCTACTATAATATTATAATACTCTACTATAATATACGCATAGCAGTAATATATTGTTATCTGGGTATTATTCTTTCATCACTACAAAAAAACACGGGATTTGCAGGGATTTTGACACGGATTTGGCACAGATTTTGGCAGGAATACGTCAAATAATCCGTGCCAAAAACACTTTGGCACGAGCTATTTGGCACGAAAAATTGATAAGTCCGTGCCAATCCCGCCTTTTTTTGTAGTGCATATTCTTATTGTACTTGAAATATATATATATATGCATAAATTGAATATGCATAAATTAATTATTCATGTTTTGTTTTACATAGCATTGCCTACTATGCTAGCTAGACCTTATATATTGAAACTCTCAACCGTCTAACTTATTTTTCTCTCTTTCCGGTTATCCAAGTCGTCCTTCTTATATTTTACTTCGTAACTTTAATACTACGTAATTGTTTATGCAAATAAACGGTAGATACTACAACGATATGATACAACTGATAATCATATTGTGAGTGATTGTTAACATAAAGATATGGCCTAGTTGATGGGGTTTGTGCATAAATTTAAGATATCACATTATCACCTTTGTATGTCATCATCAACACCTTAGTACAGGATGGCCCGCCGAAAAGTAAAGTTTGTCAAATGTCCACCCAAAATATTATGACATGCACTTTCACACTCAACATATACCATCGTATGAACTATTTTTTTTTGGCGATTTTGACATTTTTTGTTCAAGAATTTAAGGCCAATTAGGAGCACTATACACTTTAAGTACGTACATATACATATAACGTAGCATTAGGCATGAAAAGTAATTACCAAATTAAGTTTATCTATATCACTATATGCATGATCACTATTTACTAAAATACTCAATAATAAATGATTAAAAAGTTGTGGGATGTAGATCAAGAAATCAACGATTAAGATTAAGATGTGAAATATGAATGTATCAAAATTGTTGATCTTTGGAAAATATTATGTAGATAACTACATACTAACAAACACAGGAAAATTCCCGTCTAGTCGTCTGGATAGGACTCTCCCTCTAGTTGCCGTCATTTCGTGTGATTTCGATTGAAGTTTTTTGATGAACTTTTGTGAAAATGGTCTTCATGAAATATAGATTGTCCATAAAATTTCAGCTTACAATTCAATCAGGAAGTTTATTACATAAATTATTGAAAAATGTTGCATTATATATGTATATTGGTGCAGTTTTTTTAATAATATTTTTAACTGCCTTCTTGATTGTATTTTAAACAAAAATCTTGTAAACATAATCTACATTTCATGTGTAACATTCTCACAAAATTTCATCAAAACCCTACATTTGAAACATCCCGAATAATGGCAGCCGAACAGAGGATCTTTTTTGGATATATGGATGGACTTGATCATTCCTCTAGAAACATTATTAAATAATAAATGGATTTTAAACATGATAAGAAAGGGCAGTTATGTAATACTCCGTATTATTTTCTGCCTTTACGATTTTCTTTAACCCTAAGTTATCCCTAAAATTATGACACCCTATTTGACATTTATTATCTTTCAATTATATCAATTTCATATATGGAAAGAATTCAAACTTTTTATATATAAGGTGTTTAATAAATTAGAGTGCTCAATACACTTTAAATAGAGAAATTGTAATCAACATTATAATTTATTAAACACCTTATATAATTGCAAGATAATAAATGACAGATAGAGTGTCATAATTATAGGGATGTCGTTAAAAAGGGCCTTTTTATGAATATCACTAAATTAAGATTAAAAGGCAAAAATATTTCTTATTTTGAAAAATTCAAAAAAGTGACATATTTAGTGACTATTTCACAATGACTCGTACATAGTGACTAATTATATTTTTATCCAAAAACATAACTAATCATATTTTTGTGGAGGGAAACTCGATTAGTAATATACGTAGTACTTGTCATATAACGGCCCTTTCTTGCCATGTTTAAAATCCATTTATTATTTAATTAAGAATATGTTAGTGTGTGGTTATCTACACAATAAAGGAGTGCTCCCTAGAACTAATTATTACCATTATTTGTCAAAGATCAATGATTTTGATGTATTCTCATTCAGTAATTACCCTAAATAAGACTAAATGCAAATATAATTGCACAAAAAGGACGAAATCCTAAATCTTTCACAAAATAGGTCTAAACATTAATTTTTTTTACCCTTAATATCCCTAATCTTATTAATTAATTGTCCCCTAGTTTCGTAAGGCAACCGGGTCAGTCCGTTGGTGGTGGGGTAGTCTGGTGGTGGTGGTGGCGGCGACCGGCGGACTTCCAGCGACCTGCGGTGGTGGCATGCGGACTGGGGCAAAAGTATTCTAGATTATTTTTACCCATTCGGAGCTTTGGCAGCAATCGAGGATAACGGTGACCGGAGAACGGCGGCCAAGATCTGGGCAGCGGCCGGATTCTGGCGGTGGCAGGGGTTAATAAATGTAGGGGGCATGCATTTGTGTCCTATCACAAATAAAATCCTATTTTGATAATTTTCAAACTTCTACTTCTATTTGTGATTGTTGGTCATGTTTTAGTGTGATTTAAATTAGGCAATTCACTCATTCTCATTTCTCATATTAAGAATTAAGAATTATAGAAATTGTCCTGAATAGAAGTAAAAATGTTTTTAAATTCCAAAAAATGACATTCATGTTTTTATTCCCCAAATAAGAGTTTTTCTTTTAAGTTTGAAAAAAAATGTCATGTTTTTTCCTAAGAATTATTCTCATTAGAAACTTTGTACTTAAGAAAAGCTTAAGGGTCGATCTGGGCCTAAAACATACTATCCTCTGTTCTTTAATTCTTGCAACAGTTTGACTTTCACGTTTGCCGATGCACAACTTTGACTGTAATTATATTTAATCATGTATTACTAAACATTATAAAAAGTTGATATTTTGGAAATTCACATTGATAGAATTCAATAACATTTTATACGTGATAATTTGATTATGTATACTAGTAGAAAATCGTGGTCAAAGTAAGGTCTGTGAATAGTGTAAAAAACACAATGTTGTTAGAATTAAAGAACGGAGGAAGTACATTAGAGGAATTAAGGCGCATTGTCGATTTTTCAATTCCTTAAATAGGATGTTTTTAATTGAACTGAAATTTTCAAGATTAGATCTGATCTGAACTGGTAGATGTCTGATCGCTGTTTTTATGAGTAATAAAAACAGCGAGTTAAAAAAAAATTAAGGATGTTTTCTTTTGGACTGAAATTTGCTGGTCTGGTCTGGTCTGGTCTGGTCTGATCTGGTCTGGTCTGTTTAAGTCTGGTCTGGTAAACGTCTGGTCTCTGTATATTTTATAACTGTCCAAGTCTGGTCTGGTTTGTTTAAGTCTGGTCTGGTCTGGTCTGGGACTGAAAACGGTCCAAAAGAAAACATCCTGACTCACTCATGACTCATGATCTCGTCAATGAAAGAAAAACTTAGAATTGGTTTATTAAAAAAATTGCCAGCTATCTTATGTTAAGTCGTACGTCCTCCTTAAGTCCATTTAGCATTACTATTTTGTTCAATATTTTAGCCAAATATATTCAATGTGTCGCATAGACTAAAAACTCCGTATATAAATAGTACGTATCAGCTGCTGGTTTGATTATATCTGTAGAGCTTCAACAAATCAAATTACACTGAGAATTGTTTAATTGGTGAATAGATAGATTAAGAGCTTTACAAGCTGTGATGGACATGGATATCATAGCCATTCCCCTCCCTTATCAAGGTCACATAAACCCTATGCTTCGTTTCTGCGGCTGCTTATCAGCTAGAGGCCTCAAAGTCACCTTAGTCCTCACCCACGGGGTCGCCAAATCCATGCTTTCCTCACTCTCCGGCGCAACCGTGGAGCTCATTTCCGACGGAACCGACTCCGGTGACCCGCCGCGTACCTTCGGAGAGTACGTTACGCGGATGCGGGCCGCAATCTCCGAGGGAGTCGCGGGGGTCATTGAGAAGAAAAAGAAGAGCGGGTGCTCCGCCGCTGGTGGCGGAGTCGTGGTGTACGACTCCTTCATGCCGTGGCTGATGGAGGTGGGACGGGCGGGCGGGCTGCGGGTGGCGGCGTTTTTCACCCAAATGGCGTCTGTGTGCAGCATCCATTATCAGAACATGCTGGAAAGAAAGCGGGATTGCAGGAGTTCGGAGGGGGTTTGTCTGCCGTGTTTGCCGGTGATGGATTCCGGCGACCTGCCGTCGTATTCCTACTTCGGAGATATTGCAGAAGAGGTTGCCGTGTTTGCGGGGAACCAGGCCTCCAATATGCACGAAGCTGACTGGTGTTTGTTCAACACATTTGACGCCTTGGAACATGAGGTACATTTTTTTACTATTATTATTATTCTTTTTTTTATTTATTTCGGCATTTATGGTAAAATTTCAGAAATTTGAGTAAAAACACTTTGGAATTCGAAATAAGAGTAAAATTTCCTAAATAAGAATAATTACTGTCAAGATTGAAAAATATCATCCTATTTAAAGTCTGCTAATGACAAAATGTGAAATGAATTTTCACTCCTATTTAGAGAAAAGCCTTTTAGAGAAAAGGTTGGAAACTAATAATCCAACCTTTTAGCGGTCTTCTTTCAATAATCCCACCTTTTGAATATTCATGAATAATCCAACCTTTGCACCTCATCTTCATTCACTGGTCCCTGACCGGTTGATGACCTGCTATTCGAAGCTATTTTCTTATCTTTTCAAATCATTATACCATAAATCTCATCTTTCACAAAGATAATATTTTGGAAAGTTAAGAAAATAACTTGGAATAGTAGGTCATTAACCGACCAGGGACCAATGAATGAAGATGAGGTGCAAAGGTTGGATTATTCATGAATAATCAAAAGGTGGGATTATTGAAAGAATACCTCTAAAAGGTTGGATTATTAGTTTCCATTTTCCCTTTATTTAATTATGCCAGCAACACGATATAAAGAACTTCAAATAATTACATATTTATGGCTAAATTGAATATTGTTTACAAAAATGTGGGTGCTGACCAGAGTAATAATAGAATCATACTCCGTAATAACTTATGTTCAAATTTAAGTTATCATGACACTACTATACATTGTAGTAATTATTAGTCATATTTGTATAAATAAGTTTTATTTTAATAATATTGTTTGTAATAAACCCAAAAAACTTTCGGAATTTATATCCATTAATACGCTTGCTTTTATGGTAACGTGATAATTTTTTTATCTTTATTTGAGTTGTACTTGTACTCAAACGACTCTAATTCATTCCGCTAGCATCATTTCAATTTTAGTAACTTTTATCTAGCTCTACATAATGGTCTTTGAATCAAACAAGAAATTTCATATTAAGGATGATTTTACTTGTAATTTGTCCCAGACCAGACCGGTCCAGTCCAATCCAGACCAGACCAGTTCAGACCAGACCAGACTTGGATAGTTATAAAAATACAAAGAAATCAGACCTTACCAGACCAGTTCAGACCAAACCAGACCAGACCAGCAAATTACAGTCCAAGTAAAAACATCCTAAGTTTATTCTCCTGAACACAACCTTAACTAAAAACATGACTTACCTACTCAATATGCCAAAAATCACTTAAATCATCAAATTGTGATACAATAAGCCTTCTCATTCAGAACCCTATTTTTTTAAGAGATTTAAGAACTCCATTAAGAAGTTTATTAGGTCAGTTGTTTTACAACCATCATAAAATAAATGTATATGCCAATTAGTAACATTTCAACACAACCTAACAATTGCACACAAATGGTTATTTTACTCAATTCATATTATTTTTGTCACATAAAATAAATAATTTTGTATGCAAATATCACAAATATAATTAATCCAGACAAACATTTTTAACTAGACAATACTTAATAGATTCATCCTCCTACTATACCTAGCTAGTTCTTAGTGCATGTTTTTAGGCACGATTGATGTTTCCATTATGGGTTAATCTCCTTAATTTTAAGTCCAACTTCACTGTTGAAATAAGACCGCATTTGTTCTCAATAAGATCGCATTTGTTGAAATGGAAAAATATTTGCTACTACAAAATATAATGCCGTAGTACTGTAATGCATGCCCATTCAATTGGTGCTAATTAAAGCTGTCTGATAACAAATTAATAAAAATTAACGAGTATTGAAATATAAGCCCGGCCCCAATTCAAATCCCAACATTATCTTTTCAGCTTGAGCGGATTGTGCCCAAAATAACCATAATGGATCCGAAATAATAAATATCACACCAACATATGATATGCTCCTATTGACCGATACAGCAAATAGGGTAATCTTTTTCAAGTCTGCCTCTTTCACTTGTCTCTCTATATTTAATACGGAGTGAGTAACTTACATCAACTTATCTGAAGTAACCAGTCATTTTTTGTCACGTAGCTAAGACTTTGTTTATAAGTTTGATATATGCAAGTAATAAGTGAATATGGTGTTATTTTAAAATTTAGAGAATATAAATCATACTTATCAAATTTCACTCATTTCAAATTTATATAATGTTGATTTTGTACAAGAGTCTATAATATACTGCGTATTAAATTTTTAAATGTATTTCAGTGCTCTACATATTTGAACTTGCATTCGGTTATTAGTTGACATTGGCCATATGGCCCATATCATGTTTGTTTATTGACGTTTTCAACTCCAAACACTAGCATTTCTAGCATTTTCTATTATAAGGAGACGGCGTTTTGCCCCCAACACGCTAGAATCCATCCAAACAGCCTCATCAACTCCCCCATGACAGTAATGGCATGGATGAAATCATGATCCATAGAGTTTCTTGACCTCACGACATATACTCGCAAATTGATGAAATTCCAAACGTTAGATTTTGAGTTAGGTACTAATGCATTTAAGTATTTAACATAACCGTAAATAGAAGTTTCACAAATTATAAAGAGACGAGCGTATTAAACGCTATTTGAAAAGTTGAAGTGCAACTAATTATGGGAACCATTATATAGAAGTGTTCCCATTGATATGCAAGATTTTTATGAGGAAGTAATGTCACTAGTTAATGGCGGACACGCATGAAATTTGTCAAGAAAACCTTCACAATTGTATCCTTTGAGAGTAACAAAAATGTGCAACTGTGAAGAAATAATTTTCTCAGCATTGAGTTTGAACTTGTGGTTGAGATTAATGGGAATATATGTGGTTTAGATGTCTGAGGCATGTGATTTAAGAACCATCAAAATCCATCAAAATCTATGATGTTAGATCTAGGCTCTCTTACCTACTTGTACTAAAAAATGCAATGAATTGAATTTAAATTCCATAAATATATATGACCAAATTCAAATGACAACAAGTCTTCCCATAAAAAGAATAAATCCAAGCCATCAATTACTCAAAACAAATGAATTAAATCATTTCTAATTTAATTCACATTCCAATAATCGTCTATAAGTACAACTCAAATAGTCAAATGTGTAACATTTTGTAAAAGAAAAGTCATTAATTATAGCCGTGGCTTCGTTTTATATACATGTATAAAAAGAAACAAATGCATATATATGTGTGTGTGAGAAATGAATTTCAACTTTACAAGAAACCTTTACGTTAAAGTTTAAACAAATAAGATAACAAAACAATATTGATACATACTCCCTTCGACCCAATTTGTTTTGCAAAGTCGTCAACCGATAATAAAAGTCAATTCTCCTTATGAATAATTAATTCAATTTTTGATAATTAAAATTTACACATTCATAAACTACATTAAAATCTATTCAAAGTTGTAAACTCCAAATTACAATATAATGAAAAATTGACCTCCTAATTAGGTGGACAAAACAAAACTGTTTGACCAAGAAAAGTCAAATTTGCAAAACAAAACTATTTTACGTCTTATCATAAGAAATATTTGTCGCTTTGTCTCAATATGTGTCTGATGTACAAGTACAGTGCACTAGCTCATTCAGTACCAACGTTTTTTTCCTCAAAAGACTGAATAAACAAATGTCTCACTATATATAGCTCCAAATAGTCTTCCGTATCCATTGGTGGATGGCACCTATTTCAAGTTTCCAACCATATTAATTACTCCTGATTGTATTCAATTCTTTATTAATATTTTTTTTTACAAAAAAGGGTTTATTTCATAGGAAAACAGCTGTCCGATCCCAGCTAGATCAAATTCACAACAAATACGGAGTGGATGGATAGGTTTAGGACTTAGGAGCATATCGATATTATATTTTTATAATATATACATGCATGTATTAGGTTCTTGGTGGTGCGAAACATAATCAAAATCAGGAAAAAAAATCCACATATATTTGTGAGCCCTCTAAACAAATTTCTGAGCTCGACATTAATTAAGAGAAGTTTGATAATCATTTTGTACAATAGGACTAAGTATTTGTTTTTATATATTAATACATAAAAAGTAGTCATATAAAAATCAAAATGTAGAAGTTATTAAAGGGATTTAAAAGCGAAAACTATTTATGGGACTGAGGAGTAATTAGTTGAGCCCATAAAGTATTTGAAGTTTGGTCAATCCATATTGATTACAATATGACAAAAAAAACTTGTTTTTTCATGAAAAGTTACGTGCCTGTTGACAATTTCGTTGCTGGAACGTCGATCCGGCACTTTGCCGGCATTCCGGGCATGCTTTTTGAAATTGTACCCCTTTTCTCACTACCTTTATCAATATAAAAGCTTTTTTAAGATTTTAGTGCCTTCGTCAATTCCCGACATCCTACAAAGATGGCATAGCATTCTGTATTTATTCTTTCCACACTTCCACAAGTTCTCATATTTCATAAATTCAACTAACATCTCCCTGAATATAAGACTTGTCCACTCCCACAAAACAAATTTTTTATTGAGCACGAATATTTGTAGTTGAACTTATTTCGACGTCAAACTAGACTAGACTTGACATATCACATCAAACTTACGTAAATTAGACCAGACCAGACCTCGAGAATTATAAAATACAAAGACATCTATCAGACCAAATCAGCCTAGACAAGAAATTTTCATTCAAGTAAAAACATCCTAATTTTGTTTCATGTTTTAAAACTGAACGATTGACATAAAAACATCCTAATTTTGTTTCATTAGGGTATTAATACCTGTAAAACTTATGCTCCATTAGTATATTCTCAAAAGAGATATTGTCTTACTTTACCCCGCAACAGATAGTGAAGCATATGGGGGCAAAATGGGCTGTGAAGACCGTAGGACCCTTGGTTCCAACACCCTCCAAGAGATTGATGGATGTGAAACGTGATAGAATTGACCTATTCAAGTTAGACAATGAAGTTTACATAAAATGGCTAGACAGCAGAGAACCAAAGTCGGTGGTTTACGTATCATTTGGGAGCCTAATTGTCTTGTCGGAAGAGCAGATGGAGGAAATTGCAATGGGATTGGCTCAATCCAACAAAAGTTTCATATGGGTTGTTAGGGAATCTGAAGAGTCCAAACTTCCAAAAGATTTCAAGTCAAAGACTTGGGAGAAAGGTATCATCTTGCAATGGTGTCATCAGGTTGAGGTCTTGTCGCACCATGCAATCACATGCTTCATGACACATTGCGGATGGAACTCAACGATCGAAGCACTTACATTGGGTGTGCCGATGGTGGGCATTCCCCAACATGATGATCAACTAACCAATGCAAAATTTATGGAGGATGTTTGGCAAGTCGGGATCCGGATCAAGACTAGCGAGACAAAACTCGTGACGAGACATCAGATCAGTGGATCCATAAAGCAAGTAACTGAGGGAGCAAAAGCCAATGAATTGCAGAGAAATGCGGCTAAGTGGAAACGGTTAGCAGAAGAGGCAACAAGTGAAGGAGGAAGTTCTGATGTGAATATAAGAGATTTCATCTCACATGTGGCTTTTGATGAGACAAATACCAAGTAGTCGCAACACATTGCCAAACAATGCTCAAATAATTGTGTGATGTTAAAGGGACATTAAATATAGACACTTCAGGAAGACATTCCTATATGACATACATTCACTAGATGATGATCAGATATCTTACTTTTCATCACCAAATGAATGTGTGTTGCATGAAAGCATATCCTTGAAGTGTCCACATTTAATGTTCTCTACATATTTCCTTTAGATTTAGAACCAGCAAAGAAAGTTTATATACTGTGTTTCAAAATTTGCATATAGATTAATGCAGCAATCTTAATTCTTATACATTCCAACTAATTTTCCCAACTGTATTTTAGGAATTGTACTAAATCGTAGCTCCGCATTAAATATACACCATACACCAGTGTCTGTTAAATACCCTAGTCATGAAATAAAGAGATTAATACGGAGTAACAATTTCATTTGCTACTTGCTAGTGCCCCTCAGATTAATTTTGACTTCTATTTTAAGGAATTTATTTTGTTGTTGATATTGTTTTTCTGCTTTAGGCAAATATGAATAACATATTTGTGTCAAATAGTAAAAAGGAATATGTGAAGTACACTGTTGCGACCTAATCTTCTTCAAAACCCCAATTGTTAGAGTGTTCTTGCCTTCACAGAGTTCATCTTACATCCTACCAAATAATTGTCCGGTCGGTTCTGAGGGGCTTTCAAGAGTCTTAGGGATAAGATGTCATCCTTTTTTTTTCTTGCCTTCTAAGTATGTTTTTCAAATTTCTGAAAAGCCGGCAGGGCAGGTTCATGGAAAGATCTTCGAATTTAAAGTTGTATTTTCATCTAGCATTTCAGCTCTTAAACTGTCTCCATGAAACATAAGAATTTAACTCAATACTTCACTATGAGTATATGACCGATTAGATGCATGAAAAAAAAAACTATGAGTATACTTCACTCGCGACTGAATACAGTCTCGACTCTCGAGTATACCCTCAATCCAAAAAAAAAATATGAAACCTAAATTTCGTGAAACTTGGAACAAAAAAAGAGCAGTACAAGTATGATAAATTTTGCTGAACCATCGAAGAATTTTAAGAAAGCCGACCCCAAAATCTTTTGGGAATAAGGCTTGGATGTTGTATCGAATAGTTTTAAGAAAGAATATAGTGAATATAAAAAGGCGCCAAAAGCACTAATTCTATAAGGTGCCATTCTTGATAATATGAAGGACATAATGACCAATACGTAGTACGTAGTATATATTACTAAAATAAGAGTTATGGACAAAAATGCAACCTACTTAATGCTTTAAAGCATAGTGACTATACTTGACCGGTGTAGTGGGCTATAGTGGTGCTCAAAGTGACCATTTAGTTATGTTTATGTCCACAATATGATCTAAAGTAATATTTTGAGGAAACCCTCAATATGAAACCAGAGAATCGAATCTCTATAAGCACCAAACCTTGGCACAGATAAAACAGTAGCCAGAAGTATTAATTAAATGACTACTGTTTCATATTACTACATGTCGTCTGACCTCATATCTTCTACACGACTTCCCAATTTGACTATGTCTTCCACAAGAATTTTTCCATCTGCATATGTACAAAAAAGTGAGAATAAAACTATACTATTTCCATGAAATTACATCAATAGCAAAATTATAATATTGTGCTAGCATTCAGAAAGATACTTTTCCTTTTTCTGGCAGGAAATGGGGTTAATATAAATGGTCTGAAATTATGACAATACTAAACTCTCAATTGCAATATAGAAATAATACCCTTGCAAAAGGATATGTAAACCCAAACATGTGCAGGCGATAGGTGCTATTTTGACATAAAGACAGTAGAGGAATAAGAAAAAAACCTGCATCTTTGGAGAGGTTGGTAATGAAATCTTGAATCCCTTCTTTTCCCAGAGTTTTCTTCAGGTACATTGCGGCAGCTGCTACCTCTTCAGGAGTCACTTTCCCATCATAGTCCCTGTACATATGAGAGCATTATCAATCTACAGATACTGTGGGATCACTGGGATGAATCAAGGTCAAATGTTTCAATCACAACAAACATAGATTTAGGGCTGTGCTGCTGGAGGAGTAGGAGGATACAGTTTTATACATCTCTTTGTCTTACACTGAAAAATAACTGGAGTATACTTTTAGTTAAATCGTGTGTTTTAATATGATTTTCCATCTTCATGTTATCGCCAACCATCTTAAGCAAGAATGAATTAATAGAGTACATATAACCCAATCTCTATCCCTTTCCTTCAAAATCCACCAATCAAACAAGGGCTTAGCGCCTAACCAAAATAATTTTATTCTGATTTCTATTTTACCTATCAAAGATTAATAACTAAAGCCTATCTTTTGTTAAATCATTTTTTCTATATAATGTCAAGTCCTTGCTTCATTTCCTACTATCTCTAGCAAGGAAAAACTAAAATAAATAAAAACTGTTCTTCCCTCCCCTTCCCTTCAAAATCCCCAACCAAATATGGGCTTAGCGCGCCTATTCAAAAAACAATATGCTCTTTCATATTTTACCTGTCGAGGATTTGCCAACGGTCACCAATTTTTGCATCCACATCATCAATTTCCTTCTCAAGGTTCTGAAGCATTGAGTCAACCTGAACCAGACCAAACGAACAACCATAGGTTTTATGTTTAAGTAATACCATGTCGTTGTGACTTGCGAGTTGCGAGACATATTTGCATTGGGTTTTATATGTAGCAGAAGGCCTCACACCTTATCTACAAGAGCAGAAGACACTGCATCATGTGCAGTAACTTCAGAGACTGGATCACTTTCTTCACGAGCAGCTCTATATGCCTTCATGACATCTACTTCATTATCAGTACCTACTTTTCCTACCATGCTATTGTAGAGTTCTATCTGTAATAACATAATATACTTTGGTGTAAGTATCAAAGTAAAGACTGACCACTACATATCCAAGCACACTAAATAAGATCTCGTTGATATTAGAACAGACAGCTTGAATGTATATGGTCCAAAGTTAGTGTAAATGCGGTTAATTAATTAATTAATTAATTCATGAAACACTGGGTTTTACGAAAATATTTAAAACCACTGAAGTGGAGAGCAATGATCAGGATTCTGAATTCAATAATATTTGATGATAAAAATGCCGATGAACTTGAATGAGAATAGAGCAGTTACACGTGGGCAACAAATATGGAAATGTACAAAAAAAATCACGAGTATCAGTTGCTCAGCGTACAGGAACAAATGCAAGAGTCATCCTAGTTTTCTAGCTTGTAATGCTAAATCACTTTTCTTTCCTTCCAAGTTCCAACACAGGGGTACATAAAAGGTAAATTAAAACGGAGAATGGATGTTCCAACTGTCATTATACAGTCCATTTCACTTAAAGAAAAAGTGAACCAACAGAAGAAATCAACAAACTGTTTCCTTTGGGAATGAAAAGACTGAATAAAGGTTGGTCATGTCTGTTTATGCTAAATAGGTTTACTACTCTATTGTTCCAGGTTATATCATTATTTCTATTAACCTGGAGAAATAGAAGAGTGAACCTATTTTTCCTCTCTATTGGATATCAGTACTTTCAACAACAGCAAAACTTTAAGCAAAATTATACCTCCTTATTGACAAGCCTTAGAAACTCTTCCCTCTCCCTGCTCACAGACTGAAAGTCTCATTTCACAAGACAAAGACATGTGAGAAAGCAAAATTACAACCTAAAAGCAGACTTAAACAATAGAGATCAACCAAGTGTTAATTCACTCACAGAGGCAGAAGCCAGAACAGCTAAGGCTTGGCTAATTTCACATAGATCCTCTTGTTTGTCAAGAGCTTTTGCTCTAGCTTGTTCTTGTGCTTCTCTAGCTGTTGGAATAATCATCTCTTTCAGAGCAATATCATCTTGACTACCAATAGATTCCTTCTTGGCCTGCTCTTCTTCCTCTTTCTTTTCCTCCTCCTATGTCAGTTGAAATGTATAAATTAACAGTGATATATTTCAAAGAATTATAGATTTCTATAACGAAGTACAAAGGGCGCAAAGAAAAATCATCATTAGTTCAAAATGGAAAATACATACAGCTTTGGGGTTGAGTTAGTAAAATGGAAAGAAAAATATTAGATAACAAAAGATTGTAGACAGAAAACAGGAAAGACAGCAGAGTTGCTTTGGTCAACAGCCTCCACCCACAGCATTGTTGCATGCATAAGTTAAAAAATTAGGATACTGGAGGCAATGTTGTGGGACTTTAATGTCAAAAGAGGAATTAAAAAAGAGAATCTTATGTGTCAAAATACAAGTTGAGTTTGAAAGTTATTAGAAGAGCCAGTCGACTCGTGTTGATAGCAAAATATTTTTCATGAAAGTACTACTTGTGATTTACTTTGTAAATATATGGTATTGCAAATAAGAAAATAGAAAATACTGAAAAACGCACCTATGGTTACTAAAAAAACAAAAATTTCAACCCAATTGAGAAAATTGGTGATTGTTTAGTGGTCAACACAAAAAATTTAAAGTTGGACTTAGTTTACTATTCTTTCAATAAAGAATGGATGAATACTGTTGTCTGCATGAGGATCATGAAGCTTATTGTGGGTAGCAGCATGAAAATTCATCATGAAGCAAATTTACTAAATCATTAAATCTTCTCCCGAAGCTAGATTGTTCTCCCGAAGCTAGATTGAGATCTATTGAATGGAGGAATCTCCCAAGAGAGTGCAAGAGTGGCGGCATCCTAGCCGAAGATAAGGGTATTAGTTATCTTTGTTGGTAAGCTTTGTAGTTTTGATCTAATTTCAGTGTAGAGGTGTTTTTGACTTTTTGTTGATCTGTTTTTATATCTGTTGGAGGGTATGCCCCCTGACAGGGTCTTGTTTGGTCCCCCCCCCCCCACCCCCCTGACAGGGCCTTCATGGGTTAGTTAAAACATAAGTTGGATCTTATGCAACCTATTTCGGCCCTTCTTAATGAAAGTCAACCTGTCAAAACCAATTGTTAAAGTGGCCCAGTCAAACAGCCTTATCATAGTTTGGGGTGTCAAATGGATGGTTTGGATAAATTTTTTTAGGATTACAATGGATGGATTAAAAACAATGAATCGATCCATTTATGGTCCACCAAAAAATCAATAGAAATCTATTCAATCAACTAGCTAACCCATTTTTATCTTTTACGGAGTACAAATGAACATCTTATCTCCATTTTCTTAGTGAAACTTAATATGTTGAGATAATTGAAGAATTCATATATGAATACTTCAGAAGATAAAATAATGAACCTAATAAAACACTAATGTACAGGGAAAACTCAAAGGGCATGATGAACTTATAAGATTTTTATGTGATCCAATTAATTAGAAACAAAGGATGAAGCACCAACCATTCCGTGAGTAAAAATTGATGGACTGGATCCAAGTAATTTATTTATATTAATAATTGTAGAGGGTAGACCGGGTGGTTTCAATTTTTGATGGCCTGGGGGTGGAAAAAGATCAAATTTTCACCATCTCCATGGTCGTTTAATCTATAGGAAGGTTACAACAATTTATAGAAAATAACCAAACAGGTAGAGATCTTCAAATAAGCAATTTGGAGAGGTTTGGAGAAAATAACCAAACAGGCGAAGAACATCAAATAAGCAACTACTTGGAAAAAATAACCATGGTTGCTTGGTTAGAACAATTTGGAGAAAATTACTAAACAGGCAGGAAACATCACATCAGCAATGGTGTAGTAGAAAATAAAAAAGTTTACTAACCCTGATTAGTTCATCTTGCATAGCAAGATAGTCCAATTTCCTTCTCCTTTCTGAAACAGAATCTTCAGATGGCAAGGACGTGATACCCACAGTGTCTACAACCTCATCTGGAAGTGAAGATAATGTAGCCCCTACTGCCTCCTCTATCTTGGACCTTCCAGATACAATGAAAGCCCTATATACAGCATATTGGAAAAAGCTAAGGCCAATGAAACTCTCAGAATCTATATCATGCAAAACTAACAATTTCTCAGCCCGTGTATGTGCGTTCATGTTCCTGTGTGTGTTGCTATAAGATAGTACTACCTCCATCCCACTAACATTGGGACAAGAGGGGGTGGCACGATTATTAAGAAAAGTGAGTTTATGTGGTTGATATTGAATTGATAAAGTAAGAATAAAGTAAAAATGATTTAGAGCCACACAAATTTGGTATGGACAATCTTAGTGGGATTTCTCGAAAAGGAAAAATGGGACAATCTTAGTGGACGGGGTGTATGATTCAATGTACCTGGACAGAATCAACAATGAAGATGGTATTGCATGATTAAGTGACAAATCCAACCAGTCACGAAGCTGCAGTAGAAAGAAACAATTGAATAAGAAGCATGACAGCAAAATGGGATGTAAAGAAGCACCGATGCAACAGCAGCCACTTTTATGTTTTTCTTTCTTTTTCAGGAGGGTGAAGTTCTTTTTTAAAATAACAATGAATGTCGTTCAGCAGAAGTATAACACAAACTTTGCGGTTTTATGCAGTAACACAATATTTATATAAAAGAGCAACAAATGCTTTTTACATCAAACATTATTAACACGAACTGAAACAGAAGTTCAGCACATGAATCACATGTAACTAATGAGCAAGTTATCACAATAGGATATAGCCACCTAACCAAAAACTTTTGGTGAACTCCTTTACTTTCTGCAATGACTTCATATGATCAAAGTTTGACAAGGTTGGAAAATTCACAGATAGCTAATAAATACAAAGAAACTATGAAACTTATTTCGTCCAGTAGAATTAGATAAAAATGCTCAATATCTGGGGGATATGGAAGATTTCAAAGGAGGAGAATAGCAGAGCACCTGTTGACGCATATCATCTACTGAACGCAAACCAAGCATGCCACGCTCTCTACACTCCTCACGAAGTTCAGCCTCTGATAGAGACTCCACACCTTCAGCTTGAATTAATTTATCATCATTCTTGATCCTATAAAATGTTCAGATTCAGTTAAGTAGAATAAGGGAATATGTAAAGACACCGATGACTCAAGGGATTCTTGTATACTCCCTTTGTCCCCTGAACTATCTTCCCACTTTCCTTTTTCTGTCCCAAAATTATTTTAATTTATTTTTAAGGAAAGCAATGTGGGATTAATAATATTTCTCTTTTTAAAATAAATCTTAATCATGCAATTTTACTTTTAGAAAAATCTATAAATAGGACTAAAACTTAGACAAAATGAACAAATAGGATTACATGAATTTTATTCCCAAAATAGGACTTATTTATTCCTATTAAAAGTATAAAACTTCCCCTATTAGGAGTGAATAAGTCCTATTTTAGGAAGAAAACAATGATAGTACTATATGTGCACTTTGTTTATGTTTTAGTCCTCTATAAGGAATTTTCTCTTTTACTTTCTCTACCAGTCAAAATGGGTTATAATTTTGGGGCAGATGATAAATTTGCTAAACTATACAAAATTGTTAAATATGTTTTGTGCTATATTAGTGAATGTCATGGGTTGAATGGCTGATGTATTGCAATATAAAGAACATGTAAGGGAGTTGAGATTCTGATCTCCCTGTGATTGGGTTTGTGGAGACCCAAAACTCCCTTAACTTTCACACTGAATTGTCTGCATCAATAAAATTGTAACCAATACCCATTATAGATGAGACACCAACAGACAACAGTTCATTGTTCATATTAAATACAATGCCAGTTCTGAAGTCATAAGCCAATACAATAACTAAGAAATATTATTGGATTAAAAACTACGGAGTATATAATAATCTTCATCTATTTAAGCAATAAAAAATAATTAGAATTACTAAACCAAATAATAACCAACTAGAAATTCACTGCTTGCTCACACGCCCCAGCACGTATCAACATACTTCAGATACACTAAAGTAACATAGCAGCACTAATTTCAGAAAATAACAAGGTTAAGATATGGCATACCTTTGTAACCTGTTTCGAAGCATATAACGCAAATATGCATCTGTTCCGAAAGGACGGACACCCATGTACTTGCACATACTTACTAATCGAGACCTGAAACAGAAAATGTGTTGCCCATAATTCTATATATCCACACAGCAGGAAGAAGAAAACTTCAAAACAAGTTCATCAAAAAATGCAAAACACAAAACCTGCTGATATTATCCAGAGTGAGTTCATCATTGAATAATTTAGCGAACCCCAAAATTTCCTCATTCGCAACGGGAGCGCCTCTTCTAGCCTGAAAGACACGTGTTAATAATCTCAAAATTCCACCCTTGTTTTATTTTATCTCTTCTTTTTCCTATTACTGCAGGCAGGGAGGTAGGTTTTACATTTTCATGGATTTCTTTGAAAGTATGCTTACCCTGCTCAGGAACTCGTCCAGATCTTCTGCTGTTTGCTTTACATCCCCACTCTGAGAATTTTGTACTTCTTTTGCCATTTCTTTGACAGTGTCTTGAAGAAACTTCGCATATTCTATCCTCGCATTTAGCCTTCTCTTCAATGCTTCCTACAGTTCAACCATGCAAATAAAATTCATTGGTTCAAGAATAAAATATTCAGAAGAGTTATAACAAAGAATAATGTATGCATAAGGTTGCATGCAAATTATATACTCCCTCCATCCTGCTAAGGTTGTCCATTTTTCCTTTTCGATTCGTCGCACTAAGATTGTCCTATGCTAAATTTGGTAAAATTTGTGTGGTTCTAAATCATACTTACTTTATTCTTACTTTATCAATTCAATAGCAACCACAGAAACCCATTTTTCTTAATAATCGTGTCACCTTCTCATGTAGTCATGTCCCATTGTTAGTGGGACGGAGGTAGACAGGTAGTACTATTGAGTTTATCTGTACATAAAAAACTATTTGGAGTATTCCAGTGCCAATTATACTTAATTCAGAATAACATGTGTCGAGAAATGCCAACTATTTCTCCATACAAGTAATGGCAAACTATAGTCTATAGAAAAATAAACAAATGACAACCTATGGTTCGTCTCGTAAATATAATTGAGTATCACAAACTAAACCTCAAAAGCCATTTAGTAAATTTAGAGAGGAAACCTACCAAAAAATTATCTAGCTCTATGGTTCATCTCGTAAATATAATTTAGTATCACAAACTAAACCACAAAAGCCATTTAGTAAATTTAGAGGAAACCTATCCCTCCCAGACAACTGTCTGTCGGTTCTGGGGGGCCTCAGGGATGGGGTGCCATCCTTTTTAGAGAGGAAACCTATCAAATCATGTCATTTCTTCTCTCCAAATGAGTCGAGTCAACAACAAAATTGTATAAGTCCATGATAAGCATACCAAATATTGCATCTACAAAGACTAATGATGCTACAAGACTACATCGAGGAAAAACATCTTACAGATAAATGAAAATGTGGAACTTTACCTGTTCTTTCATCTTGTCTTGAAATGTTGATGGTAACATGTTGGGAAATAATTTCAAGAAAACTGGCAGCAAAAATTCCATGAATGGGACAATGATGAATACAGCAAAGGGAACCAGTCTGAAAATATCAGCTGTAGTGCGAGTAAGTTGTTGCCTCTCTCTACGAGACAGACTCTTCCCTTTGGCAAGTTTTAATAATAGCCTAGAACTGATCCTCACATCTGCCCACAAAAGCTTAGAACCCAGCCAATAGTGTTGCAGCGTGGATATAAACTCCTTCTTCCAATGAGTGAGTTTTTTGGCCCAATCTTCCCTGAGCAGAGACATAATGATACCAAATCAAACTATAACCACGGGGACATGTAAACTAGTTTACCTTTTGAACATTTTCTAACCTGCTCATAGAAGCTACAGCTTGCAAGGCTGGGCCAATACCCAATAGTGTAGCCCATACTCTTTGTACTGCGGATTTGGCAACCTTCTGAGATTCTAGAAGTCGTTTTGCCTTCGCTTTTGCTTTAGCAGAACTTAGCCCTTCAACAGCTTGATCGCATTCCTCTGGAGATGCTTCTTTCTTCTTTTTGGCAATCAGATCTTCATTTTCATCATCATCAATTCCACTCTCAGATTGTTTTGCAGTTGCTGTTGAAGAATAATGAGCAGAGGAAGGAACCCATCTCTGTCCCATAGGTGAGATGAGATTCATTCTTAAAGGCAATTTGATTCCAACATTTCCATGGCCAGATAGTATGATTCCAGCAGATCTATTCCATACAAGTCTTGAAGTTGGAAAGCTTGAAACTTCTTCGTGATCTTTTGGATAGTCTGAAGTTTGACAAAGGTGGTTTCTAGCCGAGGCAACCCCTCCAAAACAATGAGTGGGCTGAAGAGAACTGAATTTCTGAAAATCTTGAATTGACTGAACAGATGCCTCCAAATAGTCTGAGACAAGCTTCCTTCTCCTTAAAAGAGCTCGACAGGCCATTGTGTGTGTGTCTTCACAGTGATAGCCAGGGTTGCATTCAACGGCGATCAGCACTTAATTAAGCTAATTAGAACATACACATAAAATGACATATGGATATCAAGCTGAAGTGATTTACCATCATAGCCTTATAGGAAACATTCTCTTCTGTTAACAAGGATCTAAACTAAATGCTAGTCAGCTAATTAAAGGTGAGAATCAAATGAAAATGGTCTTCTAATCTTCTGGTTATTTAACCAGACATTTAGATAGTATAATTTGGGGAAACTAGATATTCCGATGCCAAATTTATTTATCTAAAATGCAAAAACACTAGGAACATATGCACATATTTAATTCAAAGAACACTTGTGGGGACTCGGAAGATTTAAACTCATATACAGCATATGCACTCGGAAAAATGTCAGAACCTACTTCAATATTATGTTAACTGCATAAAAGACTCGAACAATGATGCAAAACAGATGTTCATTTTGACTTTTGAGTGTAGCAGTAATCGGAAAGCAACCAAGAAATACGCACAGCAAAAAATCCAAACGGATTACTTAAATGTCTTAATGCATATAACGATATCCGTACCGAATACAGGTGCGCACACGAAAAAGTTGTCCAACAAGATACTATGGATGGGAAGGATGATATCTAATTCACTTACAGGAAGAGAATCCGGGAGAGGATGTGGAGGAAGCTTTTTCGTATCTGTCTGCAGTTGACCGAGACAAAAGGTTAGCCGCTGAGGCGAAGAAATATGGACTGAGATTTTAGAATTAGGTGAGGGGTTTAGCAATTAGCATCCATGGTGGCGCACTGCAGTGCACACAGGAAATTGTATTGTACTGCGTATATTGAAGAGCAAGTTATCTTAGTCTAGAATCTTGACCGTTGGATTTGTATTTTTTTTTTTCGGGAATTTGGGAAATACTACATCCGGTTTTTTTTAATCTTCACAGTTTGACTTCACACAAAATAAGGAAAGAAATTTGACTTTGCTGTAGAGTACACTGTTGAGGCATTGTTTGACACTGTTTGGCACTGTATAGACACTGTTTGGCACTGTTGAGACACTGTTTGACACTGTTTGACACTGTTTTGATGTAGATTTCTTTGCCAAAAAAGGAAATAAGGAAGTGTGAAGTTTATTTTAGACCGTCCCAAAAAGGAAAGTGTGAAGTTTATAAAAAACCGGAGGGAGTAAAACTTTTTACTACTCCATACTACTTCCAATTTATTATTTGCATATGTAATATCTTCTGCTTTTGTTTTGCATTTCTGTGTATTTTTTCGATCTCTAACTCAAGATATCTACTTCATGCTCTCTTATTTTTGACACAATAGGATTTTTAAAGATCTAAATATTACTAATATTGTTTTAATATTCAGGAAAGATGTTAAAATATGACTTATTTACTTTTCAAGAGAAATATAGTTAGATCTATCTCTAGGATGGGTTTCCTCCGCTATCGTCTGTAACGAGGAGCGGCCGCCACAGGCGGGCTTAGGAGTACAAGGTTTCTTCTTCCGCCATCAATTGTGCAGCTATTTTTCTTCTTTTGTTTGGGCGAGATTAAGTGGAGGGAAGATAATGCTTGGTCTCTAGCTGCCGAAGGTTGTGTAGGGACGGAAGACGGATGCTTGGTCTCTGGCTGCCAATGGTCATGAACGAAGCGTGGGGCTAGAGGCTGTAACAGATTTGGATTCGATGCCATCCATGTTAGGTGCCGGCAGAGGAGGCTTGGTAGAGAACATGATGAATAAGAAGCAAGGTGAGGAAGAAGCTACAGTATTGCTGGATCGTCCCCGTCCTGAACCGCCACCATGGAGTGCAAGAGAGTGGGTTTGGAAGCAGCTTTTTTATTTTACTGTTTGTTTCTGATTTATTTTTCATGATCAGACTGCTTATTTTTATGTTGGTTACTTTTATTGTTGTAAGACACTTGCATTAGATTTGGGTGATGGGAGGCCTTATTTAACTATCTTTGGTTCTGTTGCGCCCAGTAATGGAGGTGGTTAACTCTGAGTTTGATTCAAAGGTCTTTTTAACCCATAACTGAATGTTGTGGTATCAATGTCTTCTTTCCATAAAAAAATTAGGTAAGATAAACTCGAGAATGTATGGGATTTGAGACATACAGTGTGTGCAATGTCGTGTAAAGGATTGACATCTCATATCACATGTAGTGATAACTAGATCAAGTTGTTTATTTGGAGACTAGGTTTTATACGCGCAAGGCGCGATAACAAATGCCCAATATTAAAACGTTGAACAAATACAATTTATGTGTATATACTATATAGAACGATGTACATAATAGTTGAAAACAGTATAGATTCAAAACAAATTATACATCTCTTAATTTCTCTTAATTAGGCTTGAACCAAGAGAATGCACTATAACCTCATCAATAATAGAATTTGCAATTTGTTTTATACCTGATCTTCATGTGATTGATAGTAATAAAATTGTTTCAACCTCATTAACAAAGGTTTTATTTCATTACAATAATCCATCATGTACCAATATGAAAATTCTAATTGTGTATACTTTTTACAAAAAGTGAAATTGAATGGATGAGAACGTTATATTAGCACGAACAATAATCTTTGGCATTTTTTCAATCGGGTTATGTGGGATCGATTTACCCCTTTCAACAAACTTCTCATGGGTTATCCATCATTGTGCTTTCTTACCCCTGAATTTGCTTAACTTAGATTCTTATCGGACATCCCCACAATTCGCTATGGCAGTACATAACTCCATGCACTACTGAACGGTGAATGGACATGGGGGTTGCACCACATCGTGATGCGAATAGGTCGAGCGGATTCTCAACCAGTGGTGTTCTCCCGAATCAAAGGGTGATGTTAATCTCCCATTAGACCAACAACGTAATATAGTCAATCCAATTAATCTATCATCAAAAATATGTACTTGATTAATATCCTGAATAGTTTTTTTTATATCAACTTTTGTTTTAATTTTTTTTTTATTATTTCTGTAAAATAAATTATTAAATGTATAGAGTATTACTTTTTAAAGTGGAAGCCCTGAACAACTTTCTAGGCTACCCCCAAGCCAATCATTTTGTAGTTCGATGACATCATTATGGACGTCCCATATAAAGGTTCTTATTTCCATTTTAGGAAACAATTAACAATCTTAAATGATTAATCATTAAATATATATTAAAATTATATATATATAACATCACATTTATCAATACCAACCCCATTATATTATATACCTATTAAAGTTATTTCACATAATATATTTGAACTGCTAAATTTAATTATTGTCTAAATAACCGTGCCGTTTTGTCATGAGAACCTTCTAACGGGACGAAGGTAGTGCTATATTAAAGAAAGAGTACAATAAAAAAGCGCTAACTCCTCCCTAATGCCCGGCCTGATTGAAGAAGCCGGAAAGTTATATGGAGTAACTCCTGGTGGTCTAGAAATATGAGCTATGTTTGGCAGGCATAAGTCTCTGTCTTCTATCTTTTGTACTGTTCAAAAGTCTCTAAAAGCTTCTAGTTATATGTTTGGCATGACAATTTTTAAGAGCTTTTAAAAAATTAAAAGATCTTTTTTTAGATACTACATGGGGTAGCATCTGAAGAAAACCCGTGACATTTAGTATTAATTAGTCCTAACAGCTTGTATACCAACTCGAACTAAATCAAACAACCTGCTTTTTACCAAACAGCTACCACCTTTTCTTTTAAAGATCTTTTCGGTCACTAAAAGTTAACAGTTATTAAAAAGT
Organism: Cuscuta epithymum; assembly: GCA_945859915.1. Classification (NCBI taxonomy): domain Eukaryota; kingdom Viridiplantae; phylum Streptophyta; class Magnoliopsida; order Solanales; family Convolvulaceae; genus Cuscuta; species Cuscuta epithymum. The sequence goes on from CAMAPF010000043.1 coordinate 749,374, forward strand.
TTACAAAAGTATTTTTTTTAGCTAGTTGTGCAAAACATACCCATGGTCTTGTCTGAAAATAATATTTCCTCCGTTCTTTTTTAGATGTAGCATTCCCGTTTTCACGTTTGCCATTGCACAACTTTAACAGTAGTTATGTTTAATTCCCGATTAGTAAAAAAAAGAATCAGAAATATGAAAATTTATAATGAAACAAATTCAACAGTATTTAAAAATAATTCCCATAATTACCCATGTTGCAATTAAAAAGAAAGAGTATAATAATACTGTAAAATGAAATAAACGGTAAATACATAATTTTACCTAATATGTAATACACTCTAATTCTATTGTGGAACACACCGTCCAAGTTAATTAAATGATGAAATATTAAAATATGCATAAGAATGTGAACACTGAGTATATGAAAGGGAGATGAAAATTGTCATTGCATAACGGTTAAGTTTTTACTTGTCTTACTTCTTTTTTGGGTTGTCCCGAAATAAGTGTCATCTTTCCCTTTTTGGAAAGAAATATGTGGTTCATAACATTTCACTTTACTACTCCCTCCGTCCCTAATAACTTTGCCAAGTTTGACCGGCACGGGGATTAATAAAGTAAAAACTGTGTGGTTGAGGTTTGTGTAGAGGAGAGAGAATTAACTGGAACCACAAATTCTTTACTTAAATGGGAAAGTGGCAAAGTTAATGGGACATCCAAAAAAGGAAAGTTGACAAAGTTATAAGGGACGGAGGGAGTATATTCAAATCTCAACCACAACTTTTACCTTTTCAACCACTTTATTAAAAATTGTGTCAAAAGCAAAGAAGATACATAAAATGGGACGGGGGTAGTACTTAATGCAAGGTGTAGGGTATTTATGACCATTGAAAAATTAAGTACATTACTTTTATAAAAGAGTACAAGTTCAAATGCACACAAGAGATTGACACAATATAGGACTACTAACCAAGATTCATAATTATAAGGTTTTTAGAAAAGGATTGATATCTCATATCTCAGGTCCCCAAAATCGATTGGACAGTTAGTTGAGAGTAGGACTTGATAAAATGGTTTGACTTAACCAAATCAAAACGAATCAAACCGAAAATTGATACTTCGGGTTGGTTTAATACACTTAAGTAAACCATTTAATAACCATTTTTTCAAACCGAATGATTTAGTTTGGTTTGGTTTTATACCGAGAAATCGTAAACCAAACCAAACAACTCGTAATATTTATTAAAATACTTTGTATTTGTCTTCATTGTTCATCTTTATGATATTAATAAATAACTTAGATATGAAAAATAATGTTTTATCAAGTACCATGTTTATCAAAGTACCAGATCAGCCATCAAACTAACACTTGATAGAGTATTAGTTCTAGAGAGAAGTGAGAGCTAGAGAGAGAAAATAAGTAATTATATTTCTCAACCCCCTATAACTAGCCCCAAGGGGTCTATTTATAGGTAAAAATGTGGATTTGGGCCCCTAGCCATGGGCTTAGGAGGCCCATTACAATAATTCTTTGGGCGAAATAAGACCACTAATGGGCTGAGTACAATACTTAGTAAATAAAGTAGAGAGATGTATTCTGCCAGGGCGAAGTCTAGCCGATGCGGTGCCTTTTGGCCGATGCGGTCCCCATGGCCGATGCGGTCCATGGGCCAACGTGGCCCCGGAAGCCCAGATGTGTTTTCTGGGCCGGTTTGGTTCCTGGCTGATGCGGACCCACTGGCCGAGGGGGCCACGTGGATGTTCTTCCGGTTATCGTTGACTTGAGTATGTGGGCCATGGGGTCCAGGCCCATATACTCTATCAACACTAATAGTGCAAATCACCCCCTAAACTATAAAAACGTGCAACCAAGACCTCCAACTCGGTGATATAGTGCAAATGACTTCTTAATTTAAAAAAAACTGCAACCAAATTCTCCAACTCGGTTTTATAGCGCAAATGACTTTGCTGAGCGGTAATTTACCGTTTAAAGCTGATCTGCACCATTTATTAAAAAAATGCCACATAAGATTCATTTATTCGCCTCAATATATCCCACTTAAACCTTTTATTGACTGCTTGTAGAACGATGTTGAGCTCTAACAACATGTTTTTTATATTAAAAACCGTTTCTATCTACTTTTACATTTGTACTATTTTTATATTATTACAACATTATTTTTAAAATCTATATGAATTTTTATATGATTTATCAATATCCTTGATTTAATTTTTTAAAATTAACCTGCTACAACAGCTCAAAATGGTTTGATTGATTTTATTCTAAGAGTGAACGTACTTATATAATAATATTTTTAGTAGAAGAGCTTAAGTGATGGATTAAAAATAGTAGATCAGAAGAGTCTATTTGACCATTTACCTTTTTTTGATAAATGACAATGACACATGGGCCACATGACGTTTATATCAATTTAAGTTAAACTAGAATACCATATACATTTTACATGATTCATTTAAATAAAATTATGAATTTTACAATATTTTTACCGTCAACTCGTTTAGTTCTCTTTGAATATTTTATGTGGTATTATAAAATGTCAATTAACTACAAACTTATCATTTGTGAGAGATGGATCTTTTTTCTAAATGCTGAAAGATGTTAGATGTTTTAATGTCATCAGTCTTAGTAAAACAATTTATGTGTTAATTTGTAATATTTCATTATTTCTTTTTCGATCTTTTATTTCTCTTCACATCTTATTTAAACAATAAATACAAGAAGATGAGATAGATTACTATTTTTACAATAAATACAAGAATATAGAACGTGATAAAATAAAATTATAAACATATGAAAAGCTCACTTGATAACCAATTTTTTGGCCTATTATGCTTATCGATCAATTTTTTCACCAAATACGTAACTTTTGGGTTCGCACGCTGAATTGTGTAATAAGAAGAAAAAGTAAGGTTGAAATTATTATTCTGCATGTATTGACTGAAGTTATTGTAGATGATCATTTTAGCTATTTGGGTGTCACTTTTTCTTTATTTTTAATAATAAAAAATATTATAAATATTTTATTCATAAATCAACAGAACCAACCGATTCTGCCACATCAGTCTGAATTTTATAAATTTCAGCAGAACCGGACGATTCAGTCGATTTTAATATTATCACACGGGCTCGAAACCGAATCAAATCAAACTAAATCAAACCTAATAATGTTATTTTTGGTAATATGAATTTGAGAACAAACCGAACTGAAATCGAACCAAAACCAAACCGAAATACAATAATTTTACTTTGATACAATATCTCTCAAACCAAATAAATTGAGACCGAACTGAAATCGACAAAAACTTAATCGTAAACTCATTGTTCCATAATTGAGAGGATGTAGATTGAACTATAATCACATATTGGTGGATTGAAAATTGGGTTTGTTGTAAGTAGTTCGCGTAGATTTAAAGTTTAAACCATGTCTTACCCTTGTGGCACTCTTTTTTCACTAGCTGAGCTTGATTAAACAAGTAACGAAAATTGGGTTTGTTCCAAGTAGTTCGCGTAGATTTAAAGTTTAAACCATGTCTTACCCTTGTGGCACTCTTTTTCACTAGCTGTGCAATATCAGTAAAATTATCGTTTTCAAGTTTAAATTCTTTGTCTTATTCTCAATATAGAGAAGCCAATCATTTCTAACTCCACTAAAATCATATTGATTTCGCATTAAGGCCATATATGATATATGTATACTATGAACACGTTTGTGAAAGACAGGAGCGGAGCCAGGATCTAGTATCAGTGGTGTCAATTTATGAAAGATTGTGCTTATACACATAATTTTTATTTTCCAGTGGTGTCAATTTAATTTTTTTTAATTATATACATATATATATGGAGAAAAAAAATTCAGTGGTGTCAATTGACACCACACTTCAAAGGGTGGCTCCGCCACTGGTGAAAGACATTTGTGATGTTTTTAATTAGATTATTTTTAAGAAATTGATCTAATTAGGACTAAAACATAGTGAATATTCCAACTTAGGACTTAATGTTTTAAATTTCCCAAATAGGACTCTCTATTACCATTTTACCCCTAATATATCAAATCCCTAACTAAATTTCCGTCTTCCTATCGATCAGCCAGTCTCTCCCGATCTCCTCTGCCTCCTCTTTCGCATCTATCGCCCCAGATATCCTCTGCATCTCTACCTCCCATGTCCGCAGCTCATCGATCTTCACTTCCACACTCCACCGCCGAGGTTGAATAATCTCCAGGTAAGTGTTTCTTCTTCTTCCTTCTTCCTTCATCCTTTCCTTCTCCTCCTTCTTCTCCTTCTCCCTCTTCTCCTTCTCCTCTTCTCCTTCTCCTCTTCTGTTCTCTGCTCCTCTTGCATTTTAGATTAATTTTCTGTTGATGTTTTTGTTGATTTTTTAGATTCAAAATGAAAAAAAAAATTGTTTGGAAATTTTGGATTTGGAACTTTTGGATATGAAATTGGAGGCTCTATATATCAACTGTTCTAAATTATTTCGTTCTCGTTTATTTATTATGTTCATCTATCAATTTTATAAAAATGCCACATGATTGGCAATTATTTGGAGACATGATTGGCAATTATTTGGAGACATGATGGCAATTTTTTGGAGATGACAATATTATATGTTTGAAAGAGTCATGATTTTGACATTTTTGACAAATGATGACATTTTTATGATATTGAGAATGTCATGTTGTAATATCAAAAAATGACATGTTTTTGCATCTAAAAATGTCATGTTGAAATCTCAAAAATGACATGTTTTTGCATCTAAAAATGTCATCTTTTTAATCTTAGACTGTCATAAAATTTTTAATCTAAAAATGATGTTGTAGTCTCAGAACGTCATGTTTTTGGTTTTTGATGTTATGATGATGCCAATTTAACCTGAAATTGATGACATACTCTCCAGAGGAGGTTGCCCATCCCAATGGGAAGATGTCAACACCTCCAATGGAGAACTTAACGTGGTGGATGACGGCGGCGGCGGTGGTCTTGGCGACGGTGCCTCATCGGGAAGTGACGGAGGTGGCGGTCTTGGCTACAACGCCTCGCTGGAGAGTGGCGGTGATGCGATGGTGGTCTTGGCGATGATGACAGGTGCAGACCGTATTATTGATGTCGGTGGTCTGGAGGCCTTGCTGCAAGAAATCATCGGAAGAGCCGAAGAGGTGCAGCGGTGCCTTTTATTTTTATTTCATTAAGGGTAGTTTTGTCTGATTACTTCTTTTTAGTCCCATTCTTATCAAATAAAACATAGGAGTTCTATTTTTGCAATTCTACATTGTTTTAGTCCTATTTGGATGAATCTCTCATTATTTTTAACTCCTAAATCATATCTGATTTAAATAAATTTTATCTAAACTGATCAAGTAATATTTTGCAAACGTTTAGTAGATCAAACCTAAATAGGTCATACATGATCTATAAAACCAAACGTGTAGTGGTAACATAAAAAAAGCAATTCTTTCTACCATGGCAACAAACAAATGGATAAATTAATAACCAATTTTGAAGGTGAATAAAATTGTTTTTGCAGCGCTGCTCCGTGTGTCAAGCTCCTAACTTGGGGTCCTAGGCATCAATTTCAATTCAAAAATTAAAAAGCAATCATACATGTATCAAACTAACTTTTAAAGAATGTTTTTAAAAGTTAGACTTTTTTTGTCCCCACTCAGATCATAACAAATCTGTTCAAACCAGAACTATACCAGATTAAATTAGACTTGAATAATTATAAAATAACTGATCGGATATTCAATCGACCAGATCAGAAGATCAGAGCACTCCGTAACCGACCAAATTTTCGTCCAAAGTAAAAACATCGGAAACTAGAAAATTTTAATCGCAAGTTCCGTATAACTTCCGCCAAAGCAGCTGTCAAAAGACATCTTCCGTATAACTTCCACGCTGTATCACTCGTTCTCCTTTGCTCTGGTTCAATGGCGGCTCTCTCAACTCACTTTGCCCCATTCCATGCCCTGAAACCACCATGCGATGATCGCAGTTTCCCAACAACGCTAGGCCTCTGCACGGCAAGCCCTATTATCCATGCCCGGAAGCCGAAAAAATTCGCCGTCGTCTTCGCAAATGCCGCTGATGGGAAGCCCAAAGCTCAGAGCGAAACCTCCTTCCCCACGACCAGTCCATCCACCCCTACCCAGCGGCAGAAGTGTGCTCTTATTCTCTCTTTCTTTTCATGGACTCATTGAAAGTTCATTTGCACTTGTAGTAAACTTCCATGTATATTTTAGGTAGAGAATTTAGAAATGAAAGTGGAGTATCCTTTGCTTGAAATATAACATTGGAAACATAATTGCTCTATGGTATGCTTTACAGACACTCTGCAAGGAGTATTGTAAGCAACTGACAGTGAAAATTGGTGAGAGTAAAAAAGGTGGAAGGTGACAAAAATATAAAGGGAAGAACTTGCGTACTCCATCAGTTCAGAAAACTAATCAATTGATGCTCTCTTGATTTAACAATAACTTTTCCTCTTGAATGACAGTTATGTAGGAACCATTCATTTTACTAAAATGCAACTACAAAGTGTTGTTGTATTTACAAACTTGTTATACAGCTGATCTCATGCACTCATTTGAATTCATTTAATGATGTTATGCTCTTAAATTTGATCTAGGGTGAGACGCCACACAATCTCTGTATTTGTTGGGGATGAAAGCGGAATGATAAATAGGATTGCGGGGGTGTTTGCCAGGAGAGGGTATAACATTGAGACCCTTGCTGTTGGTCTGAACAAGGACAAGGCTCTCTTCACCATAGTTGTGTCTGGAACTGAAACTGTATTACAGAACGTTGTGGAACAGCTCCGGAAGCTGGTCAATGTATTAAAGGTTATTATTATTTCATGAATCATTCTATTTCTGCTTAATGAGATGTTAACCCATCATATTTTCTTCTGTTTACTCAAATATCAAGGATTAACTGATTAAGAGAACAATGTCGGCTTACTATTCCAATAGGAAATAAGATGTTTAGCTTATTACAGTTATTAAAATACTAGGCCAATAGTAAACCAACTTAATTGATGCACATTGTCTTTTCCAAGTTAATTAGGCCCAACCTATTACTAGAAAACTTCGTTAACCTTCAGCTATGCCCTGCTTGATCATGTGATGGAAATGCCCTGCTTGTCACCAGGTTGAAGATATATCAAAGGAGCCTCAAGTTGAACGCGAACTGATGCTGATTAAAATTGATGCTGATCCAAAATTCCGTGCTGAGGTAGGAATGTTGTGTTATAGAATGTCACATCAGTTTTATTGAATGAGGGAAAAGGATCTTTATCTCCCCCTTTACTTTTTCCAGTGGGATTTTCTAATTGGGGTCTCTGTCAGCTAATTGGTCTTAATTTTTTTTTGGATTCACCAGGTTATGTGGTTGGTAGACATCTTTAGGGCCAAAGTTGTGGATATTTCAGACCACTCACTAACTATTGAGGTGATTGATGTTAACTCTTGCAGTGATGATAATTGTTGAAAGTTTTGGTGCTACTTCATGCTAAGAGCCTTTACCTGTTTCTGGCTTCCTTGATTACACTACCTAGAAAAACTGACAAAATACATAGCCCAAAGTTATGTTTAGCTATTAGTGCATTGCTTCACTGCTAAAAGAAGTGAAAGGCTTTCTAGTGCTTCATGAGCTCCTTAAACTAGCACATACGACGTACCTCACAACAAGGGTCTGTTAAAAGACACTAGTGTAGTTGTAAATCAATTTACTATAATATGTAGATCATTTTGTCACTAAAAGGAAAATTTCATTTATTAAGTAGAAAAAGAATATAAAACCCTGCACGGTCGCTGAGTTCCTGGAAAATTTAGAATACATTAGAATTTAGAAAGCAAAATATGCACCAAATAGTCTACTTCAGACATTCCCATACCAGAAGCTTGGATATAAGTGTATTAGCAGATGGCCGATGGGTAACAGACTAACAGGTATCTCTTTGGACTTTTGGCAGAAATTGTGTAATTTGTTCACATTGTGCAGTATTAGGAAACTTGTTTGTTATGAACTCAAAGTTGTCTGAAACAACTTCCTTGAGGCAATTTTCTTAAAAACATTTATTGCTTAAAACTTTTGGGACTAAGGCTTGGATGTTGTTGTTGTGACTGCTTTAAACTTTCTTTTAATCCTATTAGCAGTCCAATATCAGGCGGATTTAGACTAGCAGTATCTCTATCTCCATAACAATTTTTTTCTTCTTTCTTTTGAACATATAAAATTCTGATGACTGAAACTGAATACTCTACTTTCATATTTCTGTGCACTATGGCATAAAAATAGATGGTATAGGCAAATAGCAAGCCCATGTTGCTTTGGAGCATACATATACTCTACTGTTTGGCTCATTTAATAGATTGGTTGTGTTGCATACAGGTAACTGGAGATCCAGGAAAGATGATTGCAGTTCAGAGGAACTTGAGTAAGTTTGGAATTAGGGAAATTGCCAGGACTGGGAAGGTACAATTATCTTTATGCTTGAATCAAAATTAATTTTTGTGCGATCCTCAGTCATTCCCATTGTTCCAAGTAACTCTATACATGAGGCATCATCGTGTTTAGATAGCCTTGAGACGGGAGAAGATGGGAGAATCTGCTCCTTTTTGGCGGTTTTCAGCAGCTTCATATCCTGACCTTGAGGCAGTGATGCCCATCGGCAATATTTCAAGGAAAACATTGGGTTCTCTTGACGGACATGCTGATTCTACCATTGGGGTATGCTCCTCTGCATTTATTGATTAAAAGCCTACCATTATACTTCCTTTGAGAGTGGCAATTTTTCCTTCTAATCTATTTAAACATTTGTGACAAGTCAAGCCGATGATGGTGACTAATTTATATATCTGATATGTGTGCTTGTTGTTGTTTGAAGGGAGATGTTTATCCAGTAGAGACAGATGATGAACCTTCAGTCAGTCAAGTTCTTGATGCCCATTGGGGTGTTCTCACCGACTATGATGTATGCAGAAACTCACATCACATATTCAAACTTTCTTGTCGATTTGCTGACTTTGTTTTCTATCAGGAAATGGAGTTGTTCTTATCGTGCTTGAGTTATTGGCTGAAAAGCATCACTATTATTTGTAGTTGGTAGCTAAATTTTCCGTATCATTTATCTAATTCTTTACCCACCTCTCAAGTCACTGTGCAACTTCTTCGCAATAAATGTTTAATTTAGGCTTAAATATGTTTTGTCCACACAAATATTGCACCTTTTGGTTTAAATCCTTATAGAATACTTTTTTTGGGCTTTTCATCCCTGCAATGTATGACAGTTTTTAGTCTCTATCTAACTCTGAGACAATTTCCTTTTTGGAAAAAAAATTAACTCGATCCCAAAACGCTTCTCTAAATTTTCTACAAACTTTACAATTTTTTTGTGGCCATTAGTTGTGGTGTGCCTAAGAAAATCTAATCATCATACTTTTAACATACGCTATATGTGAATATAATTTGACTGTTTCAAAAATGAAATAACCTGCAAAAGTAAGACAGTTCACGTTAGTCATGTCTGTTTTTTGGTAAACGAAGGTTGCAAGAGAGTTGGCGAGGGACTAAAATGAAAAAAGTGCAAATTACAGGATGAAAGAAATAATTTGCAGGGACCTTAAGTACTATATTTACAGGGACTTAAAACGCATGTAAGCCATAAGTTTATTAAAAATCCATTTGTAATTACCTTTTGTTGAAAAGAACACCGATTAGTGTAATTATTCCATCAATATGTGCATCTTGGGTAATTTTATGCATATTTGTCATCTATGTTTTTGGTTAAAAACTTTGCTTATTGCTATAACCATTACTGTTGGGGTCATTTGCAGGTTAGTGGGCTCCGTTCACACACACTATCATTGCTTGTGAATGACTCTCCTGGTGTCCTCAACATAGTAACAGGGGTTTTTGCTAGACGTGGATATAATATCCAAGTATATGTTCTTATCATATCCGCACCTGACACATATTACATATTGCACTTCCTTTTTTGTTTGTTTATATTTATTTTCTCTCCTTCAATAGAGTTTAGCTGTTGGGCATGCTGAAGTTGAGGGACTCTCCCGCATTACTACTGTTGTTCCTGGGACTGATGAATCTATCAGCAAGTTATCTCAGCAACTTCGTAAATTGGTAGATTTGCGTGAGGTGAGTGCATGTCACATTAATCGATCTCACTTATCAATGTTGTAGATAGTGCTTAGGCAGGGATTAATTTGGTCATTGGACTGCTAAGATAGTCCTGCATCGAAATAGTACAAAGAGACTGGGTTTTATAAGGCCATGTGTTTGACTAGTTAATTGGACTCAACTATTTGGTCAAGTAGTTAAATGTCTAATAGATTTTCTGATGACCCTTTTCAGGTCAAGGATCTCACCCAGTTACCATTTGCGGAACGAGAGCTCATGTTGATTAAAATTGCTGTAAATGCTGCAGTCCGTCGTACTGTTCTTGATATTGCTAGCATTTTTAGAGCTAAAGCTGTTGATGTGTCTGACCATACCATAACTCTAGAGGTGTGTTTATATTGTCTCATCTGTGAAACATTTACCACTCCCTCCCACCCAAATAAAGAAGTTTTGATTCAATCTTTTTTCTCCTAAAAAAGAGTCAAGTTTGATATAACAAAGCTAATTTGTTTCTTAGTTTGTCAGGAACTCAGGATTCAGGATTTTTCCAAAAAGGAGTTACTGACAAGCATTAGTCTACTTTTATTTATATACATTGTCTGACTAATAATAAAATTAATTCTCCCCTAATAGCATATAAATTGTTGCACTTAAAGTTTTTAAATAATAAAAAGAATCACACATTACATATCTTGAAACTGTACTAGAAGTTCTATTGAATCACAACAAGCAAATTTAAATCTGAATAAAAATGGATTCATAAATTTGACACAAAATAAAGTTAAGTTGACTGCTGAAACAGTGACTGAACTTTAAATTGGATATTAAATTTCAGGACCGTGAGAGTAATATTAATTTTGAAGAAACAGAGTATTATTTATGATAATATTGCTTCTCCAAAGTTTAAAAGTTGTACATGTCAAACAATACTAGTTTATGAGACTGATGTAGTAATACAATGTTGGAACAATGTATAAGGTTGTTGTTGTTTTGGTAAACACCCCTCATCGTTTGTTTGACAGATTATATGAGCGTACTCTTATCTTCTTTGGAGGAAACAATCAATCCATATAAAATTTGATTTGAAAATCAAGAGCCTGCAACCTTATTTAATCACATAATAAATAGAGTTTAACAATTGTCTTCACTTTTCCAGCTCACAGGAGATTTGGATAAGATTGTTGCTTTGCAAAGGCTGTTGGAACCGTATGGTATTTGTGAGGTCTGATTCTTAGCTTGGTATTATATGTACGAGTAATGCTATAAACAAAGTACCTTATATACCAGCTCCATTTATTCTAATAGAAATGTTGTATCCAGACCGTAAAAAACGTGAGGTTAGTCATGTCTGTAAGTTTCTGTGTCCGTAGGAACAAAAGTGAAGGTTTTGTCTAAACTGGTACAGTTAGCAAATTAGCACTTACTGCGTATCTTTTATTTATTTAGAACTACATGGAAATAATAATATATTGTGCTTTCACTCGGTGCTGTTATAAATTATAATCTATCTATTTTTCTTTATTTGGTCTTTTCTTGAACAGGTGGCACGAACTGGACGTGTTGCACTGGCACGTGAATCGGGGGTGGACTCGAAATACCTCAGAGGATACTCTTTCCCCTTATAGAGATTAGAGAGGCAGTCCATTGAACTGAAGGGGGTGGCAAGAATGAGTTTTGTAGGAGTTTGCCCTTTACTTGTTGCAAATTACCATTTCCTTGTTTTAAGGAAGTTTCCTCATCCTCTTCTATAACTACTACTACGAATATTGTTATTATTCATTTTTTATTTGGACGAAATAAAACCAGGGTTTTTTGTGTCTTCTTTGTCTAATGGACATAGAAGTTTGTTATTAACAATCCAGTACCTCAAAGACATACTAGCTATCAATCAAGGATTTTGCAGATGCAGGTTGTCGATTGAAGTTTTAGCTGAAATTTGATATGAGTAAACTAGACTTAATGAATAAGATGCTCAAAAATTTCATCAAAAAATTCCACCGGAACCGCCCCAAATTGCGACGGCCGGACAGAGCCTCCTAAATAAGGGTTTATTTAGGCATGGACTCGGTTCGGGCCGGGCCCGGTTCGGGCCTTGAACCGGCCGGGCCTCGGTTCACGGTTTGGGAGGCCCGGAACCGGCCCGGGTAACCCCGGGTCCGGTTCGGGCCGGGTGGCCCGCCCGGTTCACGGGCCGGGCCCGGTTCGGGCCGGTCCTTTTATTTTTTATTTTTTATATTCTATACTATATAATTATAATAATTGTTATGAAAAACAAAATTCAAGTGCATTTATTTGAAATAGGAAGTACATTTGAGAATTGAGGAAAAAATAACAATATGAAATACATTTTCGAATAAATATCAATTGGGATTTCCGCCACCGTTGGTTGTTGTTTTACCTTTGTCACATGACTTCATATGTTTCATTGGCATCCCGACTCCGTGTGAACGCCCCAAGCAACACTCTTTCTTGCACAACTTGCAAGTTGCCCACCACAGTCCGGTCTTCGGATCCTTCCACTTGTCAAAGTTGTTTTGCATAACAGAAGAATTACTTTCCATCTTTAAAATGGTAGATGTATAAGTAGAAATGTAGGATAATAAGAGAAGATGAAGATGGAGAAGAGTTGGAGAAGAGGTGTAGAAAATGGTAGAAAATAGATGTATTTATAGATTTTTTTGAACCCCACCCCCACCCCACCACCCCCGCGACCCCCCCCACCCCCCACCCTAAGCCCCAACGGCTATATAGCCGTTTGGGACTTTGGGAGCAATCTCCCACTTCAAAATGTTTTAATTTTATTTTTTTGAAAATTATACATATTGTGTATAATTTACTTAGAAAAGTGATTTGATTTAGAAAAGTGTAAGGAAAGTGATATGATTTAGAAAAGTGATTTGATTTAGAAAATGTTTTTAATTTTTTAATTAAGTAAAACTATTTTTACTTAGAAAAGTGATTTCATTTATAATTTACAAATGTTACAAAATAGGTGTATAAGTTGTAACTTGTAAGTTTGTAACAAATTAATTAATTTAGATTTCTTACCAGTTTGGGTTGAACCGCCCTCGTCCTCCAAGTCTTGCTCATCATCCGGGGTGCCGTGAGTCCCGTCGCCCCCCGCGTCCTCCTCCGCATCGTCATCCTCGAGCTCCTCTTCATCAATGGTTGTCGGGATGGGTTGTTCTTGTGCAAAGCGTGGATCGTTTTGGGACAATAGGTTTAGTAGATGCTCGTCGGACATCATCATATCATCTCTCCGTTGGTAATCCGTTTCAAAATCATCTCGACTTTGAAAAGAAGACTCGGCCCGCGCTTTACCTTTGCCTTTGCGTGAATTAGGACGAGTCGACGCAATCTCCCTCTTGCGGTTGCGTTGGAGATTACCCACATCTACAGAATGTCTACCACGTTCCATCTTTAAAATTGAACAAATATTAAATGATATCAAATATTTTATATGAGTACAATAGTAATAATAAAATGTGACTAAGAAAACTATTGCGAATTCGAACTAAAATATGAGTATACAAATCGAACTACTTCTAATTAATACTTTAATGAGAAATGTATCAATTAACTAAATATTAACTAGTTTGACTAATATAAATATGACAAATGTAAAAATTAACTAGTTTTTTTTACTTTAACGAGCAATGTACAAATTAACTAATATTAATATGAGAAATGTAACAATTAGGTAGTTTAACTAATATTAATATGACAATTTTAACAATTAACTACTTTAGGTAGTTTTTAAAATGACAAATGTAAAAATTTACTAGTTATTTTTACCTTAATGAGAAATGTATACTTTAACTAATATTAATATGACAAATGTAAAAATGTACTACTTTTTTTACTTTAATGAGAAATGTAGCAAGTAACTAATATTAATATGAAAAATGTACCAATTAAGTAGTTTAACTAATATTATTATGACAAATGTAAAACTTAACTAGTTTTTTTTTTTACTTTAATGAGCAATGTATGAAATAACTAATTTTAATATGACAAATGAAACAATTAAGTACTTTAACTAATTGAAATATGACAAATGTAAAAATATACTACTTTAACTATTTAATTTTTGAAAGAGAAATGTAGAGAATTGTAACAATTAACTAATTTAATAGATAAATTAGAAGTCTAACAATTAACTACTATTATAAGTAATATATAATATAATGTTTATAGTATATAATATATAAGTATATTACTATAAGATGAGTAATACACTTATACTTAATACTTTAATATATATATATATATATAAGTATATATTAACTAAATGTAATATGTAAATATAAGTAAATAACAATAGTATGTATAAAAACTAAATATCAAATAAATATGAATGTGTATAAGTATATATAGTATATATATAATGTGTAAATATATTATAATTTATAAGTAATATATAATATAATGTTTATAGTATATAATATATAAGTATATTACTATAAGATGAGTAATACACTTATACTTAATACTTTAATATATATATATATATAAGTATATATTAACTAAATGTAAAATGTAAATATAAGTAAATAACAATAGTATGGATAATAACTAAATATCAAGTGAATATGAATGTGTATAGTATATATACTTATATAGTATATATAATGTGTAAAGAATTATAATATGAATGTGTATAAGTATATATTTTTATATAGATAATTAATATATAAGTAGAATAATAATTATATATATGTAGAAAGAATTTGGAGAGGATGCAGAATGAAGATGATTGAATATGAGAGATTTAGAGTAGAGAATTAGAGAGTAGGAAGAGTTGTAGAAGAAGAGATGTAAAAAATGTAGAGAAAATAGGAGTTTAAATAGATTTTTTTTTATACCCCACCCCCACCCCCCACCCGACCCCCCCACCCCACCCCCCTAACACCCCAGACCCCCCCTCCTATGCTCCCAACGGCTATAGAGCCGTTTGGGAGCCTTCCCAACGGCTAGGAGGAGCTGTTCCAATTTAAAAAAAAAAAAATTTTTTTTTAAAAAATTTGGCCGTTGGAGGCCCGAACCGGGCCCGGCCCGGCCGGGCCGGTTCACTAAAATGGAGGCCCGGGCCCGGACCGCTATACCACCGGGCCGGGTGGCCCGAACCGGTCAAGAACCGGGTGACCGGGCCGGTCCGGGCCCGCACAGTAGCGGGCCGGTCCGGTTCCGGGCCGGTTGGCCCGGCCCGAGTCCACCCCTAGGTTTATTTGACATTTTTTGGTTAATACGTGGGTTTCTTTGCCCCTTTTCTCAAATGAAAATATAACTGCAACATATAGACTTTGAGACACCGAGCCGAGTCAGAAGTTTTGGAAAATGCTCCCAATGAGTCTATTAAGCTTCAATGGCAGTGTTTCTTAGAACCTCAATAGATGAGATTATGACAAAAAAAATAATAGAAGTAGTAGCCAAATGAGATTTAAGTAAACATCTAGTCCAGTCAACATTTAAGTAAACGGTTCAGTTTGAACTTTGAATCCCGCTTTGGTGGTTTTGACACAACTATTACTATTGTTTTGCAAGAAACACCAGAGTTACTTGTGGAATATTATGTGATGAAATGTGCATAAAATTACGGTTAGTGTAATATTATGGTTACATATAGCTATACTCATTATATATAAGAATGTCACATTTTTGTCCCCTAAGGATGTTTTTACTTGGAGTCTTGGACTGTAATTTGCTGGTCTGGTCTGATCTGAACTGGTCTGGTCTGGTTTCTTTGTATTTTTATAACTATCCAAGTCTGGTCTAGTCTGAACTGGTCTGGTCTGATGTGGGACAAACTACAGTCCAAGTAAAAACATCCTAAGCCGTCATCTCAAAATTCAAAAGGACTCCCGCCAATCATTAACTAATTTCCCGTAATGAGCAATCACGGCAAATTCAGTAAGAACACAAAGATTTAAATATTCTCATAAATCTATCAAGCTAAATTACAATAATTTATCTCAGCTCACCGGAATCAGTGGAATGGGTGAAGTCAACGGAATCATATCATATGGACAGAATCACGAGATTAGAAGGAATTAATTGGTGAGATCCCCATATTATATGACTTTGTTCTTGAAATGGACGGAATTGGAACGAGGATGGGAGAGATTCATACTATAAACGATTCGAATGAGTCAAATATCACTTTATTTGATTTGAATTTGATAAATTTCTACTCGTTTTGAATTTTCCTTGTTTAGCATTAAAACTTAAAAGAGTATTTGTGTTTGATTTGATTAATTTTTCTTAGGGTTTTGTCGATAGATAATACAAAAATAAATGGTATGGATAAATATAAGACCACTTTTAAAAAATTACAAAAATGAGACTAGACTACTCTCAATGACAATGATCAATCCAACCATTGACTAACATGACCAGTAACCATTTCGGCCAGTGACCAATTCGACTAGTGATGATGACCAACTTGTCCAGTGATCATGACCAATCCGATCAATCCGATTAGTGACCGTGACCAATTGGGCCAGCGACCAATTCGACTAGTGACCAACCCGATGAGTGACCAAACCGACCCATGACCATGAATAATTCGACCAATGCCTATGACCAAACCGACCAATAACCAATTTACCCATGAACAATTATCCGACCAGTGACCAGGACCAATCCGACCCCACATCGACCGCCGCCGCACATACGGCGGGCATCGCCGTTGCCGCCCGACAGTGACAACTGCTACCCCTAACCTAGCAGACCCCCCAGCCCCCAACATCCCCTCCCGCCCCCCTCCCCAACCCCCAACCTCCTCCCTCGCCCCCCATTGAAAATAAAAATTCTATGTCTAGTATAGATAATCTTTTATATATGACACCACTGACACTGGATCCTGGCTCCATCCCTACTGCCAGCCCCTTTCCCGGCCCCTCCCCCAAACCAGAAACTCCAGATCTATGCAGTCCTATAGTCAATGACTGATTTGCTCAAGCCCAAGGTGGACGACAAATTGGTCCTAGCCACCAAAGGCGTTGTCGTTGAGCTCGCAGATGGAAGACTAAAAGGTCGCATATCAAAGCCAAAGAGCTCGGAGATGTAAGACGAAGCTTGACTGATTGTTCGGCATCAATGGTGCTCTCCATCTCCGATGTCCCCATTTCCATTGTTGTCGGTTGCCGATTGAAGGCCTTCCCCCGTCGCACAAGAGATGTCGTCGTTAGCAGAGATGTCGCTCATGCACGCTTGAAGCGGGATCTCTTTTTTGTCTTTTTAAAAAATGGTCCTACTTCTGTCTAATTGAAAGTCCCAACTCATATTTTTTGTCATTATTTCTTTTTCTTATAGTCAAATACTATATTCAAATATTTATATTTGAATATACCATTATTTATTTTGCTTAATTATATCATGTAGTATATATTATGCATAATATATACTACTGATAGAGTATATAGACTCGGACCCCCGGGTCTCACGACTATTGGGCCCGGACAGCGGCCCACATACGCTCAGTAGATAGCATTTATCTCATTGTACACTCTATTTTATTCATGTATATCCATTAGAATAGATTAGATACCATTTATTAGCCATTTATTGGCCTTTTATTGTAACTGGGCCAGCCAGGCCCAAGCCTGGAAGCCCAGCCCTCTTTTCTCCTATAAATACTCCCTATGGGAGCCATGTAAAGGGACTGATTGGATGGTTGATTGGAAATTCATTATACACATCACTTTATCTCTCTAGCTCTCTCTTCTCTCTAAGAACTAATACTCTATCATTTGGTGCTTTCATTGAGAGCTAGAACAGATCAAGTGAGATCCTCCCCAACCAATGAAACTTCACGTGAATAAACAAAGGGGCACCCTTCGGCCCTTCTAGAGGCAACATGCCACCATGGCTCACATGTCACGTACATTCCTCAGCCAAAGCATTAGAGCTGGCACCTTGTAAACTAGCAGCAAGGGACAAATGGGCACCACCTCGTATCGAGGCAGTGGAACTAGTGGGACCATCACATATCTACTTTGGCTGCCAGTCTTCTACCCCTGGAATCGCATCGTCTGCAACAAAAAACAAAAGAGCTCAATTTCAATTGACACAGGATATGAAGTGTGGACCACGCCCCTCGTCCTGGGAATGGTAGTGGCTCCACCTCGTCCCGGTTCCTACAAGCCGTCGTCTCGGCCCAATTGGAAGCTAAGTACGCCTCGGCCCAGTGGGTGGACTTCACCTCATCATGAGACGGAGTGGCACACCGGCAAGGGCAGCGCCACGGCCACCTGTCCCCCTCGTCTAAACTCCTCGGCGGTGGCTCCACCTTGGCGGAGTCCCATCGGCCGGACTCAGCCTGCACCCCATCGGCCGGCACCACTCGGCTAGAGTGCCCTTCGGCCAATTAAGCACTTAGGATGGCAGGCCGTCGGCCAAATAGTGAATCAATGGCGCATCGGCCGGACGCATTGTCCAGCGGCATCGGATAGCGGCGTCGGCCAGCACCGCATCGGTCAGCAGTGCATACGTCGGCCTAGCAATCCACAGGCTTGGTGGCTTCTCTTCGGCCAAAACAGGGCCGGCACCGCATCGGCGCACCGCATCGGTCTCACACCGGACAGTGCAGATCGGCCGGAGAGCTGCACCAGGGTCACTTCGTCCCCTACCTTCAATACCTATCTAGGATGGGGCTTCGCATCGGCCATCAACCCTGTCGGCCAGCGGCACCTAATCAGCCGGCAACGCATCGGCCAAATTGTCACATGCTTCCCACAGAACCGACTCAGCTCATCAATACATGGGCAAGCAAAAAGAAAAAAAAAGAGAGCAACTCCCTCGGCCGGCGCTTCGGCCGGCACCGCTTCGGTTTCAACGCCGTCGGCCGGCAACGCTTCGGCCTCAAAGCAATCAGCTATACAACGCCTCAGCCACTCTATTGCGGGAACAACAAGGCCCCATCCCGGACAGGGTCTCCCCAGCCGGACAGAGTCCTGCCCGACGAACCGCCACATCGCCTCAGACAGCCTCTTCAGAAAAGCAGGGCAGTCTGGCGGAGAGAATCTCGGCCCCTCCCTTCGGCAATCGCAGCAGGCGGCAACCCCATGGCCTCTAGCGACTAAGTCGCTCCGTCTGCCTCTCCGTAGTCTTCGCAAACAACGGACGCATCGGCTGAAATTTTTAAAAGCAAATCAGCTAGTGGGCCGGCTATCTGATAAAGGCTGGGTTCTCTGGAGCAGGCCCAATCTTATATTTCCCTGCTTGAATTCTAAGCAGGGCAGGCTTCGGCCCAAATACAAGTAAGTCTCACAAACTTTTCCTCCTATTTTATGCATTAAATATGGAGCAAAATAGTTTTACCACTGTTCAAAAAAAAATATAGTTTCACTACTATTCCGAAAAAATAGTTTTACTACTATTCCAAAGAGAAAAAGAAAAATATAGTTTTACTACTAATCAAAAAAAGAAAACAATAATCATAATTGCTACTATTATTATTATCTTCGCCACCATTGCTAGCGGATTGAAATCCCCAATTGGTGCGGGCCAAAGCCTTAACCTTCCGAACATCTTTATTTGATGATTCAGATCATATTTGGGTCCATTGACCTACCATGGTCATCTTTATTTGATGACCCGGGCATCTAGAATGAGAGCCATCAACGGCCGCACACGACATTATGCCTAGAAGCGGTACACCTCATTCCCCTACCCGCTAATTGCGTCATCCAAAAGCCGTTGCAATAAACAACGCACCTAAAGCCGTCGCAATAAACGACGCACCCAAAGCCGTTGCAATAAACAACGCACTCAAAGCCGTTGCAATAAACAACGCACCTAAAGCCGTCGCAATAAACGACGCACCTGAAGCCGTTGCAATACACAACGCACCTAAGGCCGTTGCGATCCACAACGCGCCTACAAAGCCGTTGCAATAAACAACGCACCTAAATATCGTATCGGCACAAGCGGTGAAACACCCAAATCGGCCGGCGATATGCAGGACGAAGGACCTGTGTGTATGGTCCGCAGAGCCGTGCTTTCTTAGATGCCATTGAGGCAGAGGCCTCAGGGCCCTAAAAAAGGTTAAAAATTTAGGGTCCATAATTCAAAATATTTGTCTATTATACATATGTATTTAAATTATAGAAGACCTACATTTGTTTAAATTCTATCGGCCGGTGCATTTGAAAACTCGAAATAGCTCCAAGTACCAACCAAGTGGAATGGAAAGCCGCACAGAAGATTTGACTTTTCAAATGCTAAAGCTAGAAGTTTATGGGCCCCAATTTGAATTTCTTTTGCACCATCAAAAAGTCTTTTTTTGTGCTAATCGAAGATGAATACTTCCTCACGTCCCTATTAAAGTTCCCATTTTCCCTTTTGGGATGTCCTTTATTTAAGTTTACACTTCCATTTTAGGAAACAAAACAGTGCAAAACAATGTCAAACAATACGAAACAGTGCCAAACAGTGAACTCTACAATAAAGTCAAATTTATTTTCTTAATCTTTGTGAAGTCAAACTGTGAACTTTAATAAGAACCGGATGGAGTAATAAGTTGTTCCAAGGTTTATTTGAGATCCCATTGATTGATCTATATGTTTAGAAAATTAAGTTTGAGCTTAATGTAGGATACTTAAACTAGTTGAGATTCAGAATTAAACAATTTCAGTTTTTTTTTTTTATATTTACAAACTAAATTTTAAGTGGATTATCTTCTCTAACTTAGTGACATGTTAATATGATGCATTAGTTAGCACATTTGTTTAACTAATGTTATCAATATTTATAATATACTCTGTATATGATTTCAATAAATAATGTTTTCATTTGCGTTTCGTTTCAACATTTGTTTAACATTTTGTGAATTAGGTATGTTATCAATAGACAAGGAGTTTATTGAACTCCTTGATTACGCCGACTTAATTAGGCTAAAATTGTCATATTCGTCGTAACTAGCTAATTCGTTATTTCTAAAACATTTGGTATTGTTATATTATATAATGTAATACTTTATTTAATTAGTTATTTTATGATGTATCTTTAAGTTTAAAACAAATTTACTACATAAAATTAGAGGCCTTTTTATGAAGTTCGACTCAGGCCCGAATTTAGATAGGATCGGCACTGATGGTCCGACGTCTTCAAACGGAGAAGCATACCGCGTCGTCCGCGCGGAAACCGCAGGACGACAAGCCTGAATTAAGGCCGAGGTTACGAAAACTCCACCCGTCAGTAAAATTTCGCTCAGGACCACAAAGGGCGGCCGTCAAAAGACGATGCATAGTCCGGTCCCTCGTCGACGATAGACGTGGAAAGGCCAAAAAAGATGCCACTGACATACCAAGCCGAGGGCGTATTTACTCCCTCGCACTAATCCACGCGAAAAGCGTAGCGGACAAACTACCGCACATGGACGAAGGGACAGTAACCCTTCGGCCACCCAAAAAAAAAAAAAAAAAAAAAAAGAGGGAAGCCGACGGACCGCGCACTTACCGGCCTCGAGCAATAAAAATAAATAAATTCCCCAAACTTATTATTTATCTCAAGACCGGCCTCCCCAGTGCCAAGTGTCTTGAGCTAGCGACCGAGCTAGCTATTCCCTTCCGGGATAGCAACCGTCGCCTCTATATGACGATCGGCTTCATCATCGCCTCGTCATCATTATCCGGATCGGCTCATCATCATCGCCATCCGCTCATCACCACCGCCCCCCCCGGCCTCGGGGTGATGCTTTATCTCAAGACCGGCCTCCCCAGTGCCAAGTGTCTTGAGCTAGCGACCGAGCTAGCTATTCCCTTCCGGGATAGCAACCGTCGCCTCTATATGACGATCGGCTTCATCATCGCCTCGTCATCATTATCCGGATCGGCTCATCATCATCGCCATCCGCTCATCACCACCGGGCCCCCCGGCCTCGGCGTGATGCTTTATCTCAAGACCGGCCTCCCCAGCGCCAAGTGTCTTGAGCTAGCGACCGGGCTCGCCATTGCCCTCATGGATGGCGACTGTCGCTTCTACATGACGATCGGCTTCATCATCGCCTCGTCATCATTATCCGGATCGGCTCCTCATCGCCATCCGCACATCACGACCGGCCTCCCAGCCTTGGCGTGATTATTTCTCCTCAAGACCGGCTTCTCATTGCCAAGTGTCTTGAGTTGGCAATCGGGCTCGCCGTCCCTTCCTGGATGGTGACCGTTGCCTCTATATGACGATCGGCTTCATCATCGCCTCGTCATCATTATCCGGATCGGCTCCTCATCGCCATCCGCACATCACGACCGGCCTCCTAGCCTTGGCGTGATTATTTCTCCTCAAGACCGGCTTCTCATTCCCAAGTGTCTTGAGTTGGCAATCGGGCTCGCCGCCCCTTCCTGGATGGCGACCGTTGCCTCTATATGACGATCGGCCTTCACATCGCCTCGTCATCATATGTTGGACCGGCTCATTATCGCCGTCGTCCTTACATCGCGTCCGGCCTCTCGGCTAAGGCGTGATACCTTATCTCAAGACCGGTCTTAGTCATCCCTTCCCGGATGGCGACCGTTGCTTGGATCTTCGGATCGGCTCATCATCATCGCCATCCGCACATCACGATCGGCCCCCCGGCCTCGACGTGATGATCTAACTCAAGACCGGCTCCCTTAGCGCCAAGTGTCTTGAGCTAGCGACTGGGCTTGCTATTCCCTTCCGGGATAGCAACCGTCGCCTCTACATGACGATCGGCTCATCTCCGCCTCGTCATCATCATTATTCGGATCGGCTCATCATCCTCGCCATCCGCACATCACGACCGGCCTCCCAGCCTTGGTGTGATTATTCCTTCTCAAGACCGGCTTCTCATCGCCAAGCGTCTTGAGTTGGCAATCGGGCTCGCCGTCCCTTCCTGGATGGTGACCGTTGCCTCTACATGACGATCGGCCTTATCATTGCCTCGTCATCATATCTCGGACATGCTCCTCAGCATCTTCGTCCTCACATCACGATCGGGCCCTTCGGCCACGACGTAATGCTTTATCTCAAGACCGGCTCCCTCAGCGCCGAGTGTCTTGATCTAGCGATTGGGCTTGCTATTCCCTTCCGGGATAGCAACCGTCGCCTCTACATGGCGATTGGCCTATCATTGCCTCGTCATCATACATTGGACCGGCTTATCATAGTCGTCATCCTCGCATCGCGGCCGGCCTCTCGGCCAAGGCGCGGTACCTTATATCAAGACTGGTCTTAGCCATTCCTTTACTGGGTGGCGACCATTGCATGGATTTTTGGGTCGGCCCCTCAGTGCCGATCATGGCAGGCCCTCGGCCTCGACGTGATCATATTCCCCAAGACCGGTCTCAGTTATTCCTTCATCGGATGGCGACCGTTGCTTGGACGTTTGGCTCGGCCTCATAGTGCTGACGACCTCGCATCACGATCGGCCCCCCGGCCTCGACGTGATGCCCTATCTCAACACCGGCTTTGTCAGCGCCAAGTGTGTTGAGCTAGCGATCGGGCTCCCCATCCCTTCCTGGATGGTGACCGTCGCCTCTACATGACGACCGGCTTATCTCTGCCTCGTCATCATTATTCGGATCGGCTACCCATTATCGCCGTCCTCATATCACGACCGCCGCCCCGGCCTCAGCGTGATGATCTATCTCAACATCGGCTTCATCAGCGCCGAGTGTGTTGAGCTAGCGATCAGACTCGCCATCCCTTCCTGGATGGTGAGTATCGCCCCTACGTGGCGACCGGCTTATCATCGCCTCGTCATCGTTATTTTGGATCGGCTCCTTATCACGGCCGTCCTCACATCACGATCGGCCCCTAGGCCACGACGTGATGTCCTATCTCCGAGACCGGCCTCTCATTGCCGAATGTCTTGGGTTAGCGATCGGGCTCGCCATCCCCTCCTGGATGGCGACTGTCGCCTCTATATGATGATCGGCTCAGCATTGCCTCGTCATCGTATCATCAGACAGGCGTCCCACGCCCCGTCCTCATATTCAGACAGGCGTCCAACGCCTCGTCCTCATATTCAGACAGGAAGTCCAACGCCTCGTCCTCATATATTCAGACAGGCGTCCAACGCCTCGTCCTCACATTCAGACAGGCGTCCAACGCCTCGTCCTCATATTCAGACAGGCGCCCAGCGCCTCATCCTCATATTCAGACAGGCGTCCAACGCCTCGTCCTCATGTTCGGATCTAGCAAACATCTTGCGGTCTCCGGCTCAGAGACTAAAGGATCTCAGATCTCATCTATAGGCCCCTCGGCCATATCTTGCTCTAGCATCTTTATTTGATGACGAAGGGCTCTCATACAGGCCATCGGCCATATATCTTGCTCCGTCATCTTTATTTGATAACGAGAAGCTCATCTATAGGCCCCTCGGCCATATACCGCTCTGTCATCTTTATTTGATGACGAAGAGCTCATCTACAGGCCCCTCGGCCATATACCGCTTTGTCATCTTTATTTGATGACGAAGAGCTCATCTACAGGCCCATCGGCCATATACCGCTCTGTCATCTTTATTTGATGACGAAGAGCTCATCTACAGGCCCATCGGCCATATATTATTCTGTCATCTTTGTTTGATGACGAAGAGCTCATCTACAGGCCCATCGGCCACATATCGTTCTGTCATCTTTATTTGATGACGAGGAACTCATCTATAGGCCTCTGAGCCATATCTCGCCCCGTTGTCTTTATTTGACGACGTGGAGCTCTTATGCAGGCCCCTCGGCCATACATCGCCCCGTCGTCTTTATTTGACGATGTGGAGCTCTTATCCAGGCCCCTCGGCCACACATCGCCCCTTCGTCTTTATTTGACGACGTGGAGCTCTCATATATGCCTCTCGGCCACTACTCCCAGTCATCTTTATTTGATGACGTGGAGCTCACATCGGCCCATCGGCCTCATATTCTGGTCATCTTTATTTGATGAACCAGACATCATATTATGGACGGTCGCTCGACCCATCCCTTAGTCATCTTTATTTGATGACTAGGACTACTGATCATGACGAGCTACCCACATCTATGGATCAGCCTCTGCCATCCCCTCGGCAGACGGACACCACTGCAGCTCCACCTCTAGGCCGAAGGGCTCGCACCTTTTGTTTCGTTCTGGGGGCATCCGATGTACTCTTTTTCCCTCATTAGGATTTTTTCCCACAGGGTTTTTCCTAATGAGGTTTTTAACGAGGCATCTCCCCATTGTGGATCAAAAGGTGTCAACCCTCGGCCCCCCGTTACAGACATCATCAGACATGCATTACTATACTCCTCTTCACCTCATTACACTCGCCTCAAGGAGTGGGGGACTGGGAGAGCGGGGGACTTAGCGCCTCCGTTACCAAAGAAGCAGAAATTCAAAATTTTTGCAAGGATTGCCACACGCATCGACGACATCATCATATCACATACATATTCAGCTGCCACATCGGCCAGTACATATACATAGCTCCCCAGCCTCAAGACCGGTAGTGATGGTCTCTAGCCTGCGACCTTCGGCTGAGGATTCTCCCACAGGGTTGCCTCAGTCAGGGCTCGCCAATGGGATCAGATCATCGTCTTGGGAATTCGGGCGAGGCGCTTTGGCGACGACAGCAGTTTACTCACCGGACGACGACAGATCAGCACACAGTTCTACTCTCTTTCGCCTCGAGTACTCTCGACTCAGAGAGTGGGGGACTCCTGATAGAGTATATAGACTCGGACCCCCGGGTCTCACGACTATTGGGCCCGGACAGCGGCCCACATACGCTCAGTAGATAGCATTTATCTCATTGTACACTCTATTTTATTCATGTATATCCATTAGAATAGATTAGATACCATTTATTAGCCATTTATTGGCCTTTTATTGTAACTGGGCCAGCCAGGCCCAAGCCTGGAAGCCCAGCCCTCTTTTCTCCTATAAATACTCCCTATGGGAGCCATGTAAAGGGACTGATTGGATGGTTGATTGGAAATTCATTATACACATCACTTTATCTCTCTAGCTCTCTCTTCTCTCTAAGAACTAATACTCTATCAACTACGTATAATGTTTATATTTTAAATAATCAAAATAAATAAAGAATAAATTATACAAATATTACTATTTTAAAAACCACTAACAAAAATGTGACTACATGTTAAAGAGAGGTTACTAACTGCCTGCATGCATTACTAAAACTACCGTGAGTATTTGTAGTGTGTAAATAGATAGTCACATTTTTGTAAACTTACACACTATTGGTAATATATATATGTAAAAATCTCATAAATAAAATAATCAAATATAGCAGAATCACATTTCCTTCTTATTTTTGTTGGATTTTTTCACAAAGATAATCAATAAGTGTTATGATGACTAAAGGACTAAAACCCAAGGAATAAAAAATTAGAAATGAAATGTGAGATTTTAGAATTGTGATACGTAGTACGGAGTATTTATTAGCAAAAACGCTTTTTAAGAGGTTCAATAAGTTATACTGAAAAGAGCCCCCGATTTATGGATCCCTTTTTTTTAAATAATTTATTAGTAATATATAGTAATGTTATACTTCGTATATTAATATTAATAAGTAAAATACAGTTAGTAAAGAAAAAAATACAAATCTGTCATTTTTTCGTCAATTCTTTTACTCCTTTTTTACTCAAATTGCTTCAGTAAGGAGTTGTGTTGTTTTATCAAGTGCCGAGTATTAAGTAACTTAAAAAAAGAGTATTAGAGCATCCACATTCATGCTACTTAAATAAACAGATTTTTAGTGACGTGTAAATTTTTTCAAAATAATCTCAAATCTTTTAAATCACATCACTCATCATCTCGAAATAATCAGATCTTTTGTGGTTCCTACACTCACCAATTAATACTAGATTAACAATAATCTTGAGATAATCAGGATTCATATTTCAATCCCGGATTATTTTTTCAAATAATCTCACTAAATAATCTCCATCACCCAATTGTGATCTCAAAAATAATCTGTCACATCACCAACTTAATCCTCTAATAATCCCATGGATGGAGATGCCCTTACATTATTGAGTGAGCATTCAATTGATGTCTCCAAGTTTATTAGACAACCCTGTTTACTAGTGCAAATTATATACGAGTTGGATTAGTACATTACAGAACTAGTTAACAGTAACATGTATGATTATCATTGTTAATACTAGTACATTGTTAATTCCTACTTAGGAACACACCTGTGAAAGACTAGTCAGTTTTAAAGAATGGAAATAAGTTTGACCGGAATTGGTTTCATACCCCACACGAGGCTACGAGAGCAACTGTGAAGCGTGATTGCGTGAAGCAATTGGTTAATAATCTATAATTTCATATTAGTGGAATTATGAAATTGATTTTGGAGGAAGGAAGTGACCTTCCCTTCCTTTATGCACCCGGTTCGGGCCGCCCGGCCCGGCCCCAGCCCGGCCCCGGCCCGCTACTGTGTGGAACCAGAACCGGCCTGGTTCTCGGGTCCGGGCCTAGGCCCGGTGGGGGGGGGGTCCGGGCTCGGGCCTTGTATTTGGCGAACCGGCCCGGTCGGGCCCGGGCCAACTTGTTTTTTTTTTCTTCATTTTTTGGGGTTACCCGGGTTGGGCTTGATGGTTAGGAGGGGTTTGAGGGGGGGGGGGGGGTGAGGGGGGTTAGGAAAGCAAAAAAAAAAAATGACCAAACCAGAGGCCCGGCCCGGCCCGGCCCGGACCGGACCCGGAGGCTACCCTGGCCGGTCCCGGGCCTTCCTTCCCAAAAAAAAAAGCCTGGCCGGGCCCGGCCCGAAACCAGCCCGGGTCCATGACTATTTCATATGCTATAGCTTCATTCTAATTTCCGAAGCACCCCCCCAAAAAAATCTATAATAGCAAAACACATGCTTCATTTATTAGTAAGGTTAATTAATTGAGTAAAGTAGCATATGTTTGTATGAAGATAGGCATGGAAAATAACGACAACTATTCGTGGGAAATGGCAACCAACTGCTTCCCAACATTCCGACCAGAGAAAATGCCGACCAAAGCAGCCGGAGCACTTTCAAGTCCCTTGGCAACATCCTCCACATAAGTGACCTTCCCTTCCTTTATGCATGGCAGGATCATCTCAAGAAATTTGGGATAGAGGTGGTAGTAATCGAACACCAGAAACCCTTGCATGCGGATTCGTTTACTAATAAGACAGAATAAGTTGTTCACACCTTCAGGCTTTTCAAGATTGTATTGTGATATCATCCCACACACAGCGATCCGCCCATGGAGGTTCATGTTAAGAAGCACTGCATCTAGCATCTTCCCCCCAACATTCTCAAAGTAAATGTCAATTCCATTGGGGAAGAATCTGGTAAACATGAAAAAAAGAACAAGGTAATAAATACAGAATTATAAGAATAACAGTTCTAGACAAGGAATGATTCATTTGAATGGGATCTTCTATCACAACCTTTTCAAAGCAGCAACCAAGTCTTGCTCCTCTTTGTAGTTGAAAGCCTCATCAAACCCAAATTTGTTCTTCAACAGGTCCACCTTTTGTTGAACATAACATACAAGAGAAGGAAATGGAAAATGTGATCAAACTTTGTTATAATGGCAAGGTTTACATGATTTTTTTTCCCATTCCGGTAAAGTAAAAAAGGGGAAGGATAAAAGTTAAGCTTTGAAAAGAAAAAACGTCAGTGTAACACCATCCTATGCAAGACTTCAGATTTTCTATTAACTTGTATAGGAAGGAAAATGCTACTCGAACATCCATCCATCCCCATACATGAAACTCCTCTCGAATGGCGTAGCAGTACCTCAAAAATTTTGGATCAAGGGTGGACCAGAAAAATAATTCATGCAAAGATATAATTTTTAGCAGAACTAATTCCACTTTCTGTTCCCACAGTATCAGGTCATTCCTTCTCTTGGTCTTCGATTTTAATTTTCCACATTTAGTCTCATGACTTCAGGTCCTTCAGATAAGTTTTTTTTTAACTAATTTCCATACAATCTCTGGTACATTTTTGCCAGAAAAGTGGCCTTAGGGACACAACAACAACAACATCCAAGCCTTAGTCCCAAAAGAATTTAGGGTCGGCAAAAGTGGCCTTAGGGACATGATTGAAAAATCTATAGTCGTAGACTTGTAGGACCAAAGTAGAAATATGAATGTTGAGGATAAAAAGTAAAGATGAACTTTGGTAATTAGGTCATCTCCACACAAAAAAACTTACATACAATTTTTTTGTTTCCCCGTTGGCCCATCTTCCCTCATAGAAACTCATCTTAAATTATCCCCTCAAATGAAGAAAAATGTCTTATGAAACATATACAAGCTGACATGTCATAATCAAACTTAAGTATGAAAGGTCCTCAAAGAACTATATACAAATGCACCAAGGTTTCATCTGGCTCAAGAACAGACATGACAAGACACTACTTCTAAGAAGAAGGATAAAGGGTTAACCATACAGCATACACTGCTGCAATAAAAAGAAAACACAACTATCTCCTAAAAAATTAAGGCAACTACAAATGGCATTATAAAATTGATGAAAGGAATAAACGAACCTTTTCTTTTGTACCAGCACTACCAACAACATAGCAACCCAAGAGCTTGGCAAATTGGCCAACAAGCTGACCAACAGCACCCGATGCGGCCGAAACATACACTGTGTCCCCTTTTTTGGGAGAGCAAACCTCATAAAATCCTGCATAAGCAGTCATCCCGGGCATACCTGTACATGTTTTTTTGACAGATAGTTTAACTATTTAATTAATTAATTAAAACCACTGACTTGGAAGTAATTAAAATTTTGATAGAAAGTTTGAGACACATGAAGATTGAAGAACATGTACGAAAAATTGAAATACCAAGCAGTCCGGTGTAGTAAGAAAGAGGGACATCAGTATGTTGAATCTTGAAGAGAGACTGTGTAGAAGTGATTAAGCTGTACTCTTCCCACCCAGTTAATCCCCAAACTAAGTCACCTTCCTTGAAATTGGAATTATCAGAATCCAGAACTCTTGCCACTCCATATCCCACAATCGGCTAGAACAGATAAGACGATAGTTAATTTAAGGAAAAGTAGATGTTTGCAATTGGAAAATGAGGTCTAATCAAACAGAGCTAAGGCGATTTGTTCATTATATACGCACCGATCCAGGAGTGAAGGACTCGACATAGCTTCCCTGGGATTTGCTCATGCGATTGCGCATGTAGGGATCGCAGGAAAGATAGAGATTTTTGACCAGCAAGGCGTTTGAACCTTGGGGAACTTTTAGGTGCGCGAGAGTGACGGTTCGTAGTTCCATGTCGGACTCTTTTGGATATCCGGCGGCGACATAGTCTTTCAGTATAACCTGCTTGTTGCTTATCCCTTCCTTCCCCATCTCTCTCGGAAACGTCTGAGAATTCTTGTTTGAAGTTTGAACTGTGGAAGTCGTTTTTTCTTCCCTTCTGAAAAACGGTGCACCGCTAGTGATTTGTGGAGGTATTTTGTTAAGGTGCCTGCTTCGGGAATGAACAGTAATTGTTTGCTTTTCACATGATGTAATCTGGTTACATTACATGATGTAATCTGCTTAGAGGTGGTTCGGTACGGTAGACCAAATATTTTCTCTCATGCCTTTACTGTACTAAAACTTTCGGTATGCAAAATTTATATACCGTTACCGTACCGAAGTTTCGGTATACCGAAGTTTCGGTTCGGTAACGGTACGGTATTGGTAAATCAGCATGCATGTCTCTCAATACAACAAATTATCACAGACTAACAAAATACGAAGTATACTAAATCGGTGTTAGTAGCGACATATTTATTCGATTATTAATATGTTACAAAATACAATTAATAATCTATTGATGTCATATTCAATATTGAACAAGAATTATAATTAGAATGCGTATTAAAAATAACACATTCTCCTAAAATAACTCGAACAAATCTTTTGGCTTGTTCGTGCTAGTTGCTTCATACTGTTCTTTGCTTGATAATTTTTTATTTACTCTCTTGCGTGTTGTGCTTGCTTTCCGGTTAATATGGCTGTCAATCAATATGGCATGCTTCCATTTAACGGAAAGACAAATTTTGATATCTGGAAACAGAAAATCAAATGCGTGTTGATCCAACAGAAAGTTTATAGATCTGTGACTGGTCTCTATTTAGACTCTGAGGATGCTGCTAAGCGCGATGAAATGAATGAAACTGCTTGCTAATCATGATAATGTTGTTTTGCATGATTCTGATTCTTCTGGATTGCATGATTTCGATTCTTTTTGAGCATGATACCACCACCACTTCGAGTGAGGTGGAGCATTCTCATGTGCATTCAAATGACAATGAATCGCATGATGAGAGTGCGGATTCTAGTGAGAACGATTTGCATGATTATCAACTTGTTAGAGATAGAAGTAGGAGAGTAATTAGGAGAACTGCTGATAGTATGCCTGATTATGCTTTCCATATGTGTGATACTTCTATGTTTGCTTTCTCTGTGTTTGAGACCCTTGAGCTTAACGAACCTAGAACCTATAGAGAGGCCTTTAAGTCTAATGAGTCCGCTAAATGACTTTGCGCCATGGAAAGTGAGATGGAGTCACTTAGAGCGAATAAGACTTCGACGTTAGTTCCTAGACCGCCCAATGGTTCCGTTGTTGCCTGTAAGTGGCTATTTATGGTTAAGGATGAGCCTAATGACATTAGATATAAGGCTAGGTTAGTATCTAAGGGACTTACTCAAAAGGAAGGTGTTGATTATGCTGAAATCTTTGCTCTTGTAGTTAAGTTTACTGCGATTAGCACTACTAGAAAAAAGACTTTAACAATGAAAAATATTGTAGTTATAGGCTCAAAAGTTGGTCGTTAAAGCTTTTAACGACCACTTTATTTTCGTCGTCAAGTGGTTGTTATAGCCTCCGTCGTTATTGGTTTTAACGACAAAGTTCGTCGTTAATAATTAACGACGACACTTGATATCGTCGTTACATATTAACAACAAAGTTCATCGTTAATAATTAACGATGACATAGGATATCGTCGTTACTTATTAACGACAAGAAACTCACTCGTCGTTAGATAATGACGATAATATAATTGTTCATTGTTATCTAGAAATACAATATGTATAACCGTCATTATTTGTATACATCTTTTAACATTTTTTTTTTGCAAGAATTTTAACATTATTAATTATCCAATGATGACAACATTTTATAATAGCAATCACAACCTCTACTAAATACCCGTTTGAGAACTGCATATTTAGTTTTAAAAATCATATAATATTGATGTAATAGTTTATTATTGATTAGAACTAAATGAAATAAGTTACTTGTGCGTTCAACAACTCATAAATAAAATAAAATAGTTGTTATATCTTGTAAATATAACAACTATTGTAAGTTGATACAATATAATCATCATCCACATAAATAAAATAAAATCTCAATATGTAATTGTAAAAATACATATGTATCATTAACTATATGAAAAAGTGAGTACTAAATCAAAATTGAGTATGTAGTAGCTCAATGACATTGCTGCGCTGCAACTGCAGTTCTCATCTTTAATACCTACAAAAAGAGCATAGAATTCAGATTTTCTAACAAAATGGAGTATAAATACTTTTTCTGCTTTGCTGCCAATAGTCGTGTAAACCAGAAATGAATTAACAAATACATACTACGTATGAATCAAGACCTACTCCCTGCCGTCCCATGACCAGGAATAAATAAAGCATTTCTACCCATTATTCTTATTGATCTTCATTCTAAGTGAGCAAATAAATAATGGCTATATTCATCTTAAATGTTGTTTCGGCTGGATTGCTCATTTCTCAAATTGAAAGAGAAATAATATGCTTCTTAAATAAAATTATATATATTTCCCAATAGCATAAGTCACAATAAACGATGATATATTCAACAATAAAGAGTGATTAATTCTTACTTGAATATATTATTAAAACCCCGCACTCCGATCTTGAGATTTGGACTTAAAAACCTTTTGTGCTACCTATATATGAGAAGAATACAAGCTGAATATCACACAACATGAATTGTGGCTGCAACACTAAAAAATGCTTACAATGTCCAACTTTCGAAATCGATATGCTAGGCAGAAATGGAGAAATAGGAAAATATACCTCAACATTATAAAGTGAAGGATCTTTTTCCATGGTTTCACATGTTTCTTCCTGCAAAAAATAACGACCATAAACAAGAAATCAGAATGGAACTGCAGATAGAAAACCAGAGTTATTCCCAACAAAGTTACTGCAGATAGAAAATCAGATAGTGCCTAAGACTCTTCATTTAACTACAGTCTGTGAGCCCTTTTAGTTGCTTCAAGATATGTAATTAGTATCTTTAAATTATTATTGGGCGAGTGGGCTGTTAGAAAATCAAAAGGAACTAGGCAGCCCTTGAATTTTTTGCTGAGCTAGATCTGTTTCACATGTGTTTATGCAAATCTTCTATGTTCACACTAAAACAGAGCTATCTTGCTATCAAAAGATAAAGAAGTCTAACAAAAAGATAAACAAGACACAAACATGGAGAAAGTGAGGCAATTTTAACACTTAAATTCATCATCAATGCATTTTTAACACTTAACACTATCAAATGAGGGCTGGTGTGAGATGTCATTCCTTGCAGGACAATTCTACCACACGATATTAACTTACAATAGAGAAGTACAATTGATTGACATCAATTATCAATTCTGGTTACTTCTGAAAACTAAAGAGCTGCAAGCCTGCAACAATACTAGTTTTTATGTACTCTATTGCATTGGATTATAGAACATATGCTCCCTCACATTTTATGTGTCATTAATCATTTACTATCCTTTCAGATAGTTTAACTTTTTACTCACTAAATCTGGAAAACACTGAATGTAGTACATCTGGGTCCTGGGATATGGCTAGAGATGAGAAGCAAAGCTTGTTTTTTGAATATATGAGTTGCAAAGGGTGTCACTTGTTACCATTGAGATCTTTTAGAATTGTCTGTTCTACATCCACTTCAGTTTCACCACAATCACGAACTTTTGTCCCGCTCATACTTTCTGGCAAAGTTTTCTTTTTGTTAGTACAAGAGTCACCACCTTCAAACAAAACAAAGACTGAATTACTAAAAGAGTAAGAGAAAAAAAATAAATATAAGCCATTTATTATAAATGAAAATTTTACCAATTGGATATTGGGAAAATGTCGGATCTACCTCCAACTCACTAGCATCATCCAAAATACTTTTGCCTCTCTTTTCCTATCCCATTACCGTATAAGCCAAAAAATGGTTTGAAGTATTAAACCAATTAAGCAAAAATAACTATAAATAAAAATACTACCTCCGTCCCAATTTGATGATACCATTGCGGTTGACGAAGTTTGACTGACGATAAAGCAAATGGATCCCTGTTCGCACTCAAATTATTTTTAGAAAAAAAACATATTCAGAAACTATATTAAAAACTTTACAAAGTCGCAAACACCTGGATTAAATTTGATTAAAATTTAATACATAAAGTAAGAGATTAAGAGTGATTTGTGTTGACCAAAGGAGAGAGAAATGGTACCATCAAATTGGGATGGAGGTAGTAATTATTAAAATCATCCTCTTACCATTACTCTCTCTAACAATTGTCTGATAAAACTCTATTTCATTATGACTATCATCATCAACAATAATTCTCACTCTCCTTTTTCCAAATGCAGTATTCATATTATAAGTAAAAGATCCACCTATTTCAACCATGGGAAAAAATTGGATTGAAGTATTAAATGATAATACAATATTAGAATTTTAAAATCAACTATTTAATGCCAAACCTTTATCATTTGAATCTCGGAAATCCTCCGGATCCAGACGCACTTCACTTCCATCAACGTCATCAAATATGTTATCACCCTCATAAAAAAAATTGTCCCACTCGTACTCTGAGCCAGACTTTTCTTCTTTGCAGTACAAGAGCCACAATCTTTCACTACAAAAAAGTTAAACAGTGAAGTGTCTATTGCTTGTGTTATTATAATAAGTTTGTATTTGGTGTTGCCATTTAGTTTTCTTCTATCTCAAAGTGAAAGAAATTGTGTTGTTCAGAGAAAAATGGTGGAAAGTTTTGAGAAACAGAAGCTAGAAAGATATATGTGGTTCATGGTAACAGTGAAGGAATTCCAGATTTTCATTTGGTTCATGGAAATATGTATGTGGTTCATAGAGGGAATTTATTCAGAAAAGGATGAATTCTGGTATACAGTATGCTAGAAACCACTTAGAGAGTGTTTCTGTCTCCCAGACAGCCCAACCATCTAACTGAAAGTCTGCCCAACTTTTAATCCCAGCTCCCACGTATATATATAATATTCCCTCCACCCAGCCCCTCTTACTTTATTACATGTTTCAGACCCCTCCTCTTGTACACTTTATCAAAACAAGTCATATGGTCGTGCTTATTATTAGTACTAAGATGGTCCTTATCAAGTTTGGATGGCCACCAGGAGCCCATGCAGGGTTCATGGCACAGAAACAAAGGCTAGAGGCAACTGTTGGGCATGGAATGCCTGAGGATGATGGCAGAATCCATGCGCTGACTTTTACTGTCAGTGACTACAATAGGATGTGGCTGCTTTAATTTGATAAATACACATGTATATTGTTGTTTCCCAATTCAGTTTATTCCTTGAAATAACATTCATTGGGTGTCCTCGCAAAGCAACTATTTTAGATTTTAGAAGCAATTTACTATCTTAAGATGAGTTTTTTATTTTTCAAGTTTCACATTTCCTTGTTCAAAATGTAACCCTTAACTAATCCTTCTTTTCATAAAAACTAGAATTACAAAGGCTTTATTTTTGGGGAAAAAAGTTAACATTTACATGCTACTAAGATTTCTTACAAAATTAAGAGTAAGTTACTTTTATTAACATGTATAGAAAAGAGTTAACTAGCAACAACAGCAGCTAAAATAATGTACGAAACCACATGTTATTTCCAGTGTTCTCTCTATGGAAGGCTATGATAGCAAAAAGAAGGCCCTCAGTTCAAGGACTTAACTCAGACCTGCTTGATTAAATCAATGTTTTGGTCTTTATAGCAGAAGTTCTATATATTTCTTTCTACCACAACATAAGTTCAGATAATTGTTCGGCCCAGGGATTGCCCTAAAGGTGCAAAACCTCAACCCCACCTGCAATTGGATCATTGCCTCAAGCTCTCCACAATGTAAGAAACATACGACTCGTCGAATCCATAGAGTATTCATAGCATTACAGCAT
The DNA here is from genome assembly GCA_945859915.1 of Cuscuta epithymum. Classification (NCBI taxonomy): domain Eukaryota; kingdom Viridiplantae; phylum Streptophyta; class Magnoliopsida; order Solanales; family Convolvulaceae; genus Cuscuta; species Cuscuta epithymum. Next base: position 785,712 of record CAMAPF010000043.1, read on the forward strand.
CTTCTGCAGGCAATAAGTCTTCCGGTGCCATAGATTATTTGTTAAAAAAAATTCAATTTACCTTCAATTTTCATTTTCATTTTCTTTTTAGTGCTAATGTACCATATCAATCTATGTGAAAATCATTAAAAAATATAAATAATAATGATTTTATAGGTAATACTTTATATAATACCAACATAACAGGATGAAAATGTAAAAGTTAATACTTCAAGTCATTAGTGTATTGAAAATTAACATATAAGAACAAGTTCATTCTGTAAAAATTCGGATAATATAAATACAGAGAATATATGTATTCTACACCAATTTCCGATTCAATGATTTAAAAAACCAGCGAAGCGAACATAAAGAGTAAAATGATCAATGATTTAGCCAAGAAAATCAACAAAACAAACCAGCCAAGGAAATCAACCAAGCAAATCAGCCAAGTGAATCAACCAAGCAAATCAGCTATTCGATAAAATTATACAGCGGCAACCCCATAGATTTTTGAAAACCTATTACCGCAAGAAGATTAAAATAATAAATATTGAAGATTAAAGTTACCAGGAGCAAGAAAGTTGAGCAACCAAACAAAAATCTTAAATCCCGCTGGTAGATGGATCGAGCGAGAGGAAATTTAGCCGATCGAGCGTGGAAGCTTGAATTGGGGGAGCGAGTGGAACGATCTAGCGACTGTGAACGAGCGATTAAATTCTCTGAGAATCCTTTTCGCATCCAGCTATGATTGGAAGGGTTGAGCGAGAGGTGTGGAATGATCGAGAGATTGAATCCTTGAGGATCCTTTGCCGCCAAGAACGATAGAGGATTGTTCGCAGCCTGATATTATGGTTGAGTAAAGATGGACTGATGAACTAGGGCAATTGATTAGCGGAGCGGAGGTTTAATATATTAAGCGCGCCAGACAGAATAATAGAATTTCGATTGAAATTTTGGCGGTATACTTAGTTTTTAATTAATTTTACTATTCCTGATTAGAGTTTTCCCAGAATTATTTTAACAAATAATGTGTGTAATAAATTAATTAGCAATAACGATGATTACAAATTCATTAATAACGACGACTTTTCAAATATGGTCGTTATATATAAATTTGATAACGACGAACTCAATAGTTAATGTTAAAAAGTACTTTTAACGACAAATTATGAGAGTTGTCGTTATATATTGGTCGTTAAAACTCAATTTTCTAGTAGTGTAGAATGATGCTTGCTCTTGTTGCTCATAATGATTGGGAAATGAAGCAAATGGACGTCACCACTGCTTTCTTGCATGGCGATTTAGATAAGAAAATCTATATGTCGCAGCCTGAAGGCTTTGTGGATCCCATGAAGAGTGATATTGTGTGTTTGCTCAGAAAGGCCGTGTACGGCCTGAGCAGTCCCCGAGGCAGTGGAATATCAAATTTGACCAGTTCATGTCATCTTTGAAATTTCACAAGTCCGAATGCGACCATTGCCTATACTTTAAAAATACTTCTTCTGTGCATGTATTTTTATTGTTATATTGGATGATATGTTGATTATTAGTGCAGGTCATTTCAAGTTGATTAGAGTTTTGACTCTAATCATTGATTGCGGATAAGTTGCCTGGTGATCTTACCCCGTTTGCCTGAATATGTCTCTGTGATTATTCGGGCAATCCAGCGATGATGAGTCTCATGTATTGTTTTAGAGTTTTGACTCTACACCACTAGGGTCCAATACGGTGGAGAATGTTGTTGGTATTGGCCCACTTATATTCTCTAAGCCCAATATAGTTATGGTTGCACCGGCCCATCTTCTATTCACTCTCTTCTGCACCGCTTCTCCCTGGGATCGACTTTCTCCCTTTGCCGATACTTTCCTTCTTATTCTCGGTACACTGCGTATCTCTCTGGGTTTGGCAAGTTACCATCTTTGACTCCTGTACTTCGGCTATATATTCGTTCTATTCTCTGCCGATGAGAAGTTGGCCGAACCCTATTCCCAAATTCTACTGCCTCCTCTGTGGAACCCTTAATTTGGCCGGAAATAGGTAGACGGCATATGCCCACACACATCCCTTGTTGTTCCTAGTGCGTGAAATTCATCCTTTGTGGATGAAAGTGGTTGAGACCTGAGCTGGAAGTCCATCTAACAGTGTCAAACAATGCCAAAACAGTGTACTCTACAGTGAAATTGTGTCATCCAATTTAAAATGGCGGGAATATATATTAATAATTGCATCGATAAACAAAAAAATGAAGTATGTTATAAGGTCAAAGATGAGACAGTGGCAAGTTGATATACCAAAATCGTTGCATTTTTCACAGGTACCGTACAATATCACACAAATAGATAGTTGTCGGCTAATTAACGAAGTACGTCAATTGCGGCCAAAGCTATGGGGACAAGCGGCGTTAACGCAGGAAGCTTGGGCTAGCTGGCCGTTATAAGTAAGATTGACGCCGTCCACCGTTATCCCTTTGCACGGCCGGCTGCTGCTGCACAGCAACGCGAAAGCCACCTTGGTCGCCGACGTCCCTTGAATGTCCTGGAACGTCACGCCGGTGATCTTAACGCCGGACGTCTGGCTGGGGCAGTTCTGGTTCTTACCCGGGCAGTACTTTTGGTCAATGATGATGGGGTTGCTGACGTCGACCATCGTCGCCCCCCGGAACTCCACGTTTCTCACAAAGCCGTTGCTGGGCCTGGCCCAAGTCTTGATTCTCAGCCCGTTCTCCGTTCCGGTGAACTGGACGTTTTTTACCTTCACGTTTTCCACGCCGGCCTCGTGCATCGCCCACCCTAGACTCCCAATACTGCACCGACCAGAAGAACAAATCTATTAATTAATAATTAATTGAACTTAAATTGATAATGGCAATAATAATTAATCGATTAAGTATAGGAGATTAGGAGTAGATTTATATAAACTCGGATCCATCGATGAAGGGTTATGCATGTGGTGGATCTGACTTCATTATTCTGTTTGCCCTCATCGGCTTTACTCTAGTCAATATTACGTTGAAATTGATCAAATTCTCTAATAATTAGTGGCTAAGATGGTTGTGCATATTAACTTTGGTCAATTAAGCCATAAAGTAATTTCAGCTAGTACAATTTATTGTGCGAAATCCAAATATAAATAGTGAAAAATTGACTGATAAGGTGAAAATATAAAATATCAAAAACACTCTTAATCATTCGGAAGGTGCTTGAGAAAAATTACCTCCAACCAATGTTTTGTCTGAGAAAGAGATGAACAAAATCCACGACCAACCTATTCTAATCATGGTTGTCAAATATAACATCACCCATTTTTCCAATAAAAAAACATTACCTAGAAATATTTCCCATTCAAATTCCACGATGGAAGATCGATGAGGAATGAAGCTAGGTCTTATTCCCAGTTTCTTAGTTTGTGTACTTCTATATTTCCCATGTAGTGGTTATTTTTATTTCTTTCTTTTCGTATCCGATCAAAATGAATCTTTTTAAAACTTTGGCCTTCCTTATCCTTTTTTTTTTAATTTTTGTTTTACTTATTCATTAACCTTATATTTAACCTTTCCACACAATATTGCAAAAAAAAAACTTTCCTTCCTTTACAGCCACTTGAATCCCTTCACAACTTGTAACTGAAGTGTTGTTTACTTCATTCCGAATAGGCAATTACTCCGTATATTCTTAATAAACGGTTTTTGGAATAGTATGATAAATTAATTCTCATATCCCTATCTCTCATAAAATTTGACCAATGTTGACTAGCACGTGAAATAATAAAGTTAAAATCAAATAGTTAAAATTTGTGTAAAGGAGAGAAATAACACTATCACAAATTTGTTTCTAAACTTTAAAGGAAGTTTAAGACTTTTTTGGGATGACTAAACACAGAAAATTGACCAAGTCTAATAGCATAGAGGGAGTAATTTATTTTATTTATATGAAACATATTATAGTCAACTACTCAAGGATGACATATGGCTACTTCTTGCTAGGGGTGGTTCAATTTCGTACACCATGCCAAAAATATCTCATACCTCATGGAGTATCGAAACATTGGGTTCATAAAATTACATACCGTTATCAAATTTGAGAATATATATATATATATATATATATATATATATATATATATATATCACATTTTGGTATACTTAAATTTCAGTACAATAAAGGTTTGTATGCGTCTTGTACTGAGATTTCGGATTATCAAAATTGAAATATGATACCAGTTGAATACCATATCATATTGGAATTTCAATACAAGAAATTATTATATTTTAAATGAATATACAAAATTGGTGTTACTAGTGATATACTAATTATTACCATTATTAATGAAATCAATTACAAAAGACTAATAATAACCTATTTATTTCCTATTCAATTTTCAACAAGAGTTATTATAATTTTTTAATTATCCTAATTAAAAAAATAAATTTATTTCACATATAAATAAAATAAAATAATTCACACATAGATATAGTCATTTATACTTAAAATGACGTGTTTCTAATGAGTTTTATAATTTTAAAGAAATTCATGAAGGATTTCCGATCCGCTATAACTGTATAAAAGATGCATAAATATCGTTACACTACAGTTTGACTATTTCCCATGCTTGATGCTTCTAAGCAAATGCTTTTTAAAATACATTTTTGAATAGTATTTATTATGAGCAGTCGAGCAAATCTGACCTTTTTAACTTCAGATTGTGTCTAATTTCTACGAGGTGACTTAGGAATCCATAAGAATGCCATTCAAATGCATCAAAAGTCAAAACATCTCTAGAAATGTTCAATACAAATATACAATATTTTCTTACGTAAGATATGTATGAAAGTAATAATAAGAACACCGACAACAATAACAGTAGCACTAGTTGTAACCCCTCATCCAATTTAAATAAATGCGATGTCAACTTTTTAAAAAAATGTAATTTCACAAGAGATATCTTTTTTATAGAGATTGTCTTAATTTAATACTCTCCTTTCAACAGAGTAAGATCAAATTAATAAGGTTGTTTACTAATAATAAAATAATAAAATTTTGAAACCAATGAAATAATTGGACATTATCTTAAAGAGGGGCGAGAGAGGAATGGTGTTTTTGAATTGTGGACCACAACATGTGTCGTCGTTGCTGCAAAAAAATTAGACCACTATTCTATTTTTTTTTATATTTTCTCCAACGTTGGAACATAAAATTATTAATTCACGCCGCAATATGTATCACCAATGTTCTAAAAGGCGCTAGGCGCTAGTCGGGCGCCAGCCCAGCGCCTAGCGCCTAGTCGGCTAGGCGGGTGCCTAGGCGGGGACTAGTCGGTGACATAAAAATTGTAGTTTTATCAATATATTTGCATAAATATGATTAGTAATGTTGTCTTTGTGTGTGTATAAAAGATATACACACACATATACACATTAACATGCATGAATGATAGAGTTGTCACATTTAATAATATATTATACCTACTTACTTACTCACTAGTAGCTTTCTTCTTATACATTGTCAAAGTTAAAGGTACATATATATCTTAGGATACTACAATAAAAAAAGCAAAAAAATGTTCGATGAATGTAGACGCCTAGGCGGCCCATTAAGCACTCTAGGCGGGCAATTGGGCGCCCTAGGCGGCCGACTAATTCACTTAGGCGCCAAATCAATTAGTCGGAACGCCTAGACTAAAATCAGGGCGCCCGACCACCGCCTAGCGCCTAGGCGGGGACTAGTCGGGCGCCTAGAGCGATTTTTTGAACAGTGTGTATCACATAACTTAATAGCCACAATTGCAGTAACCGCAGGAGCAATTTAAAACGATGGGAAGAACGTAACTACGGAGAGACGAACAATACCTTATTCCATGACCGGGACCGCAAGCGACGCTTTCAATCCACAAGTAGGTGCTGCCGGGGCCGATGGAGATGCAGTCGTCGCCGGTGGCGATGAAAGAATTGAGGACGGTGACTTGGGTGGAAGACTGGATGTGGATTCCGTCGGTGTTTGGGCTGTCCTCCGCCGCCGATATCTTCAGTCCCTGTAGCATGGCTTTCCGGGTTCCGTATATCACGATGTGGAACTTTTGACTGTTTTCTGAGCTAAGTCCCGTAATTGCCACATTATCCGAGTTGTAAAAGGCTAAGGTCTGAAATTTCAATTTTAAGCATAGAGTAACATCACTAACTCATTGACTGATCTTTTAATTTATTCAGTTCATGCAAGTAATGATGTCTAATTTCAAACAAAACTATAATACTCCGTAGTATAATTACATCATTAGCGGCACATGGAATACTAGCAAACATTACGTGTCTTTAGAATCAATACGTTCTTCGCAATTAATTAATTTAATTTAATTTAATTTGTGTTCAGATTTAATTTTAAGAAAATTTTCTAAACAAGAATATACAAACTTATAAAGTAGTTAAAGTAATAGTCTAAAATCACAAGACACAATTCTGTTTACTCTGAAACCATTTCAAATGTTTCTCCTGTTTCTATACAGCTATACTGGTCATTTTTTAATAATTTTGTAGTATGATTTACCCAAAGTGCATAATAATTACGAAGTATAAACTAACAGAATGAACTCTAGCCAATTAATGTTGAATTACATTATTGAGTGCTACTACGCTTAGCGGCTTAGTATAGTATAATTACACAAAACAAGGGAGATAAATTTGTTCATTTAGTCCAGTAAATTTAGTTTGTGACCGTGCGACATTATTCTCATAATTAAATTTACTAACCTATAGAAAAGAGTTTGTAACTAATAAATATGTTCACATTAATATTTTTTATATCAGAATGAACAAATTTTGTCAAGAACTTCGTTTGAATTATTTCAACACACGAGAACTATTTTCTCCAGAGATAATACATTTCGATGGAAAAGTCTTTAATGTGAAGAATTTTACGCAATATTAATTACTAAGTCATTATTTACAACTGGTTAGTTAGAGTTATTTTTAGAACTAATAATAAGCACATGCACAAGATTGAATCTACAATTTCTAATATTTACTTCCATTCTTCAACTCATTCAATTTGACCATCGTCTCCTATAAGTTTTACCTTCAGTTTTAAGGATGAAGCTAAGGTATCAAATCTCTGGCCAAATTGCATAATAAATTGTTGAATAACCTCAATCAAAATATGAATTCTATCATTGTTGGACTAATTATTCTCTTTTACTAGTAGTAATTACTTTAAGAAACTAGCATTATAAATAGTAATGTTAAATTAACTGATGAACTCATCTTACAATCTTACCGCAGCTCCGTTGGGGCAGCCAAGTTGGCCGGAATTTTTGCAATCCCACAGAGAGGCACCTTGGGCGTCTAGGGTTCCGCCGACAATGGAGACGTTGTTGACCCGGTTGAACGTGATCCACGTTTCGGAGTGTCCGATGACATTATAGTCCGAAGGAGCGAGAATCGTCCCACTGATTTGGAACGTTATGCCACGTGTGTTCTTGCAAGTCTCGCCGTGGAAAAACACGTTCCTGAGTATGAACTTTCCCCGGGGCACGAACACGGTGGCCGGCCGATCGAGCCGGCAAACCGCATCCCAGGCCCTAAGGAAGGCGTTCGTCGAGTCGCTCCGGCCGTCGGGTATCGCTCCGTAGCTCTCTACGTTGTACATTCCGTTAGCCACCACTATAGTGGTGGCTAACAAAAACAAGGCCAAAACTAGTGGGAAATGCAACCTTTTCTCCATTTTTATCTATTTTTTCTTCAAAGACAAAGAAATAGATCTTATCAGCACTGTATATTAATTTTGTTATGAAGGAGATCGATCAGAGATGGTGAGGTGGCAGTGCAGCTTTTTATAGGCGACGTGTGAAGGGAAGTTTTTTTTGATCGGACCGGAAATTCGGAACGTGAAGGGAAGTTTAGTCATGCAGTCATGCTAATTGGCGCCATTTTTCAACTTTTTTTGATTGTATTTTTCAACTTATTATTAATTAAATAATTAATCGTTAATAATATCAACTCTAGCTAATAACTATACCGAGTGACCACTATCTGTTTTATTTTTTGAGATTTCTATGCGTAACTGCATCTTATTGACATATTAAACACAAACTGGAGAATAATTATGACATTCGCCCTTTCAAGGCTTTCTTTCTTCTACTTTGAGAGTTAAGATCGAAACGTGACAGTTGGTTTGACCAGGGAGGGCAAGCATATGACAATTTGGTGTTTGCTCCTGAAAGTCAGGAGAAATTTGAGCCGTGATAAAATATTAATTTATTTAATCATTTACATTAAAATTGTAGACATATAGACATACTCTATATATCTATATAGCAATTAAATAGTTTAAATATTGAAATAATTACAAATTTTTGACTAAAATGAAAATGGTTTACAAAAATATTTTTGTATGTGATTATTGACTAAAGTAGTAATGAAATACGTAGTATATCATAGTAACACTCCATGTTCGATCAGTTTTTAAACTTAAGTTATCATGAAACTATCACGAGTGCAAAAACGCCGCATAAAGGCGCTTATTTTTTGGCACGTGCGGCGCTTTATGGCGCCTCTAACGAATAGTGCCGCAAAGTTTTTTAGAGGCGCTTCTCTGAAAGAAAGCGCCTCCAACATTTTTTTATTTTAATTTTTTCGATGAGGCGTGCGGCGCTTCATTAACAAAAAAGCGCCTCTAAATTCAAAAATTCTGGGGATGCGTGCGGCGCTTTCTTGCAAAAAAACGGTTCTATATTTAATAGTCCTAGTGACGCGTGCGGCGCTTCTTTGCCGAAAGCGCCTCTAAACGGTTTTTTGGGTTGCAAATAACGGCTCTAAATTTGAAATTAACGGATATTTTTAGAGGCGTTTAATGGTTAAAGCGCCTCTGTAATTATATTTAATATAACGCATTAATATTAAAATTCAGCTTCATTTTCCGGTTTATAATACAATCAAATGTATCCAACAAAAACAATACCATATCATCATGTATCAAGTGCATAATGCAGAATCAAGTACTTGTTTAATTAAACATCCAATCAAAATTCATACATTAATACAACATGCATGCAAATTTTTTCGCTAAGTAGTTTTTCCTCAAGTTTACAACGTGCAAATTTTTTCGATGACCGAATGAAAACCACCGTCCTGATCTGGAGGGAGTCACCATTTCAGCTAGGACTTGACCTTGTACTCCGGATGACCGAGCAGGGGATTCAAGCCAGTTTAGGAGATGGTGTAAAACCATGAGTAGGACAAACCGGGCGGCATTCGGTGACACGGGTGACCGAGCGGGGAGTCGGGACTCTGGTTTTTAAATCTTGCCTCAGTTATGTAGCTCTGACGAACCACGACGAATGGGAATCATTATGGTGGAAGTCGAGCTATAACTTGGAGGTGAGTCTCCATTTTGGCTAAATACAGGAGATGACTCGAGCAGGGGATCTTGTGTTTAGTTTGAAAATGGACATATCAAACCCTTAGTATGGATGACCCGGAACAGAAGAACCGAACGGGTTGCATCGGAAATATGGGTTTGGAAGATGGCAAGCATTAACTAAGTACTTAACCAAAACTTGCTTAATGTCTTGCACGATCGGGGAAACAATCTCGAGACAGAAAAGGCATTGTTATTCTTCGGCACTAATAACCGGGGAATACAAAATGAAAAAATGGATCAAAAAATGGAAAAGCTATGCTACAGGGGATCCTTGTTCGGGGAAGAAGTTGGCTGTGAATTTCCATGCTCAGCAGAATTATTCTTGGGTTCGGATGAGGCCTTTGCCCTTTGGTCCATAACCCGATTATAAGCACGACAGAACAGCTCATCAAAACCCTCCTCTTCGGGATCGAACGGTTGAGGAAAATGCTCCATGATCACCTCGAGGTTTCGATTGACCAACATATCCTGACACTTGACAAGGGTATCCCTTGCCAGGGCATTGGCAAATGCTGTCCCAGCAAGAGTTTCATCCAAAAGCTTAAGACCATCCACCAAAGGGTCCTCACATTTCTCCAAGAACTCGCCAAGATGCTTTCCAAGGAACTCCCGAGCACTGTTCTCCAGGGCGATGTTCAGCCCTTTCCCTCATTGAAAATCAATCACCGCTTGTCTGGTGATCTGCGAGGCATCAGCCGTATAGGGAGCAGGAAGTTTCTTGCCTTTGGCCTTTTCAAACTTCAGGCCAGTATCCTCGGCAGCTTTCACCTTGGCACGAAGTTCCCGGATTTCCCGGTCACGACACTGAAGTCGCTCCTCCATCTCGGCTAGCTCAGCCACTGCCTTGTCACCTTCAGTGGCCCGATCTTGAAGATCAGCGGCCATCTGGTGAGTAGCAGCCAGGAGGGTTTGGCTCTCATCCTGTTCTCGGGCCAACAACATCATCTCCCGCTCAGCCGCAAGGAAGGCCCTGTGATAATAAGACCCGACCTGCAAAAGGAGGGGAATGTCAGTAAACCTTCAGGAGAAACTAAAACCTACAGGGAACTGGCAAAGTACATACCTTGATACTCTCTAGATGGCCTGTGATATTCATGTAATTTCCGATTGTATGTTTGTATTTTTAACTAGTTTTTATTAGTTCTAGTTGTGGAAATTACACACTTTTGGTGTAATACTTTATTTTCATTTTTATTTGTAATTTAGTTAGATTAGGGTTTTTCTGAGCTAAACAGGTCAAAGATCATCTAAGGGATCAAGATTGGACCTTAAAAGATCAAGGAAAGTGCAAGGAGACAAGAAAGATTTCGATTTGGAAAAAATACTCATGTACCCGGTCGGGTATTGCCTATACCCGATGGGGTAATTGCTTGATTCGACTGTCCAAATCAAATCCAAGGACAAATGATCGTGGGAGCAAATTTTCATAAAAATTTGTCACATACCCGATCGGGTATATACCCTTACCCGATCGGGTATGCCCAGAAAAATCACTTTCTGGGCAATTTCCTGAGATACCCGGTCGGGTATCCTATATACCCGGTCGGGTATCAGACTCTGCAGCTCCCAAAAGCCTATAAATACACCCCTTTCCTTCCCAATAAAATCGCCAATTCACATATACTCTTTAGCTCAGTTTAGATTAGTGTTTTCTTTATATTTTCTATCATGTTTAGTCTCCAAATGAGGAGCTAAACTCTTCCATCTTGGTTTTGCTACTTTGAAGTTTAATGAATTTGTAAGTTGTGAGTTATTCCCTTTAATCTTCTTCCTTGAATATTAATTCTTCCTTTAAATACTATTTCTATATCAATGTTGGGGAGTGTTACTAAGATGACAATTAGTTAACATCTTGACATTAGTTATAGTAATAGCTATTTCTTCCTCTATGTTAATATTGGGGAGTGTTACTAAGATGACAATTAGTTAACATCTTGATATTAACTATAGTAGGATTCATCTTCTTTAATATTCTTCCTTGAGTATTAATTAATTCCTATTCATATTTCATATTAATATTTTGAACATTACTTAAAGGATCAACTAGTTTTGTTCATATATTAATTATTACTAGAATCAATCAGTTAATACGCTTGTTATTAATTCGGTTCTTTCAATGGTAGTAAACTTGGGTTGTTAATGCATGCTTCTCATGGTTAATAAGCCAAGGGGAATTAATTATATAGATTAAACCAATAAACCGCTTGTGTTGAGGTTATCAATCTCAATCGTTTTCATCTTAAGTTTTTTGCTACTATCAAGTTAATATACGGCGCTTGTTCTATATTGACTCGATAGTAAGTTTTATTAATGAACACATCTCGTTATTAATAACTACCCTCGATGAACTGGATATACTCCTCGATTGAGTATTCGAGAGGAAGATAGTTAAAGATATAACCGGGATCGACGAACATTTCATTAAGTGGATAAAAGCAAAACCAAGCCTCCATCTCTTTTAAAGTAAACCACATAACTCTTTCATCTTTGTGTTTAAACATAATTTAAGTTCATAAACCAATCATAAAAAACCCCCTTGTTACTTCTTTCTAGTTTTATAAAAAGAGAAGTGTTCCTTTCCCTGTGGATACGAACCTTACTACACTATACTACGTATTAGTGTTGTATTGTATTTATTTTGAGTGCACACACGACAAAGTGCACGTCAGCCTGCTTCGACCAGATCAAACCAATGGACCAGGTTGGTGAAATTCTCATCAGCCTTCAATTAAGGAAGTACTGCACCAGAGGGAGGATGCAGTTTGCCCGTATAGTGTTCGGCCCTCGGCACGAGGACCCATGGCGGAAAATTCCACAGTCAGACGATTACTGACCGGTAAAGTAGCCAGGGTAGATTCATCCCTCTCAGCACGGGGAGGAGCGTCCTTCTTAGGAGGAGGAGCAGACTTCTTGGTTTCTGGCTCGGGGCCGGTGAGGTCCACCACATGGTCGATCGCGACTACTTAACCTTCGCTCTCGACCCGAGGTCGTTTCCGGGCTTGATCAGATGCCTGATCGGCAGAAGAACCCACTGGCCGAACCAACTCCCTGACGACTACTGTAACCTTCCCCTTTCCCTTATCAGCAGGGACGGTCGAGGAAGGAGTCGGGGCAGGACGCTTCGGAGAAGCGGCAGAAATTACACCTGCAAGAGTTATAAATGGAAATCAGCAAAAGGAAAACATATATGCCGAACGGCCTTATGAAACTAGAAGTTTACCAATGCCGGCAGTTAGGAGTTTGGAGGGGGTAAGATAAGAGCGGAGGTTCTTGGAACAATCCAAACAAAGTCGATCGTACTGACAAAGTAGCTCGGCATTTAGCACGGGCGCAGTATCCTCAACGGGGTAAGTGTTCCACCGGTCAGGAAACGGTAGTGGTTCACCTACGTGAACGAAAAGGAACCGCTCCTCCCACTTATCAGGAGCAGTGGGGTTCTCCGTGAATAATTGACGGAAAGGGCGAGCAACCAGCCGCGGGTACCCTGTGGTCCAGTAGGGCTGATAACTTTAGTGGTATAACTTATAAGAAGAGGTCAACGTTCGGGACTATCCCCAGATCATGGCATCAGACTATGAAACCGGTCAAGATTTGGTAAGTGCTAGGTACAAACTGAGCCGGCAGCACCGAGACCCGGCGAAGGAATTCAATGACGAAGGGATGCATGTGGAACCGGAGTCCGGCCACCAAGGCATCCAAATGCACCGGTACATGTCCCGAACGGTGCCTCATAGGGTGTTTTATGTATCCCGCATAAAACTGCCTATGGGGAGGAAGGAAGTGGCAAATTTGCTGCTCAGCATCCGCAGGGAGGCGCTAACGTTGCTTTGTGATACAGTGAAAGTTCAGGCTATAACGAGGAGGCCGTTCGGGCATCCCCCTCTCGTAAATGGCCAGGTCATCGCCAGATGTGCACCCATCATCTGGGAGGGGCAGTTCGGTTCGAGGAGAAGAAGAAGAATCAGTCGAACCTGACGTCCAGGCAGAGCTGCCATCTTGATTGCTGGGGCCAGTTTTTCCCCTTGGACGACGAACTAACTTGGGTGCCATTTCCTCCGAGTCGGAAGAGCTAAGGAAACCAGACATAAAACAAAGGAAAAAAGCAAGATTCTAGAGAGAGAAAGCTTGAAAGAGTTAGAGAGCTAAAGAAGCAGCAGAAAAATAAGAAGGAAGCAGCTGCCTCCTTATAAAGGAAAGGTGCCTCCAAGTGTCCAAACTCATGGCTGACACGTGGCACGAATCGGTTGAGTGCAATTAAGGCACCACCAGCAGCAGAGATACCCGAACGGTCATCCGAACCAAAGATCGGTAGCAAGCAAGAAATGAAACGTCAGATAAACCAGTCAAAGATACCGAACAGGTAATGAGACAAGAAACACAAAAGGAGCAAATAAACCCCAAACTACGCAGAGTGATTACGGGCAAGACACCCCGAACGGGAAATGAGAGCTATCCCAAGATGGCTAAGTCTAGTCTAAAGCACAAAATGAATAACCCTCAAGAGGAGGCTCCGCCCGAGAAACAAGCAACTACGGAACTAAAGGACCCCCTAAATCATATGGTCAGAAGAAATTCTTTCCATGCCCATGACTACGGGACCAAGGCACGAAAACAACTAAGTCCTAAGAAGAGCGTCTGGGTAAGGGTAGACTTGCCCGAACGGGGAGGTATAACCATAAAATTTGCTTAAGTCCCAACAAGACAGAAGGGTGACATCTCCTGGATGGAGTGGCAAAATCAAGAAAACGACTAAGTCCAGAACATTGGGCTTAGACCTAACTTTCACAGAGGCAGTTGTGAGTTACTAAGGTCCGGGTCTCGAATGGGTAAACTTACAAATATTTCGGCCGGGATGAGCTGGTCGAGCAGAAAGAGATCCTGAAAATAACTAAGTCCACAAGCGCAAAAGTAAAAGAGAAATGACAAGACAAAGTGATAAGCAAAAAATGTGTTCTATTCATCGACACTACTAGATGGGATATACAACATGGAATTCAGGGCGAGAAGGGGGATTGGCAAAAAATAACATAATTTCTACTGCTAATATACTGACCGGGGCATCATCGTCATCTTCATCATCATCATCGTCTTCATCGTCCCTGTCGACGGCCTCATCCCCCAAATCGGTGAGGGTTTCGGGATCCTTTCCAGCCGCCCGATCAACCTCCCTCTTTAGATCCCGCTCATATTTGCCCAACTGGGTCTTCAAAACTTTAAGATGAGTAGCAGAGATGTGGGGAAAGTCGGCAGGCTCCACCGCTCGACCTAGGAGTTGCTGAAGGTTTGGAAGGAGCTGAGGGACTGCAACATATGTTGGAACCCGGCAATGTAAACCTCCCGGGCAAAGGACTCGGCCCATTTCTTGGCCACGAAATCCTGATCAAGAATCCTCACCCCTTCTTTACGCCGGGCCACCCCCTGAAGGAACCTTTCTAGATGCCGCCCAAGCACAAAGGGGAGCTGTTCAAAGGCATATTGCTCCTTAAGTGCGGCAAACTCCTCAGAAGTCTTGAAATCCTCCCGGACGGAAGAAAGATCCACAGTCACCTCGGGAGGGCCGTCCAGGATTTGTGACGGCGCTTCCTTGAACTTGATTTGGACAGCCTCAACAGCTGCCATCTTAGCCTGAAGAGAGGCCACCTGAACTTGGAGCTCCCCGAGCTCAGTCTCGAGCTTATTCCGCTCCTCAGCAAATGCCTGTCGTTCGGTCTCGGCAGCCTGCATAGCCTTGGAGGTGGCCTGCTCGGCATTTTCTTGGGCAACAATAAGTTCACGTTCCTTGGCCAGCCGGGCCTCCCGTAACTGCAGGCTATAGAGCCCCATCTATAGAACGTTCGGGAAACAATAAAAAGATCGGGGCATGATTTGAAAACATCACACAAATCAGAGGTACAAGAAAGGGAAAATACCTTCAGAGCAGTCAAAGCAACGCACTCCTCGGCCCGCTCGATTGGGAGTCAGATAATCCATGATATTGTAGACTTTCCCCTTTTCAATGGCAACAATATCTTCGGCCCGCTCCTCGGAGATAAAGGGTTCAGGGGATTTTTTGGGGAAGACGTTCCACTTCTTTGGGATCAGGCCGTCCGGGACAGAAAAAAGAAGAATCAATCTTTCCACCCCTTGAAATGGGAGAACAAGATATGACTCGTTCAAGCACTCGCAACCAGGTATACCCCTCGGCCTGCTGGGGGATAACTTTGTAAAAGTAATGGAATAGGTCCAGGGTGGGCGTCGCCTCAACGTCCACATAGCGGCAGATAAAACCGGCCATAGCCCGGTAGGAGTTCGGCATAATTTGGGCCGGGACCACCTCATAGAAGTTTAACAAAGACACAAAATGGGGTGGAGCGGGAACCTAAGCCCGGCTCTTACCGAGTCCAAATGGACCACTACCATCCCCGGGAGGTGGCGCATTGGGTGAAGCCCAAATTAAAGACGGAAATCAACTGGGTCCGGGATCAGGTTTGGAATTTGGGCCCTATTCGGGCATGTGAGTTTCTCCCGCCTAAGCCTGATTAGGGTTAAATCAAGCTTGTGGCGTGGAATATTGTTTGGAGGACCAGCCTCCATGGAATCAATCTCATCACCGGACTTCGTACCGTCCGAGTAGGTACTAGAAGAAGAGGCATCATCACCGACGTCATCACCGGAAACCTCCGCATTTACATTGACATCTTCCGTCGCAACATCTGGAGCCTCCCTTTGAGGAACCACTTCGGAAGTGGAAGGAACGGAAGAGCGTGGGCGAGGCGCCATGCTAACCGGGCAAGAAAAGAGAAATGAGAAGGAGGGACGAAAAATACCCGAGCGGTGTTCGGGCAAATTTCTTCTACTTCCTTATGCACTCACTACCATTCGAGACATAGGAAGTGGGGGACTTGTGTTGGGGTATTGGGCCGAAGCCCAACATACCTGGACCAGAACATAGAAAGACCCAGAGAAAGCGGGGAGCCCAAAGCGGCCAGAGAAATTCTAGACATCCCGTTCGGGATGGTACCTGAACAACATTCGGGGTAATTTATCCACTTAGGCTAATTAACGAAATACTGACTTTAAAATACCCACTAGGAAGTCCGGCGCCCCGAACGGGGTACCCAACCGGGAAGTGCAAGTGGCAACTGCATTTAATGCTGAAATATGGCGGTAGCAAGTGGAGGCATGGGTGCAAAGGCGGCAGAGGCAACAGCCAACCAGGTTCAGCCACGTCATCATCCCACCTACCCCCTTCTTAATATAAATATCTGCGTTGAATACATTGTAAAGGTTTAGCATTTTGATACTGAGAGCTGAGCAATATAATTATCTCTCTTGTTCTTGTATGATATCTGACGTGCACTTTGTCGTGAGTGCAATCAAAATAAATTCAATACTAGCACATATACGTAGTATAGGTGAAGTAGAGTTCGTATCCACAGGGAAAGGAATAATTCTCTTTTTATAGAACTAGTAAATAAGGGGGGTTTTGGGATCGAGTGATTTAATTAAATTAAACACGAAGATGAACGAGTTATATGTGATTTAATTCAAAGATAAAAAGGACTTGGCATTGCTACTTTCCACTTGTTGATATATTTTAGTCGATCATTGTTATATCTATAACTTATCCCCTCTCAAATACTCAATCGAGGAGTATATCCAATTCATCGAGAGTAGTTATTAACAACGACCGTTCATTAATAACCCTTACTATTAGTCAAGTATAGAACACCGCCATATACCGACTTAATAGTAGCCTTTAATCTCTTAACTCCTTGATGAAATCAATTGAGATTGATAACCTCAACACAACGGTTTCGGTTTAACCAACAAAATTAATCCCTCTTAAGTTTATTAACCACGACCGTGCATTAATAAACCGAAGTTACTTACTTGTGAAACCATCAACGATTAACCATCGGTTCGTTGATCGTTTCTAGTAGTAATTAATGTCGAGATGTTAACTAATTGTCATCTTAGCAACACTCCCCAACATTAACATAGAGATAGATTAAGGGAAGAATTAATATTCAAGGAAGAAGATTAAATATGAATAATCCTACTATAACTAATGTCAAGATGTTATCTAATTGTCATCTTAGTAACACTCCCCAACATTAATATATAGAGGAAGAAAATAAATACTACTATAACTAATGTTGAGATGTTAACTAATTGTCATCTTAGCAACACTCAGGGGCGGAACCAGGGGGGTGCTAGCCGGTGCTGGCGCCACCCCTTCGCCGGAAATAGTAGAGTATATATATGTATATGTTTCATAGCCACCCCTGTTCTTGTTCTTGTCCCTCTGTTTTCCCGTCGCCGGTGGAACTCTGCGGGCTTTAGCTGAGAAAATCTTTTGTTTTTTATTTACTTAATCCCAACGATGCCGTTTGGATAAGAGTCTCTAAAAAAATAAAACGACGTCGCGGCACGTGTTTGACTTATGGACAGAGACCGCAGGCTTAATTTATCGACGTTATCCGGCCAAATTGTCTAAACCCAAATCTGAACGTGAGAGCAATTAGCAAGGGATGGAGTCTGGCTGTTTGGAGTTGAAAAAGTTCTTCAACCGATTAAATTTTGGTGACTTCTACGGCGTAAGGATTGGCCAGAGGCTGAAGGGGTGAAGCCTCAAGCATCTCTACCTCATCTACAAACGACAACTACATTAGGGTTGTATGATTTTTAATTTGTCTTGTTTACTCAATTGTTTGTTTAATTCCTTGTTATAGTTCTTCTATTTTCTTGTTTCAAACTTTTAGATTTTTAATAATATTTAACTTGTTTACTCCTTCAAATTGTTTTAGTAGTTTAAATAATTTCAGAAAATAGAAATGGCTAAGGTGTGAATTGTTAGGATATGTTTTATTTGTTTCAGATTTTAATGTGTATGTGATTCGTCTTCTAATAATTTATGGTTTTAAAATTTTAAAATTTGTTAGGTTACCTCAATCTATTTCACAATTTGTAATCGGAGTGAGGGGTATGCTAAACGAGATAACAACAAACGTCATAGGGAAAAACATTTTCTTGTGGAATTCAATCGAAATGATATTGTTATTGATCTAGATCGAGTTGCGAAAATCTATTATTGCCTTTGATCCGTTCATTAGAAATCAAGTACAAGAGAGTACACAACTAGAGATCTTTGTAGTCCACTTTGTCATTTTTACTCTAAAAATCATACTCCTTCCGGATCAATTTATCTGTCTTACTTTTTTTAGGACACATCAAATTAATTACTCCGTATTTAATTTTCTTTAAGAAACTCACCATAAAAGCAGTTACAGTAGTGCTACGGTATCATAAACTTCTTATTTTTTATAAAATGTATAATAATCATTTTAAATTGCGTGCAATAGCAAATGCGACTGATAATGTGATACGGAGGGAGTAGTAAAAATAGTAGATGTTTTAGATCCTCTTGATTTTGACATACTTTTCAGCCACCCCTTAAAAATTGTTCTGGTTCCGCCACTGGCAACACTCCCCAACATTAATATATAGATAGATTAAGAGAATAATTAATATTCAAGGGAAGAAGTTAAGAAAATAACTCACAACTTTAATAATCAACAAGCTTCAAGAGCAACACCAAGAAATGGAAGTTTAGCTCCTCATTTGGAGACTAAACATGCTAAAAAAATATAAAAGAAATACTATTCTAAGTTGAGCTTAAGAGTATGGAAGAAGGAATCATTTTTTGTGAAGGAAAATAGGGTTATTTATAGGTGTTTTCAACACCCTGGGGCATTGACCCGCCCGGGTAAAAGGACATACCCGACCGGGTCAACGTCAAAATCAAATATTTCCCACGTTCTGGCGATCTTCGGCATGTTCTGGTGTTCCGGGTCACATCTGACCCGACCGGGTCAAATAAGTGACCCGCCCGGGTCTAGTGACTTTCTCATCAGTTTCTGATTCTTTGTCATGCCCGACCGGGTGAAGTATTATACCCGGTCGGGTTTTTGCTTCTGGGCAGCCAAATCTTATTTTTCTTCACTTCAAAGTCCTCCTTTTCAACACCCTAATTCCTAACTCTACTTTACAACTTACAAATGAAGATTAAAATACAATTACAACTAAAATCACACAAATGTTTACAAACTAAATAAAACGGTAAACAAACCACACAAATCAAACATAAAAACATACACTTATGCACTACTAATTAGTGCATATCAATATCTTAATCCGACGTACCGTTCGGGCAGTTCACTGTAATCGCAGAATCACGTAATGCAAGTTTAGCTTTTGAGTTCACTCTTAATCCACTGTTTTATATTTTATACACCTTTTAGACTCAAACCTACATCCTTAATATCCAAAGAGTGTGTTGGGCTTTCGGATCTACGGGACTAAACCTCAACAGACTCTATCTCGGTGAATTTCAATGCCTATAACATAAGAAGCTTCACCTAGATCTTTCATGTCAAAATGACCAAATAATAAGCGTTTTTTTCATGCAATAAATCCAAGTCACTACTTGCTAATAAGATGTCATCAACATATAACACAAGTATGATGAATTTGCTCCCACTCATTTTGAGGTAAGTGCATTGATCTACTTTGTTTTTAATGAAGCCATTTGATTTCATGACTTCATCAAATTTGAGGTACCATTGTCGAGACGCTTTCTTGAGCCCATAAATAGACTTCTTGAGTTTACACTAGATGTTCTTGACCCTTAGAAACATAACCTTCTGGTTGTATCATTTAAACATCTTCGTGTAAATCTCCATTTAAGAAAGCTGTTTTGACGTCCATTTGATGCAGCTCAAGATCAAAGTGAGCTACTAAAGCCATAACGACCCTTAAGGAGTGATCAGTGTATTTTTTTAGTGAGTAAAACGTAGTTGGTTAATCCTAAGAATAACCAGACCACGAGTATCGTCTCTCAAGGAGTGGCAAAAAGGAAGTTTTTACATACAATCCGTGATCACAGGCTAGCACAAGTCATGGTAATCTTTCCAAATAATTATTTTTGGGTGATAAAATAAAATAAAAAAAGTAACTAACAACGAGTGCAAAAATAAGTAGAGGAAGAAAAAACAAATTAAATTGATTCTAGATAGTAAAACAGGGTTCAAATTGGATGGTTCGGGTTCTGGGTGTTCTTTTGGGATTAGAATTAAGTAAATTAACTTTCAATTATTCCTGGAAAGAAAATGAAATAAATTCTCATAGACAAGATTTAAATCAATATTTCACAATCCTAACTTATTTCTAAGGTCAGATTGCTTGTATAAGACCTGAGCTAATTTAACTCAATTTCTCATAGACAAGAATTGAATTAAATCCAGAAATTCATATATGAGGTGATCAAATTCATATAGACAATTATGATTAATCTTATACAATTATCCAGAAAATTAATTGATAAAAAAAACTAAATTCACACCCTCAAGAACCCATGAACCCTAGCCCCAATTCAAACCCTATATGAAATTAGCTATTCATGATTAAAATTAACATCACAATAAACATATGTGGAGCTAGAAACAAAAAACTGGTTTACGAGTATTTAATAGTAAAAAAAAAACTGAAATTACTAGATGGAGACTACCAATTCAAAATTAAATCCAAAACAGAAAACAAGTAATGTAAAATATGCAGGAACTTACAATCATTACTTAGAATGTAAATTGAATTGAAAGAATTGAGGGAAAATGACGTTTAGGCATTCCTGGTCTCTTGCTTTCTGCTGCGGCTGATTGTCAAAGAAAAGGAAGAAAAGTTGCTTCTTGGTCTCTAACTTCTGCTTGCTGCGATTGGTTCAGAAACAAACAGAAAGAATTCCTTCCCTGCGGCTGCTTGTAACTAAAATGAACAGAGAAGAAAACCTGGTGCAGCTAATCTGGTGTGCTTCGAATGAACAGAATTGATCTACGGCAAGGTGAGCAGGAAGGGGAAGAAAAAAACTAGTGCCGCTGGGGTTAATTTCCGAAGTGAAACGAATGGATGAACCCCCTTGGTTTGGGCTGCTTCTCTCTCTTTTTTCATTTTGGATTGCACTTAACTTCAAAAACAGTCCTTAAATGATCCGGTCCAAACATATTCACCGCAAACTCGGCCTGTTAAATCACAACTCACCACAACTGCTAATAACATGTAACTTTACAATCAAATTACTCCAAAAATGTCAAATTGTGTAGAAAAAATACTATTTCCAATATGACTGCCACCGGGACCGAAAAATAGCAAATTTTCACTCAAACCCCCAATAGTCACTCGGTTAATTATAAAAATTAAAAAATTAACACCCAAATATGGGTGAAAAGATAGGAACGGAACGAGCCTATCAAATCTCCCCACACTTGAGCGTTGCTTGCCCCCAAG
Source organism: Cuscuta epithymum (assembly GCA_945859915.1). Lineage (NCBI taxonomy): Eukaryota > Viridiplantae > Streptophyta > Magnoliopsida > Solanales > Convolvulaceae > Cuscuta > Cuscuta epithymum. The sequence goes on from CAMAPF010000043.1 coordinate 807,422, forward strand.
CAACAGTGCATTAAACCCACGGAAAACAAAATAATCACATGTAACACCTGGTTCAAAAATCATTCACACCCAAAACAAATGACTGCACAAGGTCTTTTCTTTCTTAACAACGAAACCAAGATTCACATGTTGAACAATATTTTCAAAAGTAAAATCCCTCTCCAACCGACTAAAATGTAAAGAAAAGCATGATGGTCCCAACGGTGCAGGTGTGTGAAATCCAAACCACCAATCATTCCAGAAAAACCCAAGAATTGTGTGATAAAACTCGGAATACTCGTGATTCTTTTTTTTTTTTTGAATATGTAAAGTTGACCAGGTTCTGGATTGCAGGACTGATTCAAGCTCTAGGGCCTGGGAGTTTATCTCATTACTGTGTACTCAACTCTCACACAAGGTGATTCGCGAGATGAGCAGAGCCCCATTTCGGGGATGAAATTCTCGACACACGAAGTGTAACCCCATTACAAGAATCAGTTGCCTACTTAGCATGAAGTTATCCCGATATGCTTAGAAAGCAGAGCTCCTTACGGAGTAAGGATTTTCAACACCTGGCCAGTCAAGGAATTATTAATGCGAACTAGTGAATCACGAGTAAAAACCGAATTTAATCAACACAAATCAAACCATCCAACATGCCAACATTTCCCAAGAATATACACACCACTCCGATGATTACACCATTACTAATTCTTTCCAAGAAAGATGGAGGAGATGGAAGATTACAAAAGAAAATAAAGATTAACAAGTTACCTCTGTTGCGTTGCTAAACCAGAAAAATCCTCGTGCACCTCAAAATGTTTTTGGATAGAATAACTTCATCGCCAAATGCCATGTCCAACTACAACCAAACCTCCCCACACTTAAGGGTGACATCGCCCTCGAGGTCAAAGAAAAGATTAAAACAGAAATAATAGGGGCAAGTTAAGAATAAAATGATTTTCATCCCGACAGCACATCATAGTCAGAATAATAACAATCAACACAAATCAACAAAGGAGTAATATGAGAGTAAACACACATTCTTAGCAGCGTAGTAAAAGTTGGCAAATTACCATACAAGACAAACGGCAGTGAATAACCTCCAGAAAAACTTTGAATAACCTTGAATCTCTGCGATTGATTGCTCTTGGATCTCGTTTGCATTTGAGGGCTCTATGACTCTGATGATGGGAAGTCCAGGTGGTGTGCATCAAATCCCTCAACTTCTGAGTAAACATAGTAAAGGCTGCTTTACTAGGGCTGCACATATTGAGTTTCTGGTGACATGGATGCACTTTTGGTATTGATCTCAGTTTGCTCGTTCATGCCAGCTAGAAAAACTCTTCTCTAGTTTAGGTCTCAATGCTAGAAGGATAAAGCTGGACAGTTCGTCCTCTGAAGTGTGGTGACCCGAGGCCTAATTTGAAGTGTGGACTGCTGCCCTGAACTTGCTCGCGTTCTGGCTGCGCTCTAGTCCCTGAATCTTGTCCCACCGAAACACCCAAAATAGCTATTGGACGTCTCATCGCTCTAGTCCTCAAAAGTAAATGCTTTGCTCTCATATCACTCATGGACCTTCTGTTAAGTACACCAACTGGCAGCCCTTGGGAGGCTCCTCTACATAGGGCTGCGCTTCTTCCACCAGCAGTCCAAGATCTCCATGTCGTACCTGTAATTCAGAGCAAAGAAATCCACCCCCACAACCACAAGATGAAAACATAAAACAACAGAAACAAAAGTGCAAAAGAAAACAAAAACTCCTAATTCTATTTTTTTTTATGGTGGGTTGCCTCCCAGAAGCGCTTCTTTAACGTCACTAGCTTGACGATAGATCATGCTTAGCCGCTAATCTCCTTAAGATAAAGAACCTCCCTTTCAGTGCTCACTTTCTCGCCATAATAGAGCTTCACTTGATGACCATTAACCTTAAAGTTTCCCCTTGCAGGATCATGCAACTCAATGGTGCCATACGGATAGACCTCAGTCACAGTAAATGGCCCTGACCATCTGGAACGCAGTTTCCCAGGGAACAACTTCAACCTAGAATTATACAGCAGCACCTGATCTCCAACTCTAAACTCGCGGGATTGCTTGATGTGCCTATCATGATATTGCTTCACTCGCTCCTTATACAAATGGTTGTTGTGGAAAGCCATAGCACGCCACTCTTCAAGCTCATTCAGCTGATAAAATCTCTCCTTTCCAGCCCCTTCAAGGTCAAATACAACATTCTTCAGAGCCCAAAATGCCTTATGCTCGACCTCCACTGGAAGATGGCATGATTTTCCATAAACCAACCTGAATGGTGTGGTGCCAACAGGAGTCTTATATGATGTTCGAATAGCCCACAAAGCATCATCAAGCTTTTCAGCCCAGTCCTTTCTTGACCGACCAACTGTCTTTTCCAATACTGCCTTGATTTCTCTATTTGAATTTTCAACCTGACCTTGAGACTGGGGATGGTAGGCCACTCCGCTTCTGTGTTGAACACCATATCGCTGAAGGATACGGGCCATAGCGTCACTTCTGAAATGGCTGCCCCTATCACTGATCAAGATCCTGGGAACACCAAATCGTGCAAATAACTTCTTTAAGAACCGGACAACCACCCTTGTGTCATTCGTGGAACATGCTTGGGCCTCCACCCACTTGGACACATAATCAACAGCAACTATTATGAACTTGTTCCCTTTCGAACTCGGGAAAGGGCCCATGAAATCAATTCCCCACACATCGAACACTTCACATGGCAAAATATAGTGTTGTGGCATTTCATCTCTTCGGGATATGTTCCCAGTCCTCTGGCACTGATCACAAGCTAAAGCATAAGCATGAGCATCCTTAAAAATGGTGGGCCAATAGAATCCACAATCAAGAACTTTCCTGGCAGTCCTCTCTCCTGAGAAGTGACCTCCCGTGGGTCCAGCATGACAATGCATTAGAATCTCCTATCCTTCTTGTTCAGGTACACATCTTCTCACAACTTGGTCAGCACAAATTTTGAATAGGTATGGATCATCCCAGAAGTAATGCTTGGCTTCAGACTTCAATCTCTTAATCATGTGGCGAGACATCCCGGCAGGTTCAACTTTGCCCACAAGAAAGTTAGCAAGATCTGCATACCAAGGCATCTTTGAACTGTGTTGAATGGCTAGAAGCCTCTCATCTGGAAAAGTCTCTTCAAGCTCAAACTTTTTGAATGTCTCCACCACTTCAGTCTCTAGTCTAGATAGATGATCTGCTGCTTGGTTAGCAGTCCCCTTTCGGTCTTTGATCTCCACATAGAATTCCTGCAACAACAAAATCCAGCGGAGAAGCCTAGGCCTTGCATCATTCTTCTGAAGTAAATACCTCAAAGCCGCATGGTCAGTGAAGACAAATACCTTAGAAAGAATGATGTAGGGTCTAAATTTCTCCAAAGCAAACACAATAGCCAAAAACTCTTTTTCAGTAGTGGTATAATTGAGCTGAGGCCCCGCTAAAGTCTTACTGGCATAGTAGATAGGGCGAAAGTGCTTATCCTTGGTTTGACCCAGGATAGCCCCAACCACTTGATCGCTAGCATCACACATTATCTCGAAAGGTAAAGACCAATCGGGTGTAGCAAGAATGGGAGCCTCAGTCAATTTCCTTTTCAAAGTATCAAAAGCAACAACACAATCATGTGAAAAATCAAAAGGTACATCTTTCCCTAAAAGATTAGTCAAAGGTCGGGCAATCTTAGAGAAATCCTGTATGAACCGGCGGTAAAAGCCAGCGTGCCCAAGAAAGCTACAGATGGCTTTTACTGTGGTTGGATACGGAAGTTTCTCTATAGCCTCGACCTTCGCCTTATCAACCTCAATTCCCTTTTCAGAAACCTTATGCCCTAAAACAATGCCCTCCCTGACCATAAAGTGGCATTTCTCCCAACTTAAGGCCAAGTGGGTCTCCTCACATCTAGCAAGCACCCTGTCAAGGTTAGTTAAGCAAGAGTCAAAAGTATCACCGAACACAGAAAAATCATCCATAAATACTTCCATGAAATCTCCAATAAACCTGTCAAAAATGGCTAGCATACAACGCATAAATGTAGCAGGAGCATTACACAAGCCGAAGGGCATCCTACGGAAAGCAAAAGTGCCAAAGGGACAAGTAAAAGTGGTCTTCTCCTGATCTCTAGGGTCTACATGAATCTGAAAGTACCCACTCATCCCATCTAAGAAACAATAATACCCGTGCCCTGCTAAATTCTCAACTAGCTGATCAATAAATGGCAAAGGGAAGTGGTCCTTCTGGGTGGCATCATTTAGTTTTCGGTAATCAATCACCATCCGCCACCCTGACACAATGCGAGTAGGTATTAACTCCCCTTTGTCATTCTCAACAGCAGTCATTCCCCCTTTCTTAGGAACCATATGAATAGGACTCACCCAACTACTATCAGAAATTGGGTATATAATGTCTGCATCTAAAAGCCTCAAAATCTCGGTTCTCACAAACTCCATCAAATTAGGGTTCAACCTGCGCAGTGGTTGCACTGTCGGGCTGAACCCTTCCTCAATGCTAATCCTATGTGTGCAAAAGGTAGGATCGATCCCCTTAATATCCCCTAGCGTGCGAGCAATGGCCCCTTCACGCCGCCTAAGTAAGGACACAACCTTATCTTTTTCATCTCTCTCTAAATCAAAAGCAATGATAATGGGGTGTTTGCCCTCATCATCCAATGAAGCGTACTGTAGGTGTTCTGGGAGCCTTTTGAGCTCAGAAAACTGCTCAGATGAGGGTGTATCAACAACAATATTACCTATAACCTCTTGAGAGGCTTCTCCTAGCAAATCATCAACACAGCATTTAAGTTCATGAGATAACATTTCATCATCACACATACCCACATTTAAGACCTCACCACATGCAGTATCATCAGAACAATTACTCTCACCCTCTTATAAAGAAAGGACACAACCTTATCTTTTTCATCTCTCTCTAAATCAGAAGCAATGATAATGGGGTGTTTGCCCTCATCATCCAATGAAGCGTACTGTAGGTGTTCCGGGAGCCTTTTGAGCTCAGAAAACTGCTCAGATGAGGGTGTATCAACAACAATATTACCTATAACCTCTTGAGAGGCTTCTCCTAGCAAATCATCAACACAGCATTTAAGTTCATGAGATAACATTTCATCATCACACATACCCACATTTAAGACCTCACCACATGCAGTATCATCAGAACAATTAATCCTCAATGCAATCATACATATGAAGAAAATTACAGCTCTCAGTTTGTGCCTCGGGGTGGTTCATAGCTTCTGAGAGTCGAAAAGTACAAGTGTCCTCTCCAATTTTCAAAGTCAGTGAACCATCAGACACATCAATAATAGCACGGGCAGTGGCCAAGAAGGGCCGCCCCAAAATAAGAGGGGTACCACGATCCTCCTCTATATCCATAACGACAAAATCTACTGGAAAAATAAACTCACCAACCCTGACTAGGACGTCCTCAATAATACCACTCGGGTACTTAACAGAGCGATCAGCTAATTGAAGACACATCCTAGTGGGTTTCATTCCACCCAGTCCCAACTTATTAACAAGAGAAGCTGGCATCAAGTTGATGCTGGCTCCTAGATCAACTAGTGCATTTTTAAAAACATAATCATGAATAGAACAAGGTATGGTGAAAGAACCTGGATCCTTGAGCTTTTCCGGCATCATTTTTGTCACCACAGCTGAACACTCAGCATTTAGGTCAACCACAGAGTACTCCTCCAGCCTCTTTTTGTTGGTGATTAAGTCCTTCAGGAACTTTGCATATTTAGGCATCTCCGCAAGTACTTCTGTGAGTGGCATATCCACATGTAGTTTGCGAATCATCTCCATAAACTTGTATTCTCTCTTGCGGTCCTCGCCCTTCTTGACACGAGCAGGGAATGGAACAACTGGTGCATTAGCCCTCTTGGCCTCTTGTTGAAGTGTATTCGGCTCGATGATTGCCTTGCCCTCTCTCTGGCCTGGCTGTTCAGAATTGAACTCTAGTTCATCTTCAGATTGTCTTTGAATAGGTTTTGGGACATTGACTGGCTCTGCACTCTTTCCTGGACAGCTAGGAACATTCTTGGCTTGGCTCTCCTTCGCATCCACCATTGGTTCAGGAACTTGCTTCCCGCTGCGCAGATTTATTGCATTCACATGCTCTCTTGGGTTTGGCTCTGTAGTGCTGGGAAGGCTTCCAGACTGCCTCCCGGAAGGACCTCCAAAGAATCTGTTCTCTAGTTCCCGCATTCGTTGCTCATGTTGCAGCTCAAGGTTCCTCAACCGCTGCTCCATCAATATCTTTTCCTCTCTTGCCCTTTTATCTCTTAATTCATTTTCTTCTCTAGCCCGTGTCAGCTCTGCAAGCACCAAATCTAGTTGGGAATGAGCTGAATTATCTTGTTGTCTGATATGTGGGGGCACATAAGGCTGGTTGCTGCCACTTCCTTGGCCTCGTTGGTACCCTCCTTGGCGATTATTATCTCTCCACTGGTTCGCACCACTCTGAAAATTATTCCTCTGGTTGTTGTAGCCAGCAAAGTTACCTCGGTTTCCTTGGTATTGAGGTGCTAGTGGACCCTCTCCTTTCTTAGCATATTCCATAAGATTTACTTCTTGAGGTGAAATGGGCTCTTCAAAGAATTGAGGACATGAATTGGTCAGGTGGGCTCCGAAACAATGATCACACGAAAGCACCATGTCTCTCACTGGATTCTGGTTTGGCATTGGTCGAACACTCCTCTGGTTCATCCCCTGCCCACCTTGGTATTGGTTCTGCGCCTGAGCTTCATAGAGTTTCTCAAATTTTAGGACAAGAGCATCCAGTTTTGCGGCAGCAGCTGTACTAGAATCAACCTCATATAATCCTGCCTTCTGTGGCGCTCTTTCACTTCGCTCATCATACCAGTACCTCTACTCATTTGAGGTAATAGTCTCTATCAGTTCTTCACCTTCTCCTGATGTTAGCCTTAGGATTGAACCTGTTTTAGAAGAGTAATCCAACTCCTTTTTGCTCTCAATGGACAGCCCATTGTAGAAGTGAAATATGGTGTCCATGCTCTCCATGATGTTGGATGGACAGTTAATTCGGAGCTCCTTATACCGCTCCCATGCCTCACTCAATGTCTCGTTCCTCCCTTGCCTAAAGTTCTGGAGGGCTGCCTTGGCTTTGATTCCTGCGGATGCTGGGCAGTACTGTTTCATGAAAGCTTGGTATAATTCATCCCAGGTGGCAAAAGTGTGGCTATCGAGCCAGTGTTGCGCCTTGTCCCTTAGAGTGAATGGGAACAAAAGTAGTTTGTTAGCTGCTTCAGAAACTCCATTGATTCGGGAAGTCCGACAGAGACGGTTGAACCAACGCATATGTGTCTGGGCATCTTCATGTCTCATCCCTCCGAACTGGTTACTCTGGGCTAGATTGATTAACCCGGGGGATAGTTGGTAATTTGCAGCTTCAATGCCCGGCATGGTTATTCCATCAACCTCTGCAAATTGCGGAGTAATTTGTTCATACATTGTCCTCCTTGCGGGCTGATGTTCTCCGGCCATGTTTCTTGACCTTCCTTTTCTTCTTCTCAAAATACTCTCGGGGTTTGGATTCAATGGGATCAAGCCTTCAGTTCCCCGAGTACGTGTGTGCATACACCGGTTCCTGCAGCTTAGTTCACGTGCAAAAAATACCAAAAACAACAAACAAATAACAGACAAAAAATAGAAAGTCTCACCGGCTTGCTTTTACCTATTCCACAGAAAGTACTTAACAAACAACCGTGCCACTCCCCGGCAACGGCGCCATTTGATCGGTGTATTTTTTTAGTTGGTTAATCCTAAGAATAACCAGACCACGAGTATCGTCTCTCAAGGAGTGGCAAAAAGGAAGTTTTTACATACAATCCGTGATCACAGGCTAGCACAAGTCATGGTAATCTTTCCAAATAATTATTTGTGGGTGATAAAATAAAATAAAAAAACTAACTAACAACGAGTGCAAAAATAAGTAGAGGAAGAAAAAACAAATTAAATTGATTCTAGATAGTAAAACAGGGTTCAAATTGGATGGTTCGGGTTCTGGGTGTTCTTTCGGGATTAGAATTAAGTAAATTAACTTTCAATTATTCCTGGAAAGAAAATGAAATAAATTCTCATAGACAAGATTTAAATCAATATTTCACAATCCTAACTTATTTCTAAGGTCAGATTGCTTGTATAAGACCTGAGCTAATTTAACTCAATTTCTCATAGACAAGAATTGAATTAAATCCAGAAATTCATATATGAGGTGATCAAATTCATATAGACAATTATGATTAATCTTATACAATTATCCAGAAAATTAATTGATAAAAAAACTAAATTCACACCCTCAAGAACCCATGAACCCTAGCCCCAATTCAAACCCTATATGAAATTAGCTATTCATGATTAAAATTAACATCACAATAAACATATGTGGAGCTAGAAACAAAAAACTGGTTTACGAGTATTTAATAGTAAAAAAAAAACTGAAATTACTAGATGGAGACTACCAATTCAAAATTCAATCCAAAACAGAAAACAAGTAATGTAAAATATGCAGGAACTTACAATCATTACTTAGAATGTAAATTGAATTGAAAGAATTGAGGGAAAATGACGTTTAGGCATTCCTGGTCTCTTGCTTTCTGCTGCGGCTGATTGTCAAAGAAAAGGAAGAAAAGTTGCTTCTTGGTCTCTAACTTCTGCTTGCTGCGATTGGTTCAGAAACAAACAGAAAGAATTCCTTCCCTGCGGCTGCTTGTAACTAAAATGAACAGAGAAGAAAACCTGGTGCAGCTAATCTGGTGTGCTTCGAATGAACAGAATTGATCTGCGGCAAGGTGAGCAGGAAGGGGAAGAAAAAAACTAGTGCCGCTGGGGTTAATTTCCAAAGTGAAACGAATGGATGAACCCCCTTGGTTTGGGCTGCTTCTCTCTCTTTTTTCATTTTTTCGAGATAATGTGTGATGCTAGCGATCAAGTGGTTGGGGCTATCCTGGGTCAAACCAAGGATAAGCACTTTCGCCCTATCTACTATGCCAGTAAGACTTTAGCGGGGCCTCAGCTCAATTATACCACTACTGAAAAAGAGTTTTTGGCTATTGTGTTTGCTTTGGAGAAATTTAGACCCTACATCATTCTTTCTAAGGTAATTGTCTTCACTGACCATGCGGCTTTGAGGTATTTACTTCAGAAGAATGATGCAAGGCCTAGGCTTCTCCGCTGGATTCTTTTGTTGCAGGAATTCTATGTGGAGATCAAAGACCGAAAGGGGACCGCTAACCAAGCAGCAGATCATCTATCTAGACTAGAGACTGAAGTGGTGGAGACATTCAAAAAGTTTGAGCTTGAAGAGACTTTTCCAGATGAGAGGCTGATAGCCGTTATATTTACTTGTGTTTAACATAAGTATTTATAAGTATTTGTTGAAGAAAGGAAGAGAAATTGGGCAAATACCCCCAAAATGAGAGCTAGAGCATAAAACATTGCGATGAACGACTTTTTAGACCAAGAGAATGACGTTCTGCCCATAATTTGAGTATAACGTATTCTATAGAACTCGAAATCACTCGATTGGAGTTTCATGTGAATGCTAACTCAATAAGGTACAAATGTTATGAAGACGTCATGGCCAAAATATGAAAGGAACAAGACTCAATCAACCAACAAAGTCAGATGTTGCTGGTGGGATTTCAGGATGCATACCTCTCAGTGTTTTAGCCATAACGTTTGATTGGATGAATAAAATCACGTCATTCAAGTTTTGGTGGATAGACGACTTCATTATCTACAACTTTGGTGAAGGACTCATGTCCAAATTCGTAGCGGAACATCCCCAAAATCCCAGGACAAAATCGGCGCCGGAATTTCACCAAACCAGCGCCGGTTGCATTTAATCTGCCATTTTCCCGGTTGGCCGACTTATAACCGGCGCCGGTTTTACCCTATAACCGGCGCCGGTTATGGTGTTTTTCAGTATTATTTCAGCCCCGAAGTAAAACCGGCGCCGGTCAAGCCTAAAACCGGCGCCGGTTAAGCCCGAATCTGCAGAATACAAAGAGACGTGCAGCCATATCTTGATGGGAAAAACTCACCTTCCTCATGATCTGATCAAATATATCTTCCATGCCTGATTGTTGGGCTCGAATAGACTAAAAGATGCCAATCTTTAGCCTATATAAAGCTCCCAATTCATCAAACAAGATCATCATTCCATCCTTGAAGATTAAATTTCAGTTTTTATATTTCCTTTTTGCATTTTCTTGAAGTGTTGGAGAAGAAGCAATTTCTCTCCTCTACAATTGGTTCTAAGTATTATTTCTTGTATGTTATTGTATTTCATTGTTCTTAGTTACACTTTTGTAATTAATATGAGCATTAGAGGCTAAGTTCTTAGCTAAGGCTAGGGATGAACTTCTATGCCCACTAGGTGTTTGATAAAAGTTCTAAACCAATAAATTGTGATTTATCCTTTACATTTTGATTGTTTATGACTATGGTGTACAACATAGAAGTATGTTAAACTTAGTTTATGCTTGCAATTAACGTTGAGGTCTAAACTATGAACATTAAAGGATAAACATATATATTACCGAGAATAGAAATATATCCGGTATTATATGATACGGGTGTGATGTCTTGATATTCAACGGGGTTTTCGGTAGATGAATGTAAGCCGTAACGGGACTTACACGTAACGGAAACCACGCTCTCGCTGCCTTAACCGGAGTTGAGAATATATTAGCGACATCGTATTCATAATTATTGGTAAAGAACTAATATTCAACCCTATTAAAGCATTTAAGTGATTCCCGAAGCCTTAGTTGTTGTTATCAATCACTTTAATCAAATTAATTTAAGTTATATCTCTGAAAATTAAAAAGAAGAACCAAGTTGTTGTTTTCACAACAACACACAACTAAAAATCCCTGCACTTTACTCATTTATTTATGGAAAAATTGATAGTAATAATCCCAACTATTGGCGGTCCGCTCATAATAATCCCAACTATTGATTATTACAGAATAATCCCAACTTTAGGGACCTTCCGCCAATAATGGTCCCTATGAATAAATTCTTGTAGTTTCTAAAGTGGATGAGATGAGATATAACAAGTAATCCCTATAAATAATCTCAACTTTTAATTTTTACGCTTAATTTCTATTTAAAATTCACTTTTTATAGAGATAATATATGGTCATGGACCATTATTGGCGGATAGTCTATATAGTTGGGATTATACAAAAATAATCAATAGTTGAGATTATTTTCACCGGACCAGCAATAGTTGGGATTATTGTTTTCAATTTTTCCTTTATTTATTTAAAGTCATCTACTTTCGGACTTGAATTAAACAACGTTTCCCTGTGGATTCGACCCGGTATTTTACCGGAATTTATTACTATATCGGCACTTGTACACTTGCAAGTTTAGCCCGGTCAGAGGCTTCTAGCCATTCAACACAGTTCAAAGATGCCTTGGTATGCAGATCTTGCTAACTTTCTTGTGGGCAAAGTTGAACCTGCCGGGATGTCTCGCCACATGATTAAGAGATTGAAGTCTGAAGCCAAGCATTACTTCTGGGATGATCCATACCTATTCAAAATTTGTGCTGACCAAGTTGTGAGAAGATGTGTACCTGAACAAGAAGGATAGGAGATTCTAATGCATTGTCATGCTGGACCCACGGGAGGTCACTTCTCAGGAGAGAGGACTGCCAGGAAAGTTCTTGATTGTGGATTCTATTGGCCCACCATTTTTAAGGATGCTCATGCTTATGCTTTAGCTTGTGATCAGTGCCAGAGGACTGGGAACATATCCCGAAGAGATGAAATGCCACAACACTATATTTTGCCATGTGAAGTGTTCGATGTGTGGGGAATTGATTTCATGGGCCCTTTCCCGAGTTCGAAAGGGAACAAGTTCATAATAGTTGCTGTTGATTATGTGTCCAAGTGGGTGGAGGCCCAAGCATGTTCCACGAATGACACAAGGGTGGTTGTCCGGTTCTTAAAGAAGTTATTTGCACGATTTGGTGTTCCCAGGATCTTGATCAGTGATAGGGGCAGCCATTTCAGAAGTGACGCTATGGCCCGTATCCTTCAGCGATATGGTGTTCAACACAGAAGCGGAGTGGGCTACCATCCCCAGTCTCAAGGTCAGGTTGAAAATTCAAATAGAGAAATCAAGGCAGTATTGGAAAAGACAGTTGGTCGGTCAAGAAAGGACTGGGCTGAAAAGCTTGATGATGCTTTGTGGGCTATTCGAACATCATATAAGACTCCTGTTGGCACCACACCATTCAGGTTGGTTTATGGAAAATCATGCCATCTTCCAGTGGAGGTCGAGCATAAGGCATTTTGGGCTCTGAAGAATGTTGTATTTGACCTTGAAGGGGCTGGAAAGGAGAGATTTTATCAGCTGAATGAGCTTGAAGAGTGGCGTGCTATGGCTTTCCACAACAACCATTTGTATAAGGAGCGAGTGAAGCAATATCATGATAGGCACATCAAGCAATCCCGCGAGTTTAGAGTTGGAGATCAGGTGCTGCTGTATAATTCTAGGTTGAAGTTGTTCCCTGGGAAACTGCGTTCCAGATGGTCAGGGCCATTTACTGTGACTGAGATCTATCCGTATGGCTCCATTGAGTTGTTCTCTTCTCCCATGAATGAACCAGTCAGCCTCAGTATTCATCAAGTCATCAGAATGCGCAGTTCCTGGACATGGCAGCTGTTACTACACTTACTCTCAAGATTGAAGGACTTCAAGTAGCATTACGGGGCAGACTGTGTGCAGGATTCAGCGGCATGTAAGCAATCGAGGAGCTATTTGATGCAGAGATTTGAAGTTATTTTGGAGGGTATTCATCAACGTTTGGCTTGTACGGTAATCTGCCAACTCTTACTACATTGCTAAGAATGTGTGTTTACTCTCATATTACTCCTTGTGTTGATTTGTGTTGATTGTTATTATTCTGACTATGATGTGCTGCCGGGATGAAAATCATTTTATTCATAACTTGCCCCTATTATTTCTGTTTTAATCTTTTCTTTGACCTCGAGGGCGATATCACCCCTAAGTGTGGGGAGGGTTGGTTTTAGCTTGGACATGACATTTGGTGATGAAGTTATTCTGCCCAAAAACATTTTGGAGTGCATGAGGATTTTTCTGGTTTAGCAACGCAACAGAGGTAACTTGTTAATCTTTATTTTCTTTTGTAATCTTCCATCTCCTCCATCTTTCTTGGAAAGAATTAGTAATGGTGTAATCATCGGAGTGGTGTGTATATTCTTGGGAAATGTTGGCATGTTGGATGGTTTGATTTGTGTTGATTAAATTCGGTTTTTACTCGTGATTCACTAGTTCGCATTAATAATTCCTTGACTGGCCAGGTGTTGAAAATCCTTACTCCGTAAGGAGCTCTGCTTTCTAAGCATATCGGGATAACTTCATGCTAAGTAGGCAACTGATTCTTGTAATGGGGTTACACTTCGTGTGTCGAGAATTTCATCCCCGAAATGGGGCTCTGCTCATCTCGCGAATCACCTTGTGTGAGAGTTGAGTACACAGTAATGAGATAAACTCCCAGGCCCTAGAGCTTGAATTAGTCCTGCAATCCAGAACCTGGTCAACTTTACATATTCAAAAAAAAAAAAAAAAGAATCACGAGTATTCCGAGTTTTATCACACAATTCTTGGGTTTTTTTGGAATGATTGGTGGATTGGATTTCACACACCTGCACCGTTGGGACCATCATGCTTTTCTTTACATTTTAGTCGGTTGGAGAGGGATTTTACTTTTGAAAATATTGTTCAACATGTGAATCTTGGTTTCGTTGTTAAGAAAGAAAAGACCTTGTGCAGTCATTTGTTTTGGGTGTGAATGATTTTTGAACCAGGTGTTACATGTGATTATTTTGTTTTCCGTGGGTTTAATGCATTGTTGCTTGGGGGCAAGCAACGCTCAAGTGTGGGGAGATTTGATAGGCTCGTTCCGTTCCTATCTTTTCACCCATATTTGGGTGTTAATTTTTTAATTTTTATAATTAACCGAGTGACTATTGGGGGGTTTGAGTGAAAATTTGCTATTTTTCGGTCCCGGTGGCAGTCATATTGGAAATAGTATTTTTTCTACACAATTTGACATTTTTGGAGTAATTTGATTGTAAAGTTACATATTATTAGCGGGTGTGGTGAGTTGTTATTGTACAGGCCGAGTTTGCGGTGAATATGTTTGGACCAGATCATTTAAGAACTGTTTTTGAAGTTAAGTGCAATCCAAAATGACAAAAGAAGAAGCAATGTTAGCAGCCCAAAAGAAAAAAAAAGGATCAGCTGGGTTTTTCCCTGGAACTGGCAGCCGCACATTCATTCATTCTTTCCTTTTCATTTTTTTTAAGTTAGCCGCAGCATGCTCTACGATTCTTTCTGTTCCTGAAATCAATTAGCCGCAGCAGAGTTTATTTCCATTCTTGCGTTCTGTCCTTGGTGAATCAGCCGCACCAGCAAGAAAGAAAATCAGAACGGTTTCTAAACTGCACTCCTCTTTCAATTTTCTCCAAGTTAATTTAGATTTCAAACATTCATTGTAAGTCAAACATATTTTACATTACTTAGTTTCAGTTTTGAATTAACTTTCGAAGATGTTTTTCTGTAGTTGATAATTAAGAATTTCCCAGAGAATTATTCTACTTCAATTTTTCTAGCCCTTATCATGCTTATCAATATGATTGATAAGCATATTCAGCTTATCAGCTGATCCAGGGAAAAACCCAGCTGATCCTTTTTTTTTCTTTTGGGCTGCTAACATTGCTTCTTCTTTTGTCATTTTGGATTGCACTTAACTTCAAAAACAGTCCTTAAATGATCTGGTCCAAACATATTCACCGCAAACTCGGTCTGTACAATAACAACTCACCACACCCGCTAATAATATGTAACTTTACAATCAAATTACTCCAAAAATGTCAAATTGTGTAGAAAAAATACTATTTCCAATATGACTGCCACCGGGACCGAAAAATAGCAAATTTTCACTCAAACCCCCCAATAGTCACTCGGTTAATTATAAAAATTAAAAAATTAACACCCAAATATGGGTGAAAAGATAGGAACGGAACGAGCCTATCAAGGAGTCTTTTCGAGAGACGGGTGAAAAGGTCTCTTGATAATCTATACCTTCCCTTTGAGTGTAGCCTTTAGCGACCAATCTTTCCTTGTATCTTTCAATGTTTCCCTTTTGGATCTAATTTAGTCTTAAAGACCCACTTGCTTCCAACGGGCTTTTGACCCTTTAGTAATTCAGCAAGTTCCCAAACATTGTTCTTCTCCATGGAAAGAAGTTCTTCACTTATGGCTTCTTTCCAATGAGTCGATTGGTCACAATTAATGGCATCATGGAAAGATACAGGATCTATGACTCTCCCTAAATCAAAGTCGGTTTCTTCATTCAAATATATCAAATATTCATCAAAATTCGTGGGGCGTCTCACCCTTTGAGATCTCCTTAAAGGTTGCTGATTTCCTGAAGTTTCAGTAGTAACAGGCGGAGTTGGTTCAACATTGATTAGAGTTTCATTCGCCTCTTGACTTGTTGCATCATTAATATGAGGCGCATGACTTTCACTATGATCTTCAAGTGAGGAGTTAGATGGAATGGGCATTATAATAAGTGGATTCATTCCTGTACCTTCTTGAAGTTCATCACAAATGTTTGAACCACTACTACTCCCACTAATGTTAGTATTCTCAAGGAATTCAGCATGCCGGGTGTGACACCGCACCCAAACTTCCTTGAAAATTCAATTTAAAATTCAAAGTTTATGTGAATTTCCGGATTACCAAACGATTGTAAAACAATTTATGTTTTACGTAGCGCATGATTGATTATTGTACTGTTCAAACTCGTATATTAGTGTCGGGTTTGCAAATACTTATTTGGGCCTTATTAATGAATATAAGAGCCCAACATTTCTCAAATAATGATACATAACCCTTCAAGACAAGTTGAGGGAGGACGGGCGGCCCAAACATTATTTTGGGCCCAACCCGCTAAAAATAGTAAGTATCCAAGAATGGCGTCCCAGGCTCACTCGAGGGTGACCCACACGGATAGTAGTCCTATAATATGAATGACAATGTCAAAATAAGTGATAGAATGACTAGGGAAGAATACAAATGCCTATGGTCCCCTCTTTGACATTATTGAGCTAAATAATGAGAGTAGGTCTTTCTTCTATAATATTCATCATGTAAATTATTGGGATGATCCTACACATATTGGGGATCAATATTATGATGTGTGGGGTTGACTTGGCCTACATAAATTATAATGAGTACAAAAAGACATCTCATGACAAAGATAAAACATTAGGACCCATCTTTCCATTTTTTGGAAGTATTGGTAGATATTTTGGACTCCAAATTGATTGGGATCAAGTGGGAACCTTTCCACATGAATTGAGTACCTGCAAGACAAAGGAAAAGAGGTGAGATGACTATATGGGGCGGACTCTTGCCTCTTGTACTCAAAAAACTCCAAGAGAAAACAAAAGGGGGAGGTCCACCCCATATTTGATTGCAAACCAAATATCTCCCATGTTCTTTTGTGAGCCACATGCTCTCTTAGCATGATTAAGGTCTCCCATACACTCCCCCCAACACCCAATTCTAACCTTTGGAGATAATAGAGAAGGGGAGAGCCACACACTTCAAGAGAGAGGTGAAGAAGAAGCTGGCTGCAGGTTCGTCTTCCAGTAGATAGGGGTGCTTGTTTGATCCATAACTTGAGCTTCACTTGTCCAAATAAGACGTATAATATACCAAAAGAAAGCTCTCAAGACGAGGAATCCGTGACGGTCTAGTTTGCATCAATCGGAGTAGTGGAAGGATTCCAAATCTTCCTAGCAGAACACGACCTCGCAGAAACAGATTTACTCTTCTAAGTGCGTTTTAACCCCAAAACCTTTCCTTTCATTTTCCCAATGATATGAACGATTTGTGGAACTATTATACACTACTCCAAGTGTATAATATGTCCTTGTAAAGTTATTTTATTGGTGTAAAGGTTAGATACTAACCTAGAGCAAATCTTGGAAAACTAGGAAACGAGTTAGCCGGAAAACACCCATTCTAGGGGCTGTTTTCGTATCAACGATTAGGGGTTGAACTAGCACCTTGAGGAGGGTGTTTAACACTCATTTCCAAGCAAGGAATCAGTTCTCAAACTTCCTTGTCCGAGGCTTTGGTCATTGGATCGAGAAGGAAAGTTTTAAATCTCATTTAAGGTGAGGATTGACATCTAATTGCTTACAACTTGTAGGTTAAGCATGAGATTACCTAAATGCCTAAATCATAATTTTTCATGGATTATGATGATTAAATATTGATGAAATATTGATATAGTTTCCAAAGAATGAAATTGGAAATGATTTGAGGATGTATGAATAATATGAGATTAAATGAGTTATAAATGAACTATTTTGTGAAATAGGGATTTTACTCATGTATGAATTATGTGGATATATAAATGAATATTTATGTATTGAGATTGAATACTTAAGTTGCTGCTACATGCTTATAAATATGTAGAGAATTACAAAATGAGAGTATTTGTATGATAACAATAATCTTAATAGTATTGAAATACTAGTTAGTGATTATTGGAAATTGTTGATAGAATTGATCTTAAGGATTGGATTGTATGAAATGCACTTGAATATACTTCAAGTGTATATAATGAATTAGCATGAGACTAATGTTAAGTTATGGGCAGTCTTTAAGGATGTCCCATGGTAGTTTATTGATATGTCAATTCTAGGCATAGGTTTGCTTAAGAATTGGACCTTGGTGCATGGTGATGTGATAGAGCCGAGCTCTAGAATGCATGGTAAGGTGGTAGACTTGTAGTCTATGCATGGTATAACTAGATCCGAGCTCTAGGGCTTGCGTGGTGATGTGATAGAGCCGAGCTCTATAACGCAAGGTAAGGAAATTGACCCAAGTGACATGAATTGTATGGTTATGTGATATAGCCGAGCTCTAGAATACAATGTCATGTGTTAGGGTTGGACTCTATGAGTTGTCGTGGCTTATAGTCACGGGGAATGGGAATAGTGATTTCTAAATGGACATGGGCCAACGAGCCGACTACTTGACTTTTATATAAAGTAAGTATATTTTCAAACGGGGTAACTTAGGGTTACAATCATAATGTACTATCACCCTATTTGAGAGTCTTGTGTTTGAAATACTTGTTGTATATCTATTAGATGCCTGCCACATTAGTACTTTATAGCCGTATAGAGTACTGACCCCTACGGGGGCGTCCCACCACCATTTCAGGTTGAGGCTCGAGCTTGCTACCTGTGCCCGTTGCTCGGGTGATCCTTTGGAGAGAAGACGTGGTTCGTGCCTTCTCCATTCTGTTTTGAACAATATTAAACATGCTCATGGATATTTTACTATGGGAAAGTTCCCGAAATGGGACTAAAAAAGTTCGAAAATTCCAAAATAGGACTGTCATGTTTTTATTCCCAAAATAGGACTAATTACGGCCAAATTTGGAAAATGCTGCCATGTTTGAAGTCTGGTACTGCCAAAACATGGCAGTAATTAGTCCTATTTTGGGAATAAAAACATGGAAGTCCTATTTTGGAATTTTCAAACTTTTTTAGTCCCATTTTGGGTAATATCTCTTTTACTATAGAGCCTGCGTGCTCATGAATAGCCCTGTGTGCCTTTTTGTTTTAAACAATGTTTTCCGCTACGTTATGAATTACTTATTATGTTTGTTTATGGATGTTATGTGTGTGAATGATATTCAAGACGCCTTGTATAATATGAATGTGTTGGACTACGGTTAACTATTCGTATTGTACGGCGGGTTGTTGACGTGTCCGGGGAGGTCCGGGGCGTGACACCGGGTCTCGACAATTTGGGTAGTGTGAGATGGGCAATAGAACCTATATCCCTTAGATCTCTCGCGATAGCCTATAAAGGAACAACTAATGGTTCTCATGTCAAGTTTCTTCAATTGAGGATTATACACTTTTGCTTCAACCAGACAACCCCACACTTTCAGGTACCGTAGACTAGGTTTGCATCCCGTCCATAACTCATATGGAGTTTTAGGGACATATTTAGATGGTACTCTATTCAATATGTGGGTTGCTGTTTTAAGGGCCTCGGTCCATAAGAATTTGGGAAGATTTGAGTTAGCCAACATACTTCGGACCATATCCATAAGAGTCCTATTCCTCCTTTCGGCAACCCCATTTTGTTGAGGGGTGCCAGACATGGTGTAACACCCCCTACCCGGCCCGGAAGGCTCGGGAAAGGGAGCGCTACCCGCAGTGCCGGAGCACCAAAGCGTTGACTGTCTTTTCCATTCCTTTTTATTATTTCATATATGAATACTTATATTTTTAAAAAGAACTAATGATAGTAACTTTATGAAATAGTAATTTTATGAGAGTTTATAATTGCGGAAGCATCCATATTGTATACATAACAGGAAAATACTTAGTTTTGCTGTTACACTATACTAATATGCTAAATACATATTTATTACTAATTGAAATATTACACTATACATAATTGAAATATTACTAATATGCATGCAAGTGTGACTCGCTGATTGGCAGGTTGCTCCCAAATGCTTTCCTCCTTCAGCTTTGCCTCGTATCGACTATGTACCTACGCGAAGGACAAAAATCCAACGCGCTAAGCAAATCTTGCTTAGTGGTATTCATTCTTTCTCCATACAATCTCAATATAAAATATCACATAATAAATCAACAAAAAAAATGACATTTCAAATGTAAATCATACATATGGAAATGTATACTTACACAAAATGATTTTACCCGTTTAAATTTTACCCGTTTAAAATTCTCAGAAAAATCCTTTTTGTTCAAACTAGCTAGCTATTTCAATTTATTCCCTTTTGTCCAAATTAGTTACTTTATGTATTTCAAAATGTACAATATTCTCATTAGGACTCTACTCTTTAGTTGGGCGGTTAATAACCCATAATTCTCTCTATAGTTTATAAGGGAATATTCATAGCATATTTTTCTTTTAGCTTAAATTCATAACTTAATTCAGCATTTGTTTATCTCGTTGTCTCCCATATTCAATATTAATTGGCTTAATTCATCAGAATAAATGATTTTATGGACAAAATATAATCCTTCAATTGAAGATAATGTTACATTATCTTATCGTCGTCTTTCAATTTCATATTCATATTATGCTTTCATTTTCTAAATTTCTATGTGTACACTTTTCATCAATTCTTTCGGCCTCCATTTTCACATCACCGTATCATAATCGAATTCAATATTCCATTTCACATTCCTCTGGTCTCACTTTAATTTCATTTGCTCAATTCTCATCTTTTGCTCAGTTTCATTCTCCATCATATTTTCCTGTTTTCACACTTTTATCTTTTTATCACATTTCTGGAATTCTACTCCTTAGTTTAATGGACCGGATAAACGGGGTGTTCTCATCTTTGGTACTGTCCACTCGGTGGCTACGGACCATCAGAGAACTATTTTGGCACGGACCACTCGGTGGCTCTGGCCGGGGTTCGTTTGGGTACTGTCCACTCGGTGGCTACGGACCGTAAACGAACATATTTGGGTACTGTCCACTCGGTGGCTACGGACCCGTATAGGAGTACGCGTGTATCAAATATCAAGATTTGGGTGCTGTCCACTCGGTGGCTACGGACCCGAAATAATTGATCAAATTCTACGGCCGTGTTTTATCCCTATTGGCATGCCAATGTAACCTATCCAAATCCATCAACAAGGTTTCAAATTCCATTTGTTTTTATCCAATTAAATTCAATCTGTGTCCTTGCTATTGTTATAAATATAATTTTCTAGTTCAAAACAATATCATTATAATCAACTTAGTAGATTACTTATGACATAATGATGTTTTAAA
This sequence comes from Cuscuta epithymum, assembly GCA_945859915.1. NCBI lineage: Eukaryota > Viridiplantae > Streptophyta > Magnoliopsida > Solanales > Convolvulaceae > Cuscuta > Cuscuta epithymum. Next base: position 828,388 of record CAMAPF010000043.1, read on the forward strand.
TGAGGTTACGTACGAAATTAAATACATTTTGCTCATGTCTTCAATATATATATGTCGAATATAGATTTCTCAGTGTGTGGAATTGACTTTATTATTAATCTCACTTCGAAATAACTATCTATACGTATGCATATAAAAATATAAGTGCTTTAATAAATTCAATTCACCTTAATATATACTCCTTACCTCTGTTCTAAAAATCGTTCTAGGCGCCCGACTAGTCCCCGCCTAGGCGCTAGGCGGTGGTAGGGCGCCCCGATTTTCGTCTAGGCGCTCCGACTAATTGGTTTGCCGTCTAGGTGAATTAGTCGGCCGCCTATGGCGCCTAGTTGCCCGCCTAGAGCGCCTAATCGGCCGCCTATGCCGTCTAGATTCGACGAACATTACTTCACCTTTTAATTTTAATTTTCCAAGCGATATACATACTTTAACTTTAGCCATTGATATAAAGAAATGAAGTTGTAAATTATGATAAAACTATATAGTTTGTATATATACCTAAAATTTATCATTATTTATATTTATAACATAATGAAGTTAAGTGATTAGTTATCATATACTACGTATGATTAAATGTGATAATTCTATCATTCATGTTTGTTAATGTATATGTATATATGTATTTTATACACACAAAAATACAATATTACTTATCATATTTATGCAAAAATGTAGATAAAAATGTAATTTCTATGTTTCCGACTAGTCCCCGACTAGGCGCCCGCCTAGGCGCCTAGGCGCTAGGCACTGGGCTAGCGCCCGACTAACGCCTAGCGACTTTTAGAACATTGCTCCTTACTATACTACTATGTATTAACTCTACAATATGAAATGATACTTTATCTCTACATGTACTAATTAATGGTATAAACTTCACAATAAAACTTTGAAGTACAACAATGTGATAAAACATAAAAACGTGAGAAGGGAATGAACACAAACCTCCAAAATGCAAGGTGTAATTTTCTCTGGAATCCTTTCATCCTCAATCTACCATTTCCTTCGTTTTGTTTCTTCCGGATGACCCTCCCTCTCTTCAATTCATTTTCTCAAATCTCATTGTTTCATTTTAATTAAGTACTAATAACTAACATTATTTTAGTTTTTGCAGCTCAGATCAATTCCATGAATGAGCAGGTGTATATTTATAATTGCATGTATTTTTGTTTGCTCGTGCATGGTCTTAGCCGCGTGTCACCAACAAGCAGACTGATTTTGTCAATTATATGTACTAAGTATTTTATTTATCTTTTTTTTTATTATATTGTTTTTGTGCTGTCCCTTTTTGCATGAACTGCATTTTACCTCACAGAGAAGTGAAGCCACGTAGCTTTTTCTGGGGCTATTTCTGGACCGCGCGGTGTGCGGTTCAGACCCCTCAACTTTTTGCTCTCAGAATCGCCCGCGGAATGCTCTTGGACCGTTTTCTTGCCATTTTCTTCACGGTTTGTTCCCAGATACTTGTTTAATCAATCCAAAGGTCGATTCTTCATCAAATCTTCGCCGTGAACCTCCCAGTGGCCTCTAAAACTCTCAAATCTCTCTCGAATGTTCTCCAACTCTTCCCGATTGCTTTTCAAGCGTCGGTGCCGGACTCTAAATTCCTGATTTTGACTCCAAACAACACAAAACTCGAACCAACGCCCGGTAAACATAACTTGAGCTAAAATTGAGACTTGTAACACCTTAATGTTACGATTAGGCAAAGATAAACGATAAATTAAGAGCAAGAACACAAGAATTTACGTGGTTCACACAATCGGTCGGGTCCATCTCCTGACCCGACCAAAACAGAAAGTGAAACCTTCGCTGACCCGGTCGGGTCCATCTCCTGACCCGGTCGGGTCTCACGTTCCAGTGAGTTCCCAGGTCTCTGCTTCAACATACCCAGTCGGGTGACCTAATATACCCGGTCGGGTAACTCCTTGAAAATTCAGAACAAGACTCCATCTTCAACAATCTCCCACTTGGAGGCTTGGTCAACAATTGTCTGCCATCCAAGAACATGTATCTTCTGTAAAACCCCTGATCTCTCTCTCTCTCTCTCTCTCTCGTCCACGCCTTCTCATCAAGTATCTGGAAGGCCCGTTGAAGCCATGCATAGCTTCAACTTCTCCGTTGTCACTGCCTTGGTAAGCATGTCTGCTGGATTCTTCGTACCAAGGATCTTCTTCAAACTTATAGTACCATCTTCAATCAATTCTCGAATGAAATGATCCCGCATCTTGATGTGTTTCGTTCTGCTGTGAAACACCGGATTCTTCGCGAGATGAATAGCACTCTGGTTGTCACAATATAGACCGCAATCTCCCTGCTTCATGCCCAATTCTGAAAGAAAGTTCTTCAACCAGATCAACTCTTTGGCCGCTTCAGCAATGGCCATATATTCTGCTTCTGTGGTTGAAAGAGCTACGCTCTTCTGTAGTTTAGACATCCAACTGATTGCCGTACCTCCAATAGTGAATATGTAACCCGTAGTGCTCTTCCCGGAATCATGACAGCCTCCCAAATCAGCATCGACAAATCCTTCTAGAATTAAGCCATTCTTCCTGAAACATAGGGCAGTTTTAGAAGTACCTTTCAAGTAGCGTAACAGCCACTTAACTCCTTCCCAATGTTCCTTCCCTGGATTTGACATGAACCTGCTAACAACTCCCACTGCATGAGCAATGTCCGGCCTTGTTGACACCATCGCGTACATCAAGCTGCCAACGGCTGATGCATAAGGAACTTTAGCCATTTCTTCTTTGTCTTCATTGGTCTTTGGAGACTGCTGCTTGGAGAGTTTCAACTGACTCCCTAACGGTGTACTCCTTGGTTTGGCATCCGTCATTCTGAACTTCTAAAGGACTTTCTGAATGTACTTCTGCTGTGAAAGCTTTAAAGTACCTTCCACCTTGTCTCTGACTATGCTCATGCCAAGAATCTGTCTCGCCTCCCCTAAATCCTTCATCTCAAATTCTTCGGACAACTTCTTCTTGAGCTTGTTGATCTCCTGCATGTTTGCTCCAGCCACCAACATGTCATCAACATACAAAAGAAGAATAATGTATGATGATTCGAGTTTCTTCAAGTAACAGCAATGGTCCATCTTGCATCTAGTGTACCCATTCCGCTGCATAAAACTGTCAAACTTCAAGTACCACTGTCTAGGAGCTTGCTTCAGTCCGTATAGACTCTTCTTGAGTTTGCACACCAACTTCTCCTTACCACTCACTGGGAAACCTACTGGTTGAGCCATGTAAATGTCTTCTTCAAGGTTGCCATGAAGAAAGGCAGTCTTTACATCCAGCTGCTCCAAATGCAAATTTTCAGCAGCAACGATACCAAGGATCAACCTGATAGTAGTCATCTTCACAACCGGAGAGAAGATTTCATTGTAATCAATTCCCTTCTTCTGTTGGAACCCTTTGACAACTAACCTCGCCTTGTATCTTTTGCTTCCATCTGCTTCATCTTTGATTCTGAACACCCACTTGTTCTCCAAAGCTTTCTTTCCCGGTGGTAGCTTGACTAAGGACCAAGTTTGGTTCTTGTCAAGTGAATCTAACTCATCTTCCATGGCCTTCTTCCACTGTATGGAATCTTTCATGGTCAACGCCTCTGAGTAAGATTCTGGCTCTCCATTCTCGGTCAGCAATAGGTAATTTGCTGAAAGAGAATATCTGTTAGGAGGTCTTCTGATTCTAGTGGACTATCTAATGTGTGGAGTAGATGCCTCTGAACTCACACCATCTTCATCACTCCCACTATTTTCAGACATTCCTGTATCTCCTGAGCTCCCACTGCTCCCTGAGCCTCCAGTCATCTCATCACAACCAGCAGGTTGTGCTATGTCGTCTTCAGTCATCCCGGCAAACACCACTTGTTGCTTGTTTTCTGGTTGCTTGGCTTTGCTAGTTTCAGCTGCAAGACCATCTTTATACAGGGCATTCTCGTTGAAAGTGACATCTCTACTTCTGATAACCTTCTTGCTGTGGTTGTCCCAGAACCTGTAGCCCATGTCATCCATCCCGTACCCAATAAAGATACACTTCTTTGCCTTTGCCTCGAGCTTGTCACTATCTGCATCTCTAACTTTGACATAAGAAATACAACCAAAAACTTTCAAGTGAGTAAGAGATACCTCTCGACCTTTCCATTCCTCTTCTGGAATTTTGAAACCTATGGGAGATGAGGGTCCTCTGTTGATCAAGTATGCTGCTGTGTTCACCGCATCGGCCCAGAACATCTTTGGAAGTCCTGCATGCAATCTCATGCTCCTGGCCCTCTCATTCAGTGTTCTGTTCATCCTCTCTGCAACACCATTTTGCTGTGGTGTTTCTGGAACCGTCTTCAGCATTCTGATGCCCTGTTCAGCACAATACTCTACAAACTCTGTGCTACTGTACTCACCCCCATTATCACTCTTTAAACACTTAATCTTGAGATTTGTTTCATTCTCAACTGCAGCCTTGAACTTCTTAAAAGTGTTAAAGACATCAGATTTATTCTTAAGAAAATAAACCCATACCTTCCGTGTACAGTCATCAATGAATGTAACATAGTACCGGGAACCTCCAATCGAAGAGACCTTTGTAGGTCCGTAGACATCTGAATGAATCAACTCCAGCCGCTCAGTCTTGGGTTGTTGTCCCGTCTTCACAAAGGTTACCCTCTTTTGCTTGCCTAGAACACATGGCTCACAAAAGCTCAACTTTGAATTCTTCAAATCTGGGATTTTGCCCTTTGAAGACAGCATCTTCATTCCGTTCTCACTTATGTGCCCAAGTCTTTGATGCCACAAAGTAGAGACCCCTGTATCTTCAACTGCTGCGTTTGCTCCATCTGTGGACACTTCAACCATGTACAGTGTACCATGCTTCTGTCCACGAGCAATGACCAGCTTTCCCTTTGTCACCTTCCATTGCTTGTTGCCAAAACTGACGTTATGGCCTTCCTCATCAAGCTGTCCAACTGAGATCAACATCTTCTTCAGGTCTGGAATATACCTCACATCTTTCAACCTCCAGGTTGTACCCAAAGTGGTACTGAGATCAACATCCCCAATACCCGTGATCTCCAGGGATTTGTCATCCGCCAAACGAACTCTTCCGTTGTAGGGCCTGAAATTTTTCATCAAATCCCTGCAATGACAAGCATGAAACGACGCACCTGAATCCATGATCCAGGACTCAATTGAATTCTCAACGCTGCAAATTAGAACATCTTCATAGTCCTCTGCCACGTTAACCTCCTTCTTGCCTTTGTCTGCAGAGGCTTTTGGGCACTGATTTCTGAAGTGTCCATTCTCCTTGCAATTCCAACAATTGATGTCCTTCCTATTCTTGGATTGACCTCTCTTCCTCGACTTTGATCTTCCCTTCTTGTTACCCCCTCTAGTGGATTTTCTGCCCCTATCTTCAGTACTCAACAAACTGTTGGAGCTATCCCCCGAACTCCTCCTCCGGATATCCTCACCAAGGATTAAGTCACGAATACCTTCAAAGGTAAGCTTAGTGGTTCCAGATGAACTACTAACTGCTGTGACTGTACCGGACCTACTATCGGGCAAAGATGGTAACAAAAGTAACGCTTGAACTTCATCATCGAATTAAATCTCAACCGAGCCTAACCTGGATATGATTGAATTAAACTCGTTGATGTGATCTGTCACGGATGCACCTTCCTTCATCCTTGTGTTCACCAACTGTCAGATTAAGAAAACCTTGTTGGCAGCTGAGGGTTTCTCGTACATATTGGATAACGCCTTGAGAAGTCCGAACGTTGTCTTCTCGTTGACGATGTTGTAAGCAACGTTTTTCGCCAACGACAACCTCACCACACCAAGAGCCTGTCGGTCCAACAAGTTCCACTCTGCCTCCGCCATCGTCTCTGGTTTGTTCTCAGACAAGGGTAGATGAAGCTTTTTCTGGTAGAGATAATCCTCGATCTGCATCTTCCAGAAAGCGAAATCTTGACCATCAAATTTATCGATCTTAACCTTCCCTTCGTCAGCCATAGCTCTGATACCAATTGTTACGATTAGGCAAAGATAAGCGATAAATTAAGAGCAAGAACACAAGAATTTACGTGGTTCACACAATCGGGTTGATTGTGCTAGTCCACGGCGAACGAGAGAGAGGATGTATTATTATCAGCGTCCCAAGGGGTTTACAAGTACATAAGAGTCGTTTAAATAGGTTTAAGAAAACCTAAACTGAGATTAGAGCCGTAGGCCCTGATTAAAATTAAGCCCGTAATTAAAAAATCCCGTAGACCCGGTCGGGTGCCCCCCTTGACCCGGTCGGGTCTCTTCACAAATTTCATGCCCGGGCTGATACCAGGGCGGGTATCCAAAACAGAAAGTGAAACCTTCGCTGACCCGGTCGGGTCCATCTCCTGACCCGGTCGGGTCTCACGTTCCAGTGAGTTCCCAGGTCTCTGCTTCAACATACCCGGTCAGGTGACCTAATATACCCGGTCGGGTAACTCCTTGAAAATTCAGAACAAGACTCCATCTTCAACACTTAAAGCTAGGAAAACCATCAAAAGCCGATCCCAACACGCATCAAATGCGTGTCTAAATACGAAATTATCACCCCCTATCTGAATGTTGTGATAGTAATTTAAGCATATGTTTTGGCGATAAAAAAATGCTTATACGGGACCATATATGAATTCTTCACAATCTTAATATTTATTGAAATGTAGAAACCATCAAAATAAATATTTGTTATTAAATTTATTTATTCCTGTCACACTTTCAACTCTTTTTACCAAACAAGTCTATTTAATTCAACTACCATTTTAGATTAAGCACTTCAAATTGAAATTCATAATAGATAGTATAATACTACCTCCGTCCCATTTTATGTGTCATATATGTTTTGATTTGACACAATTATTAATAAAATGACTGAAAAAGTAAAAGTTGTAATTTGGATTTGAGTATAATAAAGTGAAATGTTATATAAAACACATTTCTTTCCAAAAAGAAATGTGAAACTTCTTTCGAGACAATCGAAAAAGGAAAATATGACAGGTAAATTCGAGAGAGGGAGTATTGAAGTAGATCAGGCGAGCTAAGAATAAACTCTTGAGCAATCATAGCAAATGTAAAAAGGAAAAAAGAAGAAACTAGGACAAATTCTCTTAAAATTAAGAGCAGGGTTTATAGAGTGTCATCAAAGCAATAATTATTCAAAAATGTTTGAGGTACACACTTTGTGTACACACTTTGTGTACACTCGTCTGTCTCTTAAGAAAATTTTGTCTGTCACAGACAATTCATATATGAGTTGTCTGTGACAGACAAAATTTTCTTAAGAGACAGACGAGTGTACAAAAAGTGTGTACACAAAGTGTGTACCTCTAGCATTTCTCATAATTATTTGGTTCCGGGAACTTCAAGGATAGAGTGTCATTTTTTTTTATATTAAAAGCGGGGGAAGCCGATGGGACATTGGACGTTAGCACAGGAAGCTTTAGCTGGAGCGCCGTTATAAGTGAGGCTCACATCGGCCGGGTTTAAAGCTATGTCTTGACACGGCTGGGCGCGGCTGCAATCCAATTTGACGCCAACCGCCGTCTCCGACGTCCCTTTAATGTCTACAAACGTCACATTGCTGATCATGATGCCGGACTCTTCCCCGGGGAAACAGAGCTGCCGATCAGGTTTTGAACAGTAGCGCTGGTCAATGAGAATGGGGTTCCAAACATTGTCCATCGTCACGTCCTGGACCCAGACGTTTTTCACAAACCCGCTGCTCGCAGCCCTTGCCCATGTCTTGATTCTCACGCCGTTTAGGGTTTCCGTCAACCGAACATTTCGTATCTCTATCTCTTCAACTTCGGAAGTGGTTGTCCCCTCCCCTCCTAGACTCCCAATGCTGCACCACACGTATAAATAACACAGTACGGAGTAATATATTAACCCCGGCCACCACCAACTCAAATTACTTTTATTAATTAATAAAAAAAAGAATACTTATACAGTTTTACCGAACAAAAAAATGATACTACGTATGTTTAATACAAGTACACAAATAATTGAAAAGATACTTTTATGAGCTTTTTTTAGTAACAGTTAGTTTTTAATATAATGAACGAAAAGTTCTTAAAAGAAAATTGTGGTAGTTGTTGGATAAAAAACTGATTATATTATTTAATTCTGCTTAGTATAAAAGGTGTTGGAGCTAATTAATGCTAAAATCTTTAAACTTTTCTTGGACGCTAAATTGACTGTATGTAGCATCTAAAAATAGATCTTTTATTTTTAAAAATCTCTTAAAATTGTTATGTCAAACGTACAACTAGAAACTTTCATTGACTTTTTAAAATTGATTTTTATTCCTTTTTCGTAGTGAAAAAAGTACTATTTCTTTTACTTGTTGACGTGCACTTGTCGTGAGGTGCACTCAAAATAAATATCAATACGACAAATATACGTAGTATATTGAAGTAAGGTTCGTATCCACAGGGAAAGGAATACTTTTCTTCTTATAGAGACAATTAAGTAATAATAAAGGGGGGGGTTTATATTTGGTTGATGAACTTTAAATTATGTTTAACACGAAGATGAACGAGTTATGTAGTTTAATTAATGAGAAGAAGGCTTGGCTTTGCTTGTATCCACTTAATGAAATGTTCGTCGATCCCGGTTATATCTTTAACTATCTTCCTCTCGAATACTCAATCGAGGAGTATATCCAATTCATCGAGGGTAGTTATTAATAACGAGACGCGTTCATTAATAAAACTTACTATCAAGTCAATATAGAACACGCGCCGTATATTTACTTGGTAGTAGCAATAAAATCAAGATGAAAACGATTGAGATTGATAACCTTAACACAAGCGGTTTATCGGTTTAATCAATATAATTAATTCCCCTTGGCTTACTAACCATGAGACGCATGCATTAGCAACCCAAGTTTACTACCGTGAAAGGACCGATTTAATAACAAGCGTATTAATCGACCGATTCTAGTATTAATTAATATATGAAACAAAACTAGTTGATCCTTTAAGCATTGCTCAAAATAGTAATATGTAATAGGAATAAGAATTAATTAATATTCAAGGAAGAAGATCAAAGAAAATAACTCACAACTTACAAATTCATTAAGCTTCAAAGTAGCAAAACCAAGATGGAAGAGTTTAGCTCCTCATTTGGAGACTAAACATGATAAAAATATAAAGAAAGAACTTGTCTAAACTGAGCTTAGAAGTATATAGGAATTGGTATCCTCTTGTGAAGGGAAGGAGGTGTATTTATAGGCTTTTGGGGCATCCAGCTCGGGTACTCGATCGAGTACACTATTATACCCGATCGGGTATATGTAGAATGGTGAATTCGAGCTATACTCGATCGATCTCTGGTGGAAATCTATAGCCATACCCGATCGGGTGTGTCGGTGTACCCGATCGGGTATGACAACAGAACGTGGCCAAATCTTTCCTGGCATGTTCCTTTGTTCCCGGATCATATCTGAGAAAATCAGTTTGGTACCCGATCGAGTATAAGGTATACTCGACCGGGTACAGGTCAAAATCAGGAACTTTCCCTCTTTTTTGTCTTGTATTCTTGCACCTTCCTTCACCAATGATCAGTTGATTGATCTTGGACCTGTTTGAGCTTAGAATGAACCTAATCTAAACAAATTACATGAATTTAACAAATTACGCTATTACACCAAAAGTGTGTAATTTCCGAAATATTAAACAACCAAACTAGCTAAAAACATAAACATACATACGGAAATTACAAGCGTATCACTTGTCAAGGGAGATGACATTATATAAGCCCATGTTAGATTGATTAAGAATTAGCATATGTTTGGCAAAACTAGTTGAAAAGATACTTTTATGAATCTTTCAGTTACTGTTAACTTTTAGTGACCAATTTTTTTAATTAGATGGTAGTTTTTAGAAAAAAAGCTAAGTGTTTGATATAGTTATTTTTGATATACAAGTTACTGGGACTAATTAATGCTATAAGCTATAAACTTTTCTTGAATGCTACTCATTGTATTATGTAAAATTAGAAACTTTAAGAGACTTTTTAAATAGTATAAAATGTATTAAACAATTTAAACATGCACTTAATCAGATATAACAAAAGATTATATCACGAGTAAAGAGTATGTTATGATCACATAAATAAGGTAGATTCTATGGTACTCATAAGGTACCGTACCTTTGTCCACATGGACCAATTAAAATCATGCAGTTGAATTATTTAAATCTAAATTAAAAGGGATTTAATGATTTGGACCAATCAAATGCATGGTAGGTACGATACCCCATTTTTTAAATGGGTACCGGAGTTGTCACCATAAATAAAACCATCCATTGTGTCAGATTTATTCACTTTTGTTCCTTTTTGTAGTGAAAAAATTAAAGTATCACGTTTCTTTTAACTAGACTAGAAAGGGAGATGCAATACATAGTCACAATACCTTATTCCATGGCCGGGACCGCAATCGATGTTTTCAATCCGCACGGTCTTGACATCGGGGCCAATAGAGATGCAGTCGTCGCCGGTTTCCATATCTGAATCAGTGATGGTAACTTGAGAAGAAGATTGGATATGTATTCCGTCAGTGTTGTAAGCGTTCTCCTTTGCTATTAACTTCACATGTCGTATGGTGGCCTTTATTGTCCCCATAATTGTGATATGAAACATTTGACTATCACGTGAGGTTAGTCCCGTAATCCCCACATTCTCCGAGTTATAAAAAGCCAATGACTGAAAAGACATTCAAACATAACAATAAAGTATGCATGTAACAATAATAATTTCTCAAAAAAAGGACGACACCCCAGCCCGAGGACCGCAGTACCGATCGGACAGCTAACTGAGAGGATGTAAATTGAACATTAATCACAAACTGACAAATAGCGAGAGTGACTCAGTCCTGGTACTTGCAGAGGTCGGCCCTATATGCATTTTTACATGGTTAATTCTTCTCGCATTTTCCGTGATTCGAACGTGAGGCTTACCCCTTATAGAACCCTCTATCTACCGTTGATGAGCTACGCCCACCGGAAACAATAATACGAGTATATAATTTCTCAGTAGTTAGGTTAAATCCTAAATTGTATACATCTACCGTTTGACTATTATCATGTTGCTCTTAGAATTACTTGGAACTGAAATTTTATGATCTGGTTTAATATGATCTGATTTAGTTTAGAAATGCAATCAATCCAATAATTAAAAACATTCTTTTGTTGGGACATTCTTTTGAAACCTATGGTATCAACTCTTCTTAATGTCAAGATCCTTGATTGGGATGAGAAACGAACCTGCGACCTCCTCTTTGGGAGATCAGCAGGAATGCCATCATACCACAAGTACTTGGCATAAAAAACATTCTTAAAATGCCCATCAATTACTTACCGAAAGAGCTTGAGGGCATTCATTAAAATAATCACTTGGGTGAGCCCATTTGCATTCCCAAACAGAGGGACCTCCGCCCAATAGGACTCCGCCGTTAATGAAAACGTTTTTGACATTTGAGAACATGATCCATGCGTCGATTTTTGTCGTAGGTGCCCGCCGCACAAGTGTTCCCATTATATTGAACGTTATGCCATGCATGTTGTTGCATTTACCAAGTGCACCGTCGAGAGTAATGTTTCCAAGACTGAAGCTTCCCTCTGGTACGACAATGGTGGCCGGCCCGTTCGACCCGCAAGCCTCATCCCAGGCCTCGAGGAAGGCTCTCGTCGAGTCGCTCAGGCCATCGGGATTTGCTCCGTAGCTCTCGATGTTGTACATTGCATTTATCGCCATTGTAGTAGTCCCTAACAAAACCACGGTTGTCAAAACTAGTGGCAAATACAAACATATTCTCGCCATTTTTTTGTTTTCAGAAAAAGCAAAAGATCAAATTAATAGATAGTACTAAGTACTTAATTATATGTGTCAAGATGAGATGAAGATATAAGAGATGGTGATGTGAAATGAATAAGCTTTGGATCAAATATATGGTGCTTATATAGGCAATTTGAGGGAAAGTTTGATCATGGTAATCGGTGCATTTTCAGATTATTAATTTGTAACAGTTATTATGCTGACAAACTAAAGCCCCAAATTAAGACAATAATTGGGCGCCATCGCCTTTTTAAAAGTTAATTTTTCTACTATGGATATGATTAGTATATGAATGATCTCATATATGACTTAACAAACGTCGTTGCTTGTTTGAATCAGGCGAGCAAGCATGTGACAATTTGGTGGCGGCTCCTCAACGCCAGAAAAATTTTGAGGTGTGGTTAACCACTTAATTTATTATTTATTCATACATAATTTGTTTATTACTTCATCTCAACTCTCAAGTACTTCTGAAACAAAGAGGTGTGCAAATTTGATTTTGTTTTTATGTCTTCACTTAATTGAAATGTTCGAATCAATGATTCGATATCGAATTTACATATTTAGGATATACATTGAAATAAGTAAATGGCCATTTAAACATACACAAAAACCTAATTCATGCGTAGTATTTGATACGTATGTAGTACGTATTTCATAAGAAACTGATACTACTAAGACATTGGAGTAGAAAAGTAAAATTGTGTTGAAAAAAATGTAAATTTCAAATTAAATTAGGACAAAGCAAGGTGAGTAATATTTATGTATTTACTCGGTTAGTTACTCAATTATTCATTCATTCATTCATTCATTCATTCATTCATTCATTCAATATTGTTACTTGGATTAAAATTTGTTGGTCTAGTCTTGTGTGGTCTGGTCTGAGCTGATCTGGTCTGGTAACTGTCTGATCTCTGTGTATTTTATAATTATGGAAGTCTAGTCTGATTTGGTCGAGTCTGTTTAAGTTTAGTCTGGCCGGTGTGATCTGAAACTGAAAACAATCCAAATAAAAGCGTCCTTATTCATTAATTTTAGAGCCCATGAGATGCATGATCGAGATCTAATGTGTCAGAATCTCATTTATGTGCATTTTTTAAAATTTGACTCAAGTTTGACTTGAAATCTAATTTTGATATAATTTCACTTAAAATTTAAAATCAAATTAGGACAAAGCTAGGTGAGTAATATTTATCTGTTTATTTATCCGCTGTTCATTCTTTTTTTTTTGGAAGAAGGTGGCTTATATTAATAAGAATGAGCGTAAGCAGGTAACAAACAGACAAAGAACCTCATGTCTACCGTCTGCCCTTGAACCAGACTTAGAATCTGCCACCTCAAAAGAAGCATCCAGATTCGCTGATCCTGAATTGGGCATACCTGAGCCAATGACTGGTAAACTATGCTCTTCACCATCCTCCTCTGAGTTCTCTTGTTCCTGCTCCTTCCCGCCCCAGGTCCTCCTCCTTTTATGTTTCCCTTTGCCACTGCTTAGTGCCCCTGCATCCTCAGAAGCTACCTCCTCGGTCCTATCCTGGAGCTTTCCCTGTTTGTGGCCCGGACCCTGTCCCTGCACCTCCGTGGAAACACTCTGTCTACCTGTTTGGTCTCTCCTCATTCCGCCTTCACTGAGCAGCCACTGACTACCGCTGGAAGGGCGGGTCCTTCCTCCTCCCGCCCTGAGCCAAGACCCAAATGATTTCACACCCGCTTTTTCTCCAAGCTCATACAGCAGAGGACAAAACTTCTCAGCGTGTCCAATTATACCACTTGCAAAGCAGAAACTAGGTAGCTTCTCATACCTGAAATCTACCCAGTAGCCCTCCCTTTTGCTCTTTTTCAGCGTGAGTCTCACCTTTAGAGATTTTTTCACATCTAGCAAAACACGCACCCGCATATAGGCTTCTTTTTTCTCAGCATACTGGTTATCATCCCAACTCCCAAGAGACATAACTACCCAAATCATTCCCAATCTTACGAGCATACCCTAAATTCGAAAAACCATAAGGGATGTTGTGGACTTGAACCCAAAATTCAACTGTATCAAGATGAATTTTCAAGGGCATGTCACCTAATTTAATACGAAGTAGCTTTTAACACCACTAGATTCTGATCAAACAACCACAGATCGTCATTCAACACACGATTCATATCTATAACGTGATAAAAAGTAAAGAGATACCTCTTTTCCCCGATATCTTAGATGAGCACACCTATACCCGGACGCCACAAAGACGCCATGAGGTCCCGGAAGACCGAGAATTTGACCGCCTTGTCTGTGAGAATCGTGCCTACCACTGGATAAGTATCCGCTTCCTTCTTCGTCGCCTCACCATTGGGTTCGCCCTCTTCATCGTCATCCAGCAATAGCTCCTCCCCCAAATTGTACAGCCCCATCTCATTTATTTTCCCAGTCAGCTTCTCCACCGTTCTGACTCCATCTGCCATAGACGACTCACCTTCGTGGTATCCGCCTGCCGAGCTCGAAGTTATACGACCTCGCAACTGTTCCTGCCGCGGTATTCCCGGACTTATCGTGCCACCCTGTATCAGCGACTCCTTGCTTTCCTCACGTTCGCCGTTGCTCGCCATTCTATCGATCGATCGAAACCCGCACTAGAAACGGCGGAATACTAAACCCTACTGCCGAGGGTATGGCCGCATTTTGTCCGCCATTCATTCTTCTTCATCGATCTTCTTACTTACGCACTTAGGATGTTTTTACTGAAATTTGCTGATCTGATCTGGTGTGGTCTGATCTGATCTGAACTGATCTGGTCTAGTAAATGTTTGATCTCTATGATCTCTATGTATTTTATAACTATGGAAGTCTAGTCTGGTCTGATTTGGTCAGGTCTTTTTAAGTATAGTCCGATCTCGTCTGAGACTGAAAACAGTCCAAGTAAAAACGTCCTTATTCATTAACTTTAGAGCCCGTGAGATGCATGAGCGATATCTAATATGTGAGAATCTCATTTAGGTTAATCTAATTTTGATGTGCATTTTTTAAGTTTGACTTAAGTTAGACTTGAAATCTAATTTTGATATAATTTCACTTAAAATTTAGTCACGGACTTAGTCACGGATTTGTCCGTCACTACGCAAAACCGTGTACATTACGCGTCCAAACCGTGTAAATGACGTGTAGAGTACGCGTGCGAATAATTTTATTAAATTTAGTCACGGAATTAGTCACGGAATTAGTCACGGACATTTCCGTGACAAAATTTATCCGTACAGATTACCGTTGGGAATTAATTTCTGAGCGCTGGAAAATTAAATTTTTTTAGTAGACACGGATTTAGTCACGGATTTGTCCGTGACTAAGTCGCCGGTGTAAAACAAACCCTGCCGGAAACGGAATCGGAGCTATCGGACCATTTTAGTCACGGATCTGTCCGTGACTAATTTATTTTTTAAATATCCGTGACTAGTCCGTGACAAAACTAGTCACGGACCAAATCCGTGACTAAAATCCGTGACTATAACGCTGTTTTTTTGTAGTGTAAAATCCTTTGGTTTAATTAATGTTTGTACATATTCATTCATGTGCATGGCGGTATGACAAAGTTTGGTGTGCAATTCAAAAGTCATTTTGATGATATCAATTACGAAGTACCCGTATTATTCTTCACAAAAATAAGTAAACTTATATAAAAAAAAAAGCATAATAATAAGTCTATCTATTTTTTGTGTGATAAGTCTATCTATTTAATACACCAAATAAGATATAATAGCTTTTTGTTTAAAACTATAGGTGTAGTTAAAAATTAAATGGTGAAAGTCAAAATTCAAATGAGAACCATGCTTAATGTGAGAAGCTTGCGAAGTGAGATCGAACACCATCTTTAACTTAATACTCCCTCCGATTCAAAAACAAGTTCCACTTCACTATTCATTGGTCAACTTAAGTCACTCCTAATCTTTTATTATATATATCAAATTTTTATTAAATTGAAATTTTCTTGATCAGGTTTTGTAGCGGTTTTAATTAGTTTCTTAATATTTACTAAAAATAATCCGAGTATGAACAAAGATCGAGTTCCTTTATCGTCAGTCAAGCATCGTAAACCGAACTGAAACTTGTTTTTGAATCGGAGGGAGTATGATACACTATGACGTCTGTACCATACACTTTTTTGTGTTGACGAAATATTTAAGAAATTGTCACCATGCTTATTTGACATTGTCATGTTTTGAACAAAGTATAAAAAATACAATAGATGAGCTGCATAAAAAATGAGCTCATAAATTAGGTCACTTTCCTCAACATAGAAAATGAACCCATAAATTAGGTTCACTTTCCAACAATAAAGACAAGCACAAACTCATTATATCCCTAAATTTTCGGGCTAGGAAAATCTATTGTCCAACTGTCCAACTATACATGAAAATATTCCAAACCAAATAAATAGAAATCAAAATGAGGGCGCTCTTAATATAAAACTTCTGGAATTTAATAATTATACTGAATTTTAAATACCCTCAATTTAGAATTTCAAAAGATTCACACTAATCCAAGGTCCCTCTAATTAAGAATAGTATGCACTCCATATTTTCCATTATCCTCTTCATGCCCTCACTTTTCTATAAATTTGCATGAAATAAATATGCTAATTAAGTATCTGCTTGAAAATAGCAAAAAAAAAATCATAAGAAAATTGCCTAAATAAATATCATGGTTGAGGAAAAGTTGATAAGTTTTGATATTATTTACAAAAAAATCATCTAACAATGATATGATAATGAATTAATGATAACCCACAAAAAAACTATATATTTGATGAGTATGAATGAAGTTATTCTAAGAATATTAAAAACGGAAATTGTCTTGAATAGGAGTAAAACATAAGACAAGTTCCTAAATAAGAGTTTAAGTATTTTATTTTCTAAATAAGAGTTTTTAACGACCGTACCGTTTCTTCTTCCAATTATACCCCTTATCTTTCCGCAGGTTTATCTTATCTTCTGGTCTCGCTCCTTTGTTCTCGATCATCTCTTTCTCCCTTCTCCCACTTCTTCTCTACAATTTCGAATTCTGCTCTCAGGCAACCGATTTCCTCACCTCCACGGTTTGATGGTAAAATTGTCTTCCCGACTCTCGCTATCACCAGTAATCAATCACAAATTCACAGGTAAGTTTATATCTTCCTCTTCTAGCTTCTTCCCCTTCTTCTGATCCCCTTCTTCCCCTTCTTCTGATCCCCTTCTTCCCCTTCTTCTTCTGTCTTCTTCTATTTCACTCGGCCAGATCTTTATTTGCATGCAGCAGCGTGAAGCTGCAGGTTGATTAGAACTCCGTTTTTGTTTGCTTCAACTATTTCTCCTTCAAGATCCTTTTCAATTTTTTGCTTTAATTTTCTCACGTCCTTTTCTTGCTTTCTCACTTTTCGATTTTTGCTTTTTCAATTTTTTTCTCAGCTTTTGTTTTCTTTTAAATTTTATCTTTTACATTATAATTTTTAAATTGATTTCAATAAATGTTTTTGTAAAATTTCAAATTGTTTTTTTCTGATTTGAATCTGAAATTGACATAATCACTATTTAAAAGTGAAAAGTTACATCTTTGCAAATAAAATTCTAATAATGCCATATTTTCAATGTGAAAACTTATTTAGGCACATAGTTCCTATTTATGACAATATAATGCCATATTTTCCATGCCAATTTATGACATTAGGGTGCCAAATACAATATGTTTAGTGCCATGTTTTTTATATTAAAAACATATTTTTCTAGCAGTGTCATTTATTAAGCACATAGTTCCTATTTATGACAATAATAATGTCATATTTTCCATGTGAAAAATTATTTAGGCTCAGTGCCAATTTATGACATTAGGGTGCCAATACAATATGTTTAGTGCCATGTTTTTTATATTAAAAACATATTGTTCTGGCAGTGTCATTTATTTGGTGGCATTGGACTCATCACAATGGAAATATAAATCATGAAAAAAAAGATGGCAAAATAAATAATGTTTTGTTTTACTATAAATGCCATCAATAAGATGACACTAAAATGATAAGATGACATTTTATAACATTCTCTTCAGATCTGAGATTTGCTGTGGTGGAACCAAAGATGATGGCACTGGAAGTGGCATGGGTGGCGCCGGACGAAGTTATAGTGACACAGTATCCGGCGGTGGTGGTGGAGGCCTTGGCGGCAAAGCTGTTTGATGGAACCAACATGGCACAGGGCAGGTAGAGACACCGACACGGTGGCGACGATATTTGGCGGCACAGGCACGACGGCGGCGGCGACGTCTGGCAGCGGCAGTGCCGACGTCTATCAGCGGCATCGATTGGTTCCGACAATGGATGGTGACGTGACCTGTTGCAGTGGTAAACACACACAGCTGTCTGCAACCCATCATGCACCACTACTGTGTGCAACGCTATTACTCCGCATTATTACTCTTTTACATTTTTAATGTAGGAAGCAAACATTTCATTAAAGGTATTTTTGGCGATCCATTTATTTTTGTTCCTATTAGAGCATACGAAACATTAGACTCCTATTTTTGCATTTTAGTTATGTTTTACTCTTAGTTAGGGAATTACCCCTATTAAAAAGACCTGAGAATAAGACAGAGATTGGTAATCGATTATATAGAAGTGCCAAATTTTAACAAATCAGTTGGGACAAATAATTTACAAAATATTAGCTAATCTGTTTCAATGCACGTCTGTCTATTGTGCTTTGTGATATTTTATTCAACAAGATAAATTGTCCGGCAAGAAGAAAGTGAATTTACAGTGACACGCCATTGAAAACCACAACAAAAGAAAAAGATAAAGAATTTTGTCAAACTATACTATTATCTGTATTCACGACGGAGTAGTGGAGTACAATACACTTCGTATATACATACTACCTCCTTTCATTTTTAAACACCATCTCCGTCCCCATTTCATGTATCTTATTTTGCTCGCACATAATTATTAATAAATTTGTTGAAAAAATAAAAGTAATGATTGAGATTTAAGTATAATAAATTGAAAAGGTGTGTATTGCATTATATAATTTTAAAAAAAGAACGGGACACTTATTATATTTTGGGTAATTCGAAAAAGAAAGTAAGGTAAGACATGTAAATTAAATATGAGATGGTGGGAGTACTTTTAACATGTCGAATTTTACACTATTGTTGAGATGGAGGGAGTAGTAAGAACATAAGTACTACTATAACTAATGTCAAGATGTTAACTAATTTTCATCTTAGCAACACTCTCCAACATTAATATATAGATAGATTACAGGAAGAATTAATATTCAAGGAAGAAGATTAAAGAAAATAACTCACAACTTACAATTCATTAAGTTTCAAAGTAGCAAAACCAAGATGGAAGAGTTTAGCTTGTCATTTGGAGACTAAACATGATGAAAACATAAAGAAAGAACTTATCTAGACTGGGCTTAGAAGTATATATGAATTGGTGGTTTTAATGTGAAGGAAAATGGATGTATTTATAGCAAAATGGAGGTGACAGGGTGCTGTACTCGATCCAGTATATGAGATACTCGATCGAGTACTAGAGGTAGTTTCCAAGTATATGTGTAATTACTGCACATAAGGCCTTAATAAGGCCTAGTTATAGTAATTAGCACACAAACTCCTCTTACAGTAAAGACGAGCTTGGTTTTAAGGGACGGAGGGAGTAGTTTTTTCAGTAATATCCTACTCTATATTTTTTCCTCGTGCAGTATATGGGATACTCGATCTGTAATTACACAAAATGTGGAGTAATAAAGAAGTTGCACATTTATAATTAACAATTGCATTTTAATTACATATAAATATTAGTATTTAATGTTTGTATTTGAAAACAAAATGAAATAATTACATAAATATGACCAAAATAAAGATGATTTACAAAAGTATGATTATTGACTAGAGTAGTAATGAAATCATAGTAATTCATGTTCAAGTTTTGATCTTAAGTTACCACAACACCACTTTGTAGTAATGAATAGTCATATTTATGTAAATATGTTTTATTTTAGTAATATTCTTGTAAAAAACCCAAACAAAATACTAAAATAGGAATCTTTAATCAAATAAAAAAGGATTTTGTATATTATATAGACTATATTTAAAATTTTGGGTCTTCTGAATCGAGAGGCCATGTGCGGTAGCACTTCTTGCACGCCCTCATCTACGGCCCTAGTTATGGGACATGTCCCACCGGAGGTTGTTGAACTTCACTACCGAATCCGCAAGTTTATCGATGAGTTTGTGTCAGTGTTCATCTACCGACGCCGCAGTTCATTGTCCAAAGAGAAAGGAGCGGTCGGTTGGTGTGTTGGGTGAGTTTGCAAAAGAAATGAGGGAAAGGAGGTCTTGTGTTTGTCGGTTGGTTCCTTGGCCCAAGAAGAAAGTCAAAGACAGAGAACAAAAAAGAAACGGAAGAAAGAGAGAATCACTTTCAGAGTTGCAGGCGTCGAGTGAAGCAGAGGAGAAGAAAGAAAGAAGGAGAAGAAGAAAGAAAAATATAAAAAAGGAAGAAAAAAAAAGAAACAATATGCCACGTGTTATACAAAGTCAACTATGAGTCTATGGCCGGTGAAATTTTCAAACAACCGGTCAAAATTCAAAAATTGAGTGTTTTTATATAGTTGGAGGATCTAATTGAAGGATTTAGTAGTACCAGGACTTAATTGACTTTTTGGATATAGTACAAGGATCTATTTGACAGTTTTCCCAATTTTCATTTGATCTTCTCCTTTTTGCACATTCTTTGGTCTTTAAGATCCATCCTTTGATTTTTCAGAATAATCCTAATCTAAATAAATTACAAATAATTAATGAAAATAAAGTATTGCACCAATAATGCGTAATTTCCACAACTAGAACTAATTAAACTAGTTAAAAATACAATCATACATAATAGAAAATTCACACCATCAATCTCCATCCTCCAAATGTATTTTCTTGAATTTAAGACTAAAATGTAACATGTTTTCTAGTCTTATTTAATTTATGGCAACGTTTCGTAAAAAAACATTCTTTAGATTAAAAAAACTCATGAGCTTACAACACTTATTTATAACTTAAAATGATATATCAAACACTTACTTATGAGCTTAAAAGTTTGGGGGAATTTGATTTTGCACCCTTATTTTTGGGTGATATTGGACTTTGCACCCCATTTTAAAAAAACTTGGATTTTGTACCCCATTCCACTTAACTTTTTTTTTTACTTTTGCACCCCATTTAGAAATTTTTCTTCACAAAAAGTTGTGTATTGGGGTGCAAAATCAAAGTTTTCTTCAAAATGGGGTGCAAAGTCCAATATCACCCAAAAAGTGGGATGCAAAGTCAAAACTCCCCTAAAAGTTTTCATAATATCAAACACTTATACACAAGTATAATTTATACCTTACTATCAAAGGAGGATTATTTGGGGTTTCACAATATCATCTTTGGATATCAAATTGTTACTCAAACATTACAGGCAATGTTCTAAAAGGCGCTAGGCGGGCGGTGAATTTTAGGGCGCCTAGGTGTTTTCCTTTATGTCTTTGTTTTTTTTATTTTCATTGAATTTTAAACATATTATCAATAATTTTATAATATTTTGACAATAGGAATAGCTCATATAATCATTAGATATTATGATTATTTTTGTAGAAAAGTTATAAATAATAAAATAATTAATAGATAAATGTAGAGATTTATACTTTTTAGTCTCTAAAAATGAACATATACATTTTAATTTTTGTTAAATATTTCAAAATTATTTTTTATCATAGTAATATGAAACTAAATTATATAGGAATAGAATACTTATTGATCAAACGTTGTTTAAAGTCAAAACGGGGAAAAAAAGTTGGGCCGAGAAAAAAATTAATCCAGACCGCCTAGCCAACGCCTAGTCCGCCTAGGTGCCCGCCTAGCCGCCTAGTCGGCCGCCTAGGCGCCCGATCGATTTTTTCGACCGATTACACCAAAGTCGGGGCGCCCGGCCACCGCCTAGCGCCTAGGCGGGCGCCTAGCCCGATTTTTAGATCCAGGATTACAATATGTATGTTTAATGTATTTGTTAAACAATTTACTTTAAACATTAGGTAGGAGAGGCTCAAGTAGGTATCATGAGAAATTTGAGGGGTTTAAATAATGAGAGGTATACTGATGAGTGCCCTAGATACCTGAGTTCCACTTTTTCCATTCCACTACTGACGTGCACTTTGTCGTGTATGCACTCAAAATAATAATCAATACAACAATTATACATAGTATAATGAAGTAAGGTTCGTATCCACATGGAAAGGAATACTTCTCTTTTTCTAAAACTAGAAATAAGTAACAAGGGTTTTTTTTGGATTGTTTTGATTTAATTAATTAAATACGAAGATGAACGACTTATGTGATTTACTTAATAGAGATGACGACTTGGCTTTGCTTTTATCCACTTAATGAAATGTTCGTCGATCCTGGTTATATCTTTAACTATCTTCCTCTCGAATACTCAATCGAGGAGTATATCCAATTCATTGAGGGTAGTTATTAATATATAACAAGACACGTTCATTAATAAAACTTACTACGAGTTAATATAGAACATGCGCCATATATTCACCCGATAGTAGCAATAAAATCAAGATGAAAACGATTGAGATTGATAACCTCAACACAAGCGCGCGGTTTATTGGTTTAATCAATATAATTAATTCCCCTTGGTTTATTAACCATGAGACGCATACATTAATAACCCAAGTTTACTGCCATGAAATGACCGAACGATTAACAAGCGTATTCGTCGATCGATTCTAGTAATAATTAATATATGAAACAAAACTAGTTGATCCTTTAAGTAATGCTCAAAATATTAATATGAAGTATGAATAGGAATTAATTAATATTCAAGGAAGAAAATTAAAGAAAATAAATCACAACTTACAATTATCACAACTTACAATTCATTAAGCTTCAAAGTAGCAAAACCAAGCTGGAAGAGTTTAGCTCCTCATTTGGAGACTAAACATAATGAAAATATAAAGAAAGAATTTGTCTAAACTGAGCTTAGAAGTATATGTGAATTGATGATTTTATTGTGAAGGAAAGGGGTGTATTTATAGGCTTTTGGGAGCTGCAGGGTCTGATACCCGACCGAGTATCTTAGGAAATTTCCCAGAAAGTCACTTTTCTAGGCATACCCGATCGGGAAAGGATATATACCTGATATGCACTAATTAGTAGTGCATAAATGTATGTTTTTATGTTTGATTTGCGTGTATTGTTTATCGTTTTATTTAGTTTGTAAACATTTGTGTGATTTTAGTTGTAATTGTATTTTAATCTTCATTTATAAGTTGTAAAGTAGACTTAGGAATTATGGTGTTGAAAAAGAGGACTTTGAAGTGAAGAAAAAGGAGATTGGACTGTCCAGGAGCTAAAACCCGACCGGGTATAACACTTGACCCGGGTGGGTACGATTTAACAGAAGAAGGGTGGCTGGAAATTACACAGACCCGGTCGGGTCCCCTATGCCACCCGGTCGGGTCCGACTTGACCCGGGACAAAACGACGTGCTGAAGACACAAGAACGTGCGAAATATTTGATTTTGACATTTACCTTGTCGGGTATGTCCATTTACCCGGTCGGGTAAATACCCCAGGGTATTGAAAAGACCTATAAATAGCCCCATTTTCCTTCACTTTTAATCATCCCTTCTTCCATACTCTTAAGCTCAGTTTAGAATAGTATTTCTTTTATATTTTTACAGCATGTTTAGTCTCCAAATGAGGAGCTAAACTTCCATTTCTTGGTGTTGCTCTTGAAGCTTGTTGATTATTAAAGTTTTGAGTTATTTTCTTAACTTCTTCCCTTGAATATTAATTCTTCCCTTAATCTATCTATATATTAATGTTGGGGAGTGTTGCTAAGACGACAATTAGTTAACATCTCGACATTAGTTATAGTAGTATTTATTTTCTTCCTCTATATATTGATGTTGGGGAGTGTTGCTAAGATGACAATTAGTTAACATCTTGACATTAGTTATAGTAGGATTTATCATCTTTAATATTCTTCCTTGAATATTAATTAATTCCTATTCATATTTCCTATTAATATTTTGAACATTACTTAAAGGATCAACTAGTTTTGTTTCATATATTAATTATTACTAGAATAGATCGACGGATACGCTTGTTAATCGTTGATGGTTTCACAAGTAAGTAACTTCGGTTTATAAATGCACGGTCGTGGTTAATAAACTGAAGAGGGATTAATTTTGTCGGTTAAACCGAAACCGTTGTGTTGAGGTTATCAATCTCAATTGATTTCATCAAGGAGTTAAGAGATTAAATGCTACTATCAAGTCGGTATATGGCAGTGTTCTATACTTGACTAATAGTAAGGTTATTAATGAACGGTCGTTGTTAATAACTACCCTCGATGAATTGGATATACTCCTCGATTGAGTATTCGAGAGAGGATAAGTTATAGATATAACAACGATCGATTAAAATATATCAACAAGTGGAAAGTAGCAATGTCAAGTCCTTTTTATCTTTGAATTAAATCTCATATAAGTCATTCATCTTCGTATTTAATTAAATTAAATCACTCAATCCCAAAACCCCCCTACTTACTAGTTTTACTAAAAAGAGAATTACCCCTTTCCCTGTGGATACGAACTCTACTTCACCCTTAAAGGAGAAGTTATAATAAGGTCATTACCTTAATTATTCACACTTTTCCTAACTTTTGCCTTCTTAAAACCTTTTCCTTCCTCCTTATTAAAAAAAAAACCTCTTCCTTGGACCACTAAAGCTTGATCTCGAAATAGCTATGGAGGATGGTTGTTTGCAGGGGTTTCTTTGATTGTTTGAAGAGGATGGTGGTTTGCAGGGGTTTCTTTGATTGTTTGAAGAGGATGGGTCGGAATTATGGAGTAAAATGATAGAGGGGATGTCCTTTTGGCTTATTAGATCAAATTATGTGGTCTAGGACCCCCAAGATCCTACTCCCATGTTCCTCTCTTCTTTCTTCGTATTATTCAGCACAACCATGCATCAATCAATGGTTATTTGAGTGGTAATTTCGTGGGGTGGCCCCCACCCATGTGGGAGGTCATCCCTTTATGCCCCAAAGTGTAACTCGGCCCCGAAAGTTGTATTTCTTTGGTCTGTTTTAATTATATTTTATTTTATCGGGTGAAATAAAATATATTACTTACTATCAATTGTAATGGCTCTTTGAAATGATATATATTCCAAAACATTAATTTAGAAGTCACCGAAATTCATTTCGGGCTGTTATCTGATAAATTGTCAGTACTGGTAATTGGGCCGCTTTTGGCCAATCCTGGGCCTTCCTATGACCCAAATAAAATATCCACCACCATATAATTATTATCTAGGCCGAGATGAATAAAATATACGGATTCGGGCTTATCCGGTGGCCCCCGCTCCCAATGCGGGTCCCACGTGCATTTTACTATTCACGCGAAAGAAAGAATAAAAATTTACAACTTCGTAAATTTATTAATCATTCCATAAGGTTCAATACATTATTTAATTAAAAGTAAATACATTTGGGGATGGTGTTTGATATTCTTGTAATTTCCGATGATATGTTTGTATTTTTAACTAGTTTTTATTAGTTCTAGTTGTGGAAATTACACACTTTTGGTGTAATACTTTATTTTCATTTTTATTTGTAATTTGTTTAGATTAGGATTATTCTGAGCTAAACAGGTCAAAGATCATCCAAGGGATCAAGATTGGACCTTAAAAGATCAAGGAAAGTGCAAGGAGACAAGAAAGATTTCGATTTGGAAAAAATACTCATGTACCCGGTCGGGTATTGCCTATACCCGATCGGGTATTCGCTTGATTCGATTGTCCAAATCAAATCCGGGAACAAATGATCGTGGGAGCAAATTTTCGTGAAGATTTGTCACATACCCAATCGGGTATGCCGACATACCCGATCGGGTATGCCCAGAAAAGTGACTTTCTGGGCAATTTCCTAAGATACCCGATTGGGTATCCTATATACCCGATCGGGTATCAGACCCTGCAGCTCCCAAAAGCCTATAAATACACCCCTTTCCTTCACAATAAAATCACCAATTCACATATACTCTTTAGCTCAGTTTAGATTAATGTTTTCTTTATATTTTCTATCATGTTTAGTCTCCAAATGAGGAGCTAAATTCTTCCTTCTTGGTTTTGCTACTATGAAGCTTAATGAATTTGTAAGGACTGAGTTATTCTCTTTAATCTTCTTCCTTGAATATTAATTCTTTTTTTAAATACTATTTCTATATCAATGTTGGGGAGTGTTACTAAGATGACAATTAGTTAACATCTTGACATTAGTTATAGTAATAGTTATTTCTTCCTCTACGTTAATATTGGGGAGTATTACTAAGATGACAATTAGTTAACATCTTGATATTAACTATAGTAGGATTCATCTTCTTTAATATTCTTTCTTGAGTATTAATTAATTCCTATTCATATTTCATATTAATATTTTGAACATTACTTAAAGGATCAACTAGTTTTGTTTCATATATTAATTATTACTAGAATCGATCGACGAGTACGCTTGTTAATCGTTCGATCGTTTCACGGTAGTAAACTTGGGTTATTAATGCATGCGTTTCATGGTTAATAAACCAAGGGGAATTAATTATATTGATTAAACCAATAAACCGCTTGTATTGAGGTTATCAATCTCAATCGTTTTCATCTTGATTTTATTGCTACTATCGGGTTAATATACGGCCGTGTTCTATATTAACTCGGTAGTAAGTTTTATTAATGAACGCGTCTCGTTATTAATAACTACCCTCGATGAACTGGATATACTCCTCGATTGAGTATTCGAGAGGAAGATAGTTAAAGATATAACCGGGATCGACGTACATTTCATTAAGTGGATAAGAGCAAAACCAAGTCCCCATCTCTATTAATTAAACTCATTTAAGTCATTCATCTTAGTGTTAATTAAATTAAATCAAATCTAAAACCCCCTGATGGATAGTCTACCCGGGGGGTATCTTATCCGAGGGGTTATTGCGGGAATAACTAGAGAGAAGTTAGAGCAAATAGGAGGAGAGAGAGTCGATTTTATTAAATGAACTCGAGATGTGGAGTTGGGATGTAGATTCTGTCGATTACAAGGAGAAATGGGCTGCTATTTATAGCAGCAATAAATGCGATGAGAGGACACGTGTCAGTAATCCAACGGCCGAAGGGTCACATCAACCGGTTGGCACCGGCAGTGGTACGTTTACCGCATTGAATGCGGCTGGCGGATGTGACGTGGCATTAAATGCGGTGGTTGGCTGTCTCCAAAAGGAATCTTCGATGATTGAGCTAGTTCAGCCGAAGGCTCCTGGTGTAGCCGGGGGCTCCTTGTGTAGCCGAGGGCTCCATGTGGTGAGGACCCTTGCGTGGCCGAAGGCCCCGTGTGACCGAAGGCTTTCCTGATGCCGAGGGCATGAAAATGCCGAAGGCTCATGTTTCCGCCCGTTTTCTCCCAGCGGCTCCCTATGCCAAAAAGGCTATTCTGCGAGTTCTGGAGCCTTCGGCCAAGGAAGCCGAAGGCATCCCAGTGTGTATTCTGGGCTACTTTGAGGCTTGGGCCCTTGTATTTGGGCCTGAGTCGTCTCCTGAGCTCAATGGACTTGTGTAGGAGAAGTAGGAGTCTATGGGCCGGGGGTTCCTGGGCCATATACTCCATCACCCCCCTTGTTACTAGTTATATAAAAAGAGAAGTATTCCTTTCCCTGTGGAAATGAACCTTACTTCGCTATACTACGTATCAGTGTTGTATTGTATTATTACTTTGACTGCACACCACGACAAAGTGCACGTCAAATTTGGCGCCGTTGCCAGGGAAAGGCAATAATTTTTCTTTTTATTTTTATTTAAAAAAAAATTAACAAAATATAAAGAATTCTTACTCTTCTATTTTTGACCTTACATGAGTATATGGTAAAAACCCGTTCTATAAACGAACTTACTTACCAAACAAACCCCGAAATAGAACAAGCCTTCGAGAGGTTGAGAAATTTATTTCCGCACACACCCTCGGAGGAATTTTCAAACGCTATCTCTAGCTCTAGCGAATCCGAAGAGTCATTCCACATGGCTCTCGAGATAATGACCTTAAGGGAGCTCACCGCTCCAAACCTCAATCAACAACCGTTATGTATTACCTTCCCTACACTCAATGAGGGTAATACATTTGAGCTAAAATCTGCGCTCATTCATCTATTGCCACCTTTCCATGGCCTGAGAGGAGAAGACCCGAATAAACATCTTTCAGAGTTCCACATCGTTTTCACAAGCATGTGCCCAAACGGTGTCACCGAAGAACAAATCAAGCTGAGGGCCTTCCCATTCTCTTTGAAAGACACCACAAAAGATTGGCTTTTCTATCTTCCTTCGGGAAGTATCAACACATGGGCGGCTATGAAAAAATGCTTCCTTGAAAGGTACTATCCCGCATCCATCTCATCATCTCTGATCTCAAGAAACAAATAAGCAACATTGAACAAAAGGATGATGAGTCCTTGTATGAATTTTGGGAACGATTTAAGAAGCTATGTGCTAGCTGCCCCTATCATGGATACACTGAACAAGACCTCATCTTATACTTTTATGATGGTCTTGTTGATGATGATATATAGAAGAATGGTGAATGCCGCTTGTGGAGGTGGCATTGTTAACAAAACTCTTTCACAAGCAACAAGCTTAATTTCGGAGTTATTGGCCGAGAACTCACGGCAATTCAGCCGCAAATCATCAACCCGAAGAGTTCTTACTGCGGAGTCCAGCACAACCACTCTAGAAAGTCAAGTTGATGGCTTGACTTCTTTGATAAAAGAGCACCTTCTAAAGCAAAAAATTCAGGAAGTCAAAGCTTGCGGCATTTGCACATCAACTGGACACCCCACTGATTCGTGTCCATCACTCCAAGAAGAGCAAGTCAATGCCTTGGGTTTCCAAGGACATCAACAAAGGAGGTATGATCCTCTCTCCAATTCTTATAACCCGGGATTAAGGGATCATCCGAACTTGAGGTACGGAAACCCCCAACAATCCAACCAATCTTCTCAACCACTGATACGCTTGTAATTTCCGTGTGTTTGTTTACGTTTTTAGTTAGTTTTGGTTGTTTAATATTTCGGAAATTACACACTTTTGGTGTAATAGTTTAGTTTGTTAAACTCTTGTAAATTGTTTAGATTAGGTCTATTATGAACTCAAGCAGGTCTACTATCACTCAAAGGACAGTTGGTGAACCCCAAAAGTGGAAGGAAGGTGCAAAATCACAAGACAAAGAATTGTTCCTGATTTTTTGGTCTATACCCGGTCGAGTATCACCTATACTCGATCGGGTACACCGACATACTCGATCGGGTATAGCTCTAAATTTCACACTAATTTCGATCGAGTATGGATCGAATTCAGCTTTCTACACATACTCGATCGAGTACATGTATATACTCGATCGAGTACCCGACCTGCACCCCAAAAAAGCCTATAAATACACCCCCTTTCCTTCACAATTAGATACCAATTCCTTTATACTCTTAAGCTCAGTTTAGAATAGCATTTCTTTATATTTCTTCTAGCATGTTTAGTCTCCAAATGAGGAGCTAAACTTCCATTTCTTGGTATTGCTCTTGAAGCTTGTTGATTATTAAAGTTGTGAGTTATTTTCTTAACTTCTTTCCTTGAATATTAATTCTTCCTTTAAATACTATTTCTATATCAATGTTGGGGAGTGTTGCTAAGATGACAATTAGTTAACATCTTGACATTGGTCTTAGTAATAGCTATTCCTTCCTCTATGTTAATATTGGGGAGTGTTACTAAGATGACAATTAGTTAACATCTTGATATTAACTTTAGTAGGATTCATTTTCTTTAATATTCTTCCTTGAGTATTAATTAATTCCTATTCATATTTCATATTAATATTCTGAACATTACTTAAAGGATCAACTAGTTTTGTTTCATATATTAATTATTACTAGAAACGATCAACGAACCGATGGTTAATCGTTGATAGTTTCACAAGTAAGTAACTTCGGTTTATTAGTGCACGGTCGTGGTTAATAAACTTAAGAGGGATTAATTTTGTTGGTTAAACCGAAACCGTTGTGTTGAGGTTATCAATCTCAATTGATTTCATCAAGGAGTTAAGAGGTTAAATGCTACTATCAAGTCGGTATATGGCGTTGTTCTATACTTGACTAATAGTAAGGGTTATTAATGAATAGTCGTTGTTAATAGCTATCCTCGATGAATTGGATATACTCCTCGATTGAGTATTCGAGAGGAGATAAGTTATAGATATAACAATGATCGACTAAAATATATCAACAAGTGGAAATAGCAATGCCAAGTCCCTTTTATCTTTGAATTAAAACCCATATAACTCGTTCATCTTCGTGTTTAATTTAATTAAATCACAAAATCAAAACCCCCCTTTATTTACTAGTTACATAAAAAGAGAGTTTTTCTTTTCCCTGTGGATACGAACTCTCCTTCACTTATACTACGTATAAGTGTTAGTATTGAATATTGTTTTGAGTGCACACCACGACAAAGTGCACGTCAACCACCTTGCAACACTCAAGGCTCAAATTCTCAAACTAATATGTCAACTGATGACATGATCCGAACTTTGACCTCTAACATGGTTACCATGCAACAAAACATGGGAGAATTTCAACAAACCATGATACAATTCCAACATGAGACAAAGTCAAGAATAAAAAATTTGGAAACTCAAGTTAGCCACATTTCAAATGTGTTGAGCCGACTTGAAGCAAAGGACTCAAGTAAACTCCCATCTCAAACGGAGCAAAACCCGAGACAACATGTGAATGCTGTCATGTTGAGAAGTGGGACGACATTGAAAGAGTTAGAGAAGGAAGATCAAAAGGTTGAGCAAGTTGATCGTGAAGAGGAAGCTAAATCAGAGGAGGGAATCACAAAAGCAAAACTACCTCCACTTTCATTGTATGAACCAGTAGCCCCGTTCCCCGAGGCGCTGAGGGAAACAAAGAAGCCAAGGAGAGATGCAGATATCTATGAGACCTTCTCCAAGTGTGAGGTAAATATTCCACTCCTTAACTTGATTAAAAGTGTCCCTCGATTCGCTAAATTTGTAAGAGAATTATGCACAATCAAGAGGACACAACACTCAAAGGGAAAACAGAAAGTCGAAATTAGTGAACATGTTTCGGCAGTTTTTCAAAGAAAACTCCCAAAAAAAATGTACAGCCCCGGGCATGTTCACTATACCGTGCAAGCTAGGAGACACTATTTCTAGAGCCATGTTAGACTTAGGGGCATCAATTAACGTGATCCCCTATTATCTTTATAAATCTTTGAACCTTGACTCTTTAAATAAAACTGGTGTCGTAATTCAACTGGCCGATAGATCAACTATTTTCCCAAAATGGGTAGTGGAAGATGTACTAGTTTCGGTAGGTGATCTAGTGTTTCCTGCCGATTTTTACGTACTTGAAATGGAGGGTGATAAACATGAAGTCCCTATTTTATTAGGGAGACCATTTTTAAAAACTGCTAATTCAACAATTGATGTTTCTAGCGGACGTTTAACTATGGAATTTAATGGAAGGACAATAGAATATAACATTTATAATTCTATTAAAAATCACTCTCCCTTTAAAGAATCAATTTTGATCATTGAGGAATCGCTAGATAAACCAGCGGTTGAGGTGGTAGCAAGAAAGAAAGCTCGGCCTTACGGGAAAAGGCCGAAAAATAAAATTGAAACATGGCCAAACAGGGTTTTGAAAAAGCATAAAAGGGATGTTCATGATCCCACTTAAATCACAAAATAAAATAAAAAAATAACGTCGTGCCGCGACGTTAACTAAGGCGCTTCTTGGGAGGCAACCCAAGCTAAGGTACGCAATTTTTATTTTTTCTTTTCATTTTCAGTTTGAATGTCAACTTTGGGAGAATGGGGGATAATTCTCCAAAGAAAAGGGGAGAAAAAGCATGTTTTTAAAAGCTTGGGGAAACCTCCGATCGGGCATAATCACTTACTCGACCGGATCCCAACGAAAAAATGGACAAAATCAAAACCCAGGGTAATATACCCGATCAGGTAACACCCACACCCGGTCGGGTATATGCGAAAATAACAGAGGCCAGGATCGAGTACTCTATACCCGATCGGGTATATTTCTTGGCTCGATCGGGTATATTTTGGCGAAATCCTACGGCACAACAAACCCGACCGAGTACACACCATACTCGATCGAGTACACGACCCCTGGAGCGTTTTTGAAAAAAAAAAACGAGGTTATACCCGATCAGGTAGACTCACTAACCCGGTCGGGTATATTAAAATGATTTTCTGGGAATTTCTACGGCGCAAATCGCCCGATCGGGTATCATCCCTTACCCGGTCGGGTAATCGGGATTTTAAACCAAAATCAACACCCAAACAGTCCATCTTCTCTCCAATTCATACCCCGATTAGAAAAACCCTCTCCCAAACCTCCATAGACGAATTTTCTTCCTCAAATTACTCCCTCAAATCTCCACCAAATCACTCCAAACCACCACTAAAATCTTCCCCACATCACCCTCTACAACCCATGCCCATCAACACCACATTTCCCCCAAATTCCTTAAATCCCAAAAAACATCATCCCCATCTCATCCGCTCACCGGGCAAATTTCTTGACCCAAATTGACTCATTGAGACGAGCACTAGGAACACTGCTTCAAGCTAAGTGAGGGGGAGTCACTCATTGGTACGTACTTAAGTTCGATACCTTGTAACTGACATTATTTTCTTCACAAAAATAAAAAATAAATAAAAATAAAAGAAATGCTAGTTAGGTTGAAAACCCAAAAACGGGCAATCTAAGCAAAAAGAGCTTATAAAAAAAATGAATGAGTGGAAAGGATGAAAAAATAAAAAGAGATGCTAGGATGAAAACCTGAAAAGGCTCCTAGGCAAAATGAGAGATATGAGAGATATATTTGTTTTTACAGGACATCATTTAATCTCTTGAACATGAAAAGAGGAGAAGAAAAGAGATGAGCATAGAAGGCCATGAAACCCAAGAATATGTTTTATCCTTGGTGGTCTTTTGCTTTTTCTTGTTGATTGTTGAACTTTTGAGGACTTGGAACTGTTAAACATTTGACTTTACTCGAGGACGAGTAAAGAAGCTAAGTGTGGGGGAGTTGATATTCTTGTAATTTCCGATTATATGTTTGTATTTTTAACTAGTTTTTATTAGTTCTAGTTGTGGAAATTACACACTTTTGGTGTAATACTTTATTTTCATTTTTATTTGTAATTTGTTTAGATTAGGATTATTCTGAGCTAAACAGGTCAAAGATCATCCAAGGGATCAAGATTGGACCTTAAAAGATCAAGGATAGTGCAAGGAGACAAGAAAGATTTCGATTTGGAAAAAATACTCATGTACCCGGTCAGGTATTGCCTATACCCGATCGGGTATTCGCTTGATTCGATTGTCCAAATCAAATCCGGTAACAAATGATCGTGGGAGCAAATTTTCGTGAAGATTTGTCACATACCCGATCGGGTATGCCGACATACCCGATCGGGTATGCCCAGAAAAGTGACTTTCTAGGCAAATTCCTAAGATACCCGATCGGGTATCCTATATACCTGATCGGGTATCAGACCCTGCAGCTTCCAAAAGCCTATAAGTACACCCCTTTCCTTCACAATAAAATCACCAATTCACATATACTCTTTAGCTCAGTTTAGATTAGTGTTTTCTTTATATTTTCTATCCTGTTTAGTCTCCAAATGAGGAGCTAAACTCTTCCATCTTGGTTTTGCTACTTTGAAGCTTAATGAATTTGTAAGTTGTGACTTGTGAGTTATTCTCTTTAATCTTCTTCCTTGAATATTAATTCTTCTTTGAAATACTATTTCTATATCAATGTTGGGGAGTGTTACTAACATGACAATTAGTTAACATCTTTACATTAGTTATAGTAATAGTTATTTCTTCCTCTACGTTAATATTGGGGAGTGTTACTAAGAGACAATTAGTTAACATGCATCTTGATATTAACTATAGTAGGATTCATCTTCTTTAATATTCTTTCTTGAGTATTAATTAATTCCTATTCATATTTCATATTAATATTTTGAACATTACTTAAAGGATCAACTAGTTTTGTTTCATATATTAATTATTACTAGAATCGATCGACGAATACGCTTGTTAATCGTTCGATCGTTTCACGGTAGTAAACTTGGGTTATTAATGCATGCGTTTCATGGTTAATAAACCAAGGGGAATTAATTATGTTGATTAAACCAATATACCGCTTGTGTTGAGGTTATCAATCTCAATCGTTTTCATCTTGATTTTATGGCTACTATCGGGTTAATATACGGCGCGTGTTCTATATTAACTCGGTAGTAAGTTTTATTAATGAACGCATCTCGTTATTAATAACTACCCTCGATGAACTGGATATACTCCTCGATTGAGTATTCGAGAGGAAGATAGTTAAAGATATAACCGGGATCGACGAACATTTCATTAAATGGATAAGAGCAAAACCAAGTCCCCATCTCTATTAATTAAACTCATTTAAGTCATTCATCTTAGTGTTAATTAATTTAAATCAAATCAAATCTAAAACCCCCCTTGTTACTAGTTATATAAAAAGAGAAGTATTCCTTTCCCTGTGGATACGAACCTTACTTCGCTATACTACGTATCAGTGTTGTATTATTACTTCGAGTGCACACCACGACAAAGTGCACATCAGTGTTACACTTACGTAGTGGCTGGCTTTAGAACTAGTCTAGCACAGAAGTAAGAAGGATTTAGACCAATGGAAATAGGTCACTTTGAAGAACAGATAACAAGGAGATGACTCACAGTGAACTGGGAAAAGTTCACTGGACAATTTTAGTGAGCAAGCTGTTTTGTTGTGCAGTTGTGAAAGTGGGTGAGTACTGAATATGTGTTAGGAGCAGAATGTAAAGATGACACACAATGTATCCTGGTTTAGAGGTGGTGTAATCCTCCTACATTTAGTCACAACCTATTTCAGATGGATTTCCACTAAATGAATATCCCATTACATTTAGTGCCCCAACCTACCCTTGGCCCAGGCGTAGGTTGTGAGGTTTTTCACAAGGAACTTGAACGCCGTTCCAAACTACTCAGTCCTCCAAGGTTTTTCACTAATGACATTGTTTCGCTAAGAGCTACTCATGTCCTTGTCATTTCTCACCTTCTGGATTTGATCACCTAGCCCTCCAGAATGTCTAACACTAGTCTAGAATACATGGGCGTATTGCTAAACTACCAACTAATCTAAGCTCTATAGATGTGTATGAATTGTAGCTAGTCTAAGAGCATTAGGAGAGTGTTTGGAACTGATTCTGCTTCTGCTTCCTTTTTAATGTAGAGTCAGAATCAGTTTTTAGAAGCTAATCTCCCCCAGCTTCTAAAAAACCCGATTCAGCCAAACACTCCAACTTCTGCATCTGCTGCTTGAAGAAGCAGAAGCAGTTTTAAGAATTGGATCCAAACACCCTTTAGATGAGTGGGGTGGTAGCCGAAGTGTAGAAGAGAAATCAGCTGGCTGGATATCTTCGTGTAGTATAATTTCCTTCTATCCACTTGGCTCCTCACGTTTTACCACACTTGGTAATCCCACACTCCTTCTGTATTTATAGACTTGATCATTGCATCTCCACCGTTGGCTGAGGAAATGAATCTTGACCGTAGCTTGATCTACTTGCTTTGTTCCACTTGACTGAGGCATCATGGTTATCTCTTGTCACGTAGTGACACGGATCATCTATCTTCAGCTCAACTTGTTTACACACTTCAATGCAAGATAAAAGATATTTTATCTTTATTTTCTTACACGTAAAAACTAGTATAAAGCTGAGTGATATTTCAATGCTACCTTACAAAGAACGAACACTTGCTTTTGTAAAATACGTTTCTAAGAAATTTATAATGTGATTAAAATATCTTATAAATTT
This sequence comes from Cuscuta epithymum, assembly GCA_945859915.1. Lineage (NCBI taxonomy): Eukaryota > Viridiplantae > Streptophyta > Magnoliopsida > Solanales > Convolvulaceae > Cuscuta > Cuscuta epithymum. The sequence continues at coordinate 864,283 of CAMAPF010000043.1, forward strand.
ACTTTTTATCAAATTGTTCTTTTGTCTGCAAGTTGATCTTCTGTCTAAGTGTTTTGTGCTAAAAGAAGAGAGAATTGGATTTCGGATGCCTCAACTGGATTTCCATATTTCAGCTGGCTGCCAAACTTGGGAGCTGACTGCCGAAATCTAGGTTTTCTAGTAGACTTCCTAACAATGTGTACCAGTTAACTCTTTTCATACCTTTTTCTTTTTGATCTTTTTCGCGTTTAACTTCTCTTTTTAGTACTCTTTGCTTTTTATGAGTACTTTACCACTAAATATGGAACACATTATAAATAAAAAAAAGTAGAACATAAGTAGTAGACTAGTCTAATAATGGGATAATAAAAAGGGGTGACATCATCAAAACTATTACATTATCATCCAAATCTAGGGGACATAACGTATACTCCGTACTATATAATCCTTTGATTGAATTAGGGAAAATTCCCGAAATAGGAGTAAATTAGTTTTAAAATCCCAAAATATGATTGTCATGTTTTTATTCCCAAAATATGACTAATTACTGCCAAGTTGGGAAAATACTGCCAGTCTGCCATGCTTAAAGTCTGGTATTGCCAAAACATGGCAGTAATTTAATTAGTTCTATTTTGAGAATAAAAACATGGCATTCCTATTTTCGAATTTTCAAACGTTTTTAGTTCTATTTATGGTAATTTCTTATTGAATTATTGTCATTAGTTCTCCAACTAAAAAATCTAACTTTTCCAATTAACTTTTAAATCAACTCTATCACATCACTTGACATTATAGTAGTGGTTATTTTTTATTTTTTTTATAGCAAAAAACACGAGTCCCAAAATTTAAATTTAAATGCATTTTTATAATTTAGAGTACAAAATGTAGGATAAAGACCAATCGAATAAGAACTCAACAAGAAACATAGTCTAATATAATTCCTTGAAAACTTTAAAAAGTTAACAGGAAACTACACTTCACAGTCCAGTGAATGCTTTCTTTCCACCACTAGCAGAACCAGCAGGAATCACCTTCAAAACATTGAACCTAACGGTCTTGGATAATGGTCTGCATTGACCAATGGTAACATAGTCACCCTCTTTCACACGGAAGCATGGTGACACGTGAGCAGCAATGTTTGAGTGTCTTTTTTCATACCTCTGATACTTCTTCACAAAGTGGAGGTAGTCACGCACTCACGACGAACAATGATTGTTCTGTTCATCTTAGCACTATGGCAAGTACCGGCAAGGATACGACCTCTAATAGAAACATTTCCCGTAAAGGGGCATTTCTTGTCATTGTATGTACCTTCAATAGCCCCGCGAGGAGTTTTAAAGCCCAAGCTGATGCTCTTCCAGTAACGGTTGCCTCCCTTTCCGGGCCTCTTGCCCTTACCTGTTTTCTTTGAGCTGAGAAAAACCCCTGGCTGCTTCAAGAAAGCCTTCTCAGTCTGCTCAGCCATCCTTGCAGATGAAAATGTGGAGGCAGAAGATACAAAAAAGGAAGCAGTGATTCAGCAGCCCCAGTAGTGGTTATTTAGTTTATAACCATTGTTTAATTTTCATGAGACATTTGATCTGAGGGGTTTAAACCTTAAATAAGACTAACATTAATTTTCCTTTTCTAATATTTTATTCTCTCTTCGTCTCTTAAAATTCTTCCCACTTATCTTTTTTGGACGTTCCAAAAAATTCTTCCAATTTTCCTTTTTGAAGAGTTTTGTGTGGCTACCATTCATTTACCCTTTTCTTACTCAACCACAACCATACATTTTCATTTTATTCTCACTTTCTAAAACTCCGATTGAATTCAAAGCGGAAAGAACTTTATGGGATGGAAGGAGTAATAAGAACTTAAGAAGTGGTAGAATAATCCTTTGATACAATTAGAATATTAAATTCTATATAATTAAAGAATGTGGTAGAATATTAAATACTATACAATTAGAATAGAATACTTTTAACAAATTTATTTTTGATGTGAATGAATTTCACTTTTGGCTTTTTGAGTTTTATGTCAATTTCAGATTTAGTCTTTTCATCCACTTTCAATACTTGACTAATATTTTTTGCAATTTGTGATCTTTCCGTCCAAATTTCTCATACTTCTTTCGCGATTTTAACCATCGGAAATATTGACAGGAGGACCACATGTGAGCGAAAATAATAATAATAATAATAATAATGTAGCAAAAATGGTCAATCAAACGGATTAGTTGTAAAATAAGTGTGATACTTGTAGGACAATATAGAACTTTCATGCTCCAAATCTATTTACCAGAACTTATGACTAAAACTTAACCTGTTTTCTAGATTTATTTAGGACAATATTTTATAAACGATTTTCTTCAAATTAAAAATTATGAGCTTAGGATACTAAGGATTTTTTACTTGGGTTGAAACTTTCTTGTCTACTCTAGTCTAAACTGGTCTAGTTTGATCTGTCTACATCTGATCTGTTTTGATTTGGTACTGAAATAAATACAAGATTCTTGACTCGTTATTTAAAACTTAAAATGATATAGCCCATATCGAACACTTATTTATGAGTTCAAAACTTTTCATAATATTGGTGATTAGTTGTAAAATAAGTGTGATACTGAAACTATTATTGAAACTTATCAAAATGAAGAATACGCTAATGGTGTAATACCTAGCTGCCTATGATTTATCTATTGAAAGTGAATGGAACTGGAAATGCGGTGATGAATAATATTTGCAGGTTCTTGTATGGTACACGTTAAAATTTATACTAGTGGTTTTGGTAACTTCTCTTTTTCTAAAAAAAAAATCACGATGTGACAAATTGACACATCACGATATTCCTATTATATACTTCTTCCGTTCTTAAATAAATGCAATAGTCAACATTTCACACTTGCTGGGACACAACTTTGACCATTAATATATATAATTTTGTATTAGTAAAACAATTAAAAAAAATAGATTTTGAAAATATAAAATGAGACAAATTTAACAATATTTTTTTCAGAAAATAATATTAATACATTAATAAATAAAATATAGTCAAAGTAGAACATATGAATAGTGTAAAATTTCATATGTTGTATTTATTTAAAAACGGAGGTAATAATTTAGAATTTAACGCTCAAATTAATAAAAGCTAGACGGCATGATAAACACGCGCAGAAACGTGCGGTAAGGTCTGCAATAGCGACAAAGAAATATTAGGAGCGTTAGTTATATCATCAGAAGCAATTTTCGAGTGACTAATATCATAAGCAATTTTCCTTCGTCCGTACCTCATTTTTACGCAAGTGAAGCCTAGGATTGTCTTTTGAAATTAATATCCTCAAGTGAAGCCTAGAATCCGCAAGTGAAAGAATGTACTTTAAGGGCAAAATCTAAAAATTAAGAATTTTAATGATTGTATTCAATTGCAATTTAAGGAGAAATCAATTTCGAGATGATTCTACTTTATTAGTACTAAAGTAGATATCCAGGAGAAAACCCCTTTAGTTATTGTCAAGCATTTTTGAATATATTGTCAATTACATAGTATAAACTTTGAATCGGCCCACTATATGATTTATGGATGAAATTAATATACTTCGATTATAAGCATAAAGAAGGGTTAGGTAGGTCCTCGAATTTACATAAAAAGGTCAAATAAGTTCTTATATAAGAGGCTCAGTCCGGCTGGAAGTTTTTGGGGTGATTCCCGGTGGAAGTTTTTGATGAAATTATTTGAGCATCTTATTCATTAAGTCTAGTTTACTCATACCAAATTTCAGTTAAAAGCGCAGTTATGTTCAAGAATTCATATGAATGCCTTACCAATTGAATTGTTAGCTTAAATTTGGTATGAGTAAACTAGACTTAATGAATAACATGCTCAAAAAATTTCATCAAAAAATTCCACCGGGAACTGTCCCAAATGGCGACAGCCGGACAGAACCTCTTATATAAGAGCTTATTTGACCTTTTTATGTAAGTTCAAGAGCTTATTTGACCCTTTTCTCGCATAATAATACAATTATGCTATTCCATAATAATACAATTATAACACTCCATAAAAATAAAAACATTCAGATAGTTACTCTATCGGCAGTATAAGATTAAATAAGATACTCCATAAAAAGATTATAATTAAGATAGATTCGTACTAGCAATATTACATTAATTTGGAAATCATCGTGAGTAGGAGTAATTTTTTTTTTGAAATTCTCAAATAGGTTCTTCATGTTTTTATTCCCTAAATAAGATTCATTTCTGTCAAGTTTGAAAAAAATTTGACTAAAAGTACCATGTTTACAGTCAAATAAGTCAAACGTGATAGAAATTGCTGATATTTAGAAAATACAAACATGATATTCATATTTTGGAATTTCAAAATATTTTTAGGTAGATTCTATGGTACCCATAAGGTACCATACATTTGTCCACATGGACCAATGAGAATATAGCAGTTGAATTATTTAAATCTAAATTAAAAATGATAAAGTGGTATGGTCCAATCAAATGAATGGTAGGTACGGTATCCTATTTTTTAGAAGGGTACCGGAGTTGTCACCATATTTTTACTCTGTGTTTTTACTTCTAATCAGTGGTCATACAAAAAAACTGGGCTCGGTCGGTTCGGCAAGCCACCAAGCTTGTATTACAGAATTTAAAGCTAGCTAACTAGGAATAAGGATGTTTTTACTTAGACTAATTTCAATCTTAAAAGACCAGACAAGATCCAGAGTACCAAGCTAGAAAATTTGAGTGCCAAGTAAAAACATCCTAATACGTAGTATATACGATAGTATATGCAGGGCGGGATATCAATTGCTAGGAAAGACAGAATCACAAGGGTTGCCGACGAGGTTGTTACAGGAAGCTCGAGGTTTGCCGCGGTTGTAAGTGAGTTCCACGTCGGAGACCGTTATGTTGGAACACTTGCTGAGGGCGCTGCAATTCAAGTTGACGGCAAACTCCGACTTTGACGACCCCCGTATGTCGACAAACTTGACGTTGCCGATCTTAACGCCGGAGTCCCCTTGGGGGCACTTTTGATGGTCAGGGCAGTAGTATTGGTCAATGAGAACGGGGTTCGTAACATCGGTCATGGTCAGGTGCTGGAACACGACCTGGTTCACAACCGCGTCCGCCTCAGGTCTGGCAACCGCCTTGATCCTCGCTCCGTTCTGCGTTTCGGTGAACTGAACATATTCTACCAGTATGTTTTCCACTCGCCCCTCGTTGTCCTCTCGCCCTAGACTCCCTATGCTGCACCATATTATTATCCGTATTATTTCCAAAACCATCCAGCAACATATATAACACCAATTTAATTCCATTCCCAATGCGTTTATGTGTTAATTGATTTGCAATTTGAGTTTTTATTTACTCAAAGAAATAATTGATTTGTATGGCATGATTAACTTATAGGGAAAAATAATTTAAATACCCCAAATTTTGAAGGTATGTAAGGTAACACTCCAAACTTGCACATGTAATTTAAATATTTCAAACTTTATATAACAAGTTATTTTTGCACCATCATATCATCATATATCATTTCTTTCAAAAATGTAAATTTATGAGGTTAATTGCACAATTTAAAATAGCAAATTAAAAGTGTTGCAATTATATAGATTAGGGTAACATTATTTATTTCACAATGGAAGTTTAAAATGTTGATTGTGTCTTCATGAATTCTAAAATATTTTGAATTATGCACTTAACACCATAAATTTACATTTTTGAAAAAATAATACTTGACTATGGTGCTAAAATAACTTTTTATACAAAGTTTGGAGTATTTAAATTATTTGACTGCCTTCCCGGTCGAATTTATATATGCACATTCTGCGCATATATAAAGTGCAGTAAGTTTCAAGAATTTATTTGACTGCCTTCCCGGTCGAATTTTGAACTGAAATTTGGTATGGATAAACTACACTTGATGAGGAACATGCTCAAAAAATTTAATAAAAAAATTCCACCGGGAACCGCCCCAAACGGGCAAGTCCGAACAGCGGTTCTGGTCAGGCGCGCCTGACCAGATAAGTACTCTACTCTTAAAGTCATTTGAGTGTAAAAATTGAACGTAAATCACGATGACTCAGATACTATTATAGTCACCGCACTTACTCATATATACTGAAGTATGTAATTATTAAATCATTTAAATTTTACATACTCCCAACGTCCTAAAAAGGTTCGCCAAATTGACTTTCTTAGTCAATGACAATCAACTTTGACCAATGATTTTTTTAATACAAAATTATTTAGAATGTGGAAATTATATCAAGGTGTTGCTTGTTTTCAAAATATTTTCATAAAAGTATAAAGTTTATAAATTATATACAAATATAATAATTAAAATCAGTATCCAAAGTTTATCATCATTAATCAAATAAAATTAATATGACGAACCTTTTCGGGACAGGTCCACTACTTAAAAGTGGTTTTGATTTCTTAAATACGACTAAATTGAAGCTCTTTACAAGAGTATTGCAAATAATATTTTTTGATTTCTTTTAGAAGTCAACATAGAGTATACTTTTATTAGGGAAAGGTCGGTCAACCATTGCAAAGTAAGGGGACATTATTTTTGGGATGAGAAATAACCTGACTCCATGGCCCGGTCCGCAAGTCAAGTTCCTAATTGTCACGCCGTTGGTGCGGGGACCAATAGAGACGCAATCGTCCCCGGTTCCGACATTGGAATGAGTGATGTTAACTGCAGAGGAAGACTCGACGTGTATTCCGTCTGTGTTAGGGCTCTCCCCATCCGCTGTAATCGTTACTCCTTGAATCATAGCTGTGGTGGTTCCCACAATCGCCATATGAAACTTTTGACTGTTAAGCAAGGTTATTCCCTCAATTTCCACATCTTTGGAGTTGAGGATAGACAATGACTGAAAAGTATTAATGTTAAACATAGAATTAATTAAACAGTTTTTTCGAAGCCTTCCCGATATAATTTATTGATGCATATTTTTGAAAAGTTATTCAAAGTCTAGTCTAGTTAATGCACAACAAAGTTTAACTTTTTTTGAAGGATACCAATGTTTAAAATATGGTAATTTATAACTAAATTTGATTCAACAGCAAAGTGACATTATTTGGGAATCTGCATTTCATCAGTACTGAGATTTTCTTTTCAGAAAAAAACCAAAGTTTAGTTTAAAAGGCATTTAAATAAATTGTTTAAAAACACTGCGCTCTCTATATATATACAACACAATGTTTTTCAGTTCACATGTAATTGACTTTATGATTGAATTTTTATCTGAAATTTGGTGGACATAAACGAGACGTGATAAAGAACACGTTCAGAAAAGGGGAAATTACCCTAAATAGGACTAAACATGTTTCTATATTCCAAGATAGGACCATCAAGTTTTTACTGCAAAAATAGGACTAATGACTGTAAGTATCAGACTTTAAACATGACACTATTTTTCAAACTCGACAGTAAGTACTCCTATTTTGGAAAAAAAACATGACATTCCTATTTTAGAGTTTTCAAACTTTTTTATTCCTATTTCCGGAACTTTCCTTCCAAAAAATTCATCAAAATATTCCAGCGAGAAGGCCCCAAATTGCTTTGGCCGGACGACGTGTACCGATATGAACTGCCTTCCTACAATATATACTTAGCACTTACCGTAGCTCCTTCAGGGCAGTGATCTCCACCACCTGACTTTTTGCAAGCCCAGAGAGACTTGCCATTGGCGTCTAGGATTCCGATGCCACTAATGGAAACGCTGTTGACATCTTGGAAGGTGATCCACGCATCGCAGCTTCCCATGACAGTATAGTCGGGAGCCTGATGTTTACCGTTGATTTGGAATGTGATGCGGTCTTTGTTTGTGCACGCAGCGCCTTTGAACGTAACGCTGCCGTGGCTGAGCATTCCCTCCTCCACGGAGATGATTTTCTCACCACTCGAGTCGCACGCCTCATACCATTTACTTTCGAGGTCGTCCGGTGAGCCACTCGGCTCAGAGGCGGTGTGTTCAGCCATTGTTGAACTCGCTAACAAAAGCAAGGTCATAACTGGCCTGAAAAGGTACAAACGTCGCGCCATTTTTTGAAAGAAAAGTATTGAATTACTATATACGCAGTACTAATCAGCTACGTATGTTATTAGTCATATGGAGTTCGATAAATGAATGAATCCATTAAAATGGTGCTTATATAGGCCTGAAGGCCGGAATGGTCTATCTAAGGTTAATTTAATTATTAGTCAAGGTAATTGGTACTTTTTCGTATTATTAGTCCTTGGAGTAATTATGCTATGCTGAAGTTTTAACCTCACAAATCTAGACAATAATGATTATGTTCTTTGCCTTTAGTTTTTAGGTCTTCTTCAGATCAATTCATCAATTCTAGGTACGTACCTGAGTCTAAGAAATTAATTAAACGTAAATGTGTTGTATGTATATTGTTATTTTAAAACTTGTTATTTTGACGACCCGATCGACCAGGCACCGGACCTCACAATTTTGTGTGTGGGTAAAATGAACGTATGTTAATGTTATGTCCTTAATTAATTATAAGTACATAACAATACGTGAATGCTATGCTTCTCATAAGTTATTGACTTATTGGAATGGACGTATTCAAGGTTACGTTTTTTAGGAGAGGTATTTAATTAATTTAAGCAACAACATTTTTTCATATGACAATACATCTGACGTATGTAAAATATACGGAGTACTTCCTCCTTTCTTAAATAAGTGCAATAGTCAACATTTAACACTTGTCGAGGCACAACTTTGACCATTAATATATATAATTCTCTATCAGTAAAATTTTTTTAAAAAATCAGTTTTTGAAAATTTACAATGAGACAAATTTAATAATATATTTTTCAAAAATATATATTAATACATCAATAAATAAAATGTAGTCAAAGTAGAATATGTGAATAGTGTAAAATTTCACATGTTGCACTTATTTAAGAACGGAGGTAGTATTTATCAAAAGTCAAAACAAACCTAAAACTATACTCCGTATAGTACTACCTTATGGTCTTATGGACTAATAAGATATTCTGATTAGAAAAATATTGTAAATAAACATAAAATACTTATGATGGTTGAGATCATAATCCATACACACCTTTTGTCATTTTATAATATGAAAATGATATCGAAATGTTCTTCATTTCTTACAAGTACTAGCTAACTAGCGGTGGCGGATCTTGCCAACCAATGTTGGGTGTTCAAAATTATTTTACCATTAAAATGTTGTAAAATAATATTGTTTGATCCAACAATTGAATTTTTTTTCAACAACACCCTTGAACAAAGACCATCCGCCACTGTCTACTAGTATCATAAAAAGTATGAAATTTATGAGTATACCAAAAATATATTAGTTAAATGATTAATCAAAATTTATAACCATTGAATAGAAAAGTCAAAGATGATATTCAAAAAAGTAAGAAATAGTAACTTTTTATGCCTACAATTCAATAGTATATACTTCCTCTGTTCTTAAATAAGTGCAACGGTCAACATTTCACACTTGTCGAGACACAACTTTGACCATTAATATATATAATTCTTTATTAGTAAAAAATTTAAAAAATATAGAATTTGAAAATTTAAAATGAGACAAATTTAACAATATTTTTTCAAGAAAATATATTAATACATTATTTAATTAAACGTAGTCAAAGTACAACATGTGAATAGTGTAAAATTCAACATGTTGCACTTATTAAAGAACGGAGGTAGTAATATAGAGTATATTTCTGTATTCTTTTTTTCATTTTCAATTGTAACATTTCTTTTTTCACGTTTGTCAATGCACAACTTTAATCATCATAATATATTTCATTGCATGTAAATAAAAATTCAAAAAAAAACCAATTTTAAAAATTATAATAAGAAATTTTGAAAAAAAAAATTAAAATTTCCAATACAATCAAAAACATGTTTTGAAAGTATAATATGTGAATAGTGTAAAATTCAACCTATTATAAATATTTAAGGATGGTGTATTATACTACCTCCCTCTGTCCCGAATCGTTTTGCAAAGTCAACATTGTTTTTGTCAATCAATGTTAAAGTTAAATCCCCTATTGATACTTAATTCAATTTTAATAATTTAAATTTACATATTCACAAACTACACTAATATATCTATAAAATTGCAAAGTCCAAATGAAAAATTAATTAAGAATTGACATTATATCCTAATTGAATGAATAAAATGAAATTGTTAAACTAAAAAAGTCAAATTTACAACTCAATTTCACTAGTAGAAAAACAGCTTACAGTGACACTATTTTAGTGACACTTTCCATTACATTAGGCGTTTATGACACTAGCGCATCAGCCCTAAGTGATTTTACCACCTCAATGACACTCAATTTTTAATAAAAATCATACTCCTTATTTTTTACGTAGTACTTGTATATACTTAAACTCTTGTCTGCTAGACCTAAAGCCCTCAACGCAGAGACCCAGACCTAAAGCACTCCAGTCTCGAATTGTGAATACTAGCAAAATCCAGATCCAGAGTAGAAGAGACCGCCATCGATGTGCAGCCCATACTCCAGAGTACAAGAGACCGTCGTCGATGCACACCCCAGACTCCAGAGTAGAAGAGACCGTCGTCGAAGCGCAGCCCAGACTCCAGAGTAGAAGAGACAGCCGTCGACGCGCAACACACTCCAGAGTAGAAGAGACCACCGTCGATGCAGAGGCCAGAGGCGGCAATAGTCTTCCGTCAACGAAGCTAGGCTGTCGGCCGTCGCCTTTCTGCTACAAACGACTTCCAGGCTCCAATTTCAGTTTTTAAAATTATTAATCTAATTGTCTCAGTTGTTGTCAATCAAATGATTATACGGAGTTATGAACCATTGCAATCCATTGATTTTACTATACGGAGTTAAAATTTCAGTTTGAAAATTTATACTTGAGGACCTTGAGGCTGATTTTTTCTTCAATTATAGTTTGGTAATTGATAATTTGTATACATTTTGAGGCTTAACCACTGTGATTATAGTTTGATACTTTTATTGTTATGATTGCTTCAAGTTCCCAGCAGTTCTCATTTGAGCCTTCTTCCCGATTGAGCGCCTCCTTCCACTCTCGATAAAGGATCTTCTTCCGGATTGAGCGATTCTGGTCGAAGTTCCCAGCAGTTCTCATCCAAGTGCTTTCCAGATTTTTACAAATTTGAGATAGGTAATTGGTGGACATTCACTTCAATAAATTTATTGTATATCTTACGGAGTAATAACCTATAGTACATAGAAGATGCCTCTGTTTGTTTGTCTATAACTCTGTTTTTATGAAATTGGCAGTGTGGCAGTTTTTTATTTTCTTAATTTATTTGTTATATTAGCAGAGATTCATAGAGATTCATAAAAGTTTATGAAGTCAATGGCAGTGTGGCATTTTTTTTATTGACAATGGTACAATTGTAAAATTGGTTCATCACACAATATTGTTATTCTTAATTTGAAAGTAAGTTTGAAACCCAAACTACAATGTATGTATGTCAAGTGTTTGATAAAATTTCTGATAGAGCAGATAATCTAGAGTGGACTTGGGTTAGTAAAAAAAAACTATAATAATCAACTGAGTATGCCAATCATTTAGTAAACAAAGGCTACTTCGGTATCTGTATATTAACTTGTACTATAGAGTTCAAACTTTAGTAAAACTATAAATATCTATTTCTCTAAAAAATTGTGTAATTTATAATTACTAAATGATATTAACTAAACAGTTTGGAGTCATTGTCACTATTTTGATGGGTAGTAGTGGTTTAGCAAGATCAAGGTACAGCCCTCATGTGTGTGTACCTTTTACTAAGGTTCACACAACCTACATTTTTAAATTTATCCTTCTAATGTTCTATATTTGTTATTTGCTGCTTGATTTTCATGTTAACATCAGTATCATATTGGCAGCTCCTTCTGAAATCACATCTTGAGAATTTTGTTGCCCGGTAAGTGAGAGTAGATCACTTTGAACTGTTTGTGTACCCAATATTACATAACTTATTCTTGGTAGACGTGAAAGCTTTTCTTCTAGATCTTTTTTCCCAGGTTTGGAAGCTATATTTCATTAAAATGTAAATATGTCAATCTATAATCTACCGGCTACCGCCCATGAAGTTTCTCAAGAGAATTTTTTGAGATATATTATTGATTCGATAGGATGTTAGCGTTTTTGAGATCTTTTCTTCTAGATATTTTTTGCCAGTGTCTTCAGGGTCCAAACAGTCTATTGCTTTTTCTTCTATCTTTCATTTGATAATCTTAGTTCGATCTTCTTATTTGGTGTCTTCATACAGATCTATTCTCTCAAGTGCCTGAAACTGTTTGTTCCTGCTGACTTCCTGATTTAACCCAATGACAAAAAATATTTGGTGTCAAGAAATCCTCTTTGCCCAGGTTTGCTAAGAACCACTCAGTTGCTTCTGGGTTTTCATCCCCTCCTCCTTCAAATCCTTTCTACTCTGAAAATGACAATAGATAATATTAACGCCCTCGTGATTTTTTATATGCCTGCATGTTGGAATAATTGATGGTGGATGATAGATTTAGAATTTCCATCCGACTTTCTAGCAAATAAGTCATAATTAAATTAGCAGTTTATCACTACAAATTTAATGCCACTAACCCATTTAATTGACATTTATTGAACATAATTGACATTTAAGGTGCTGAAAATAATGACTAACCATCTAATTGACATTTACTGAACAATTTATCATGCTTGCTGGATCTTACTTGTTCTCTAGCTTAGGTTTTATTCTTGTTTTTTGCTGATACATGAGATCTATGCAGATTGTAATAGTACTAATTTTGGGATGTTGATCACCAAGGTTTTGTTGTGCTTTCTTCAGTCCTGCAGTTAGCATTTTCTCACCATTCTAAAAATTCCCCACCTGAGCATCTGGTTTTACTTTGCACAAGTAGCTCCCACTAATTCATTTTACTAAATTCCTTTCTTAGACGTGCTATTCTCACTGAGTCTTGGTCATATTTGAGATTCCCGGTCATACAATTCCACACCATTGTATTCCTTTGCATTATATTGAAGAATCTTGACCTTCTCCCTCATTGTAAGTTACTCTTTTTCGATCTCTCTGGACAAGGCTGTGTTAAAATATTATGATCGATGACTAATGCAAACATAATGTCATTAATACACATTCTTATTCTAAACAGGATTGATCGGCTAAAGAGGTATCCAACATAGACCAAGGGCATGTGGTTTTGAACAGGTGTATGCTTGGGCATATTGTTTTGAACTAGTTTTTTTTGTTACATGAACTAGTTTATGTTTTACATAATGTGATTTATTATATACGTAGTATTAAACTGTGGTATACACTTTGCAGATGAAGTATGACGAAGCAAGTAAGGTTGCACATAATGCAGTTGGTAGTATAAAAAGGTGGCTTCATTCTTTGCAAGTGTGCAAAAGATAATGTGATATATATCTATAAGAAGAAATGTGAAGTTCGTGTAAAACATGGTGTAAAAGTTGGAATTATTAGCATTTTTTTCTTTTTCATTACTGATTCTTTCGGGGTATGCCCCTACGAATTATGCAGACATTCATATTTATGTGAAAAATCGAGATATAAATAAAAATGTTTGTAATCACATTTATGATATTGAATTGAAATTTTTAAATATAATTGAAATGGATTTTCTAAATTATCCATGGTATGGAATGCGGAAATATTGCAAAACAAAGTGATACCAAAGTGTCACTAAAGTATGGTGTTGCTTGAACTGAAAACAGAATTATGTGAGACTGTGGTGTCACTAGAATATGTGATGTAAATGTGTCGCCGAATAGTTATGTCACCTATGTATCACTAATTGGTGATACCATAGTGTCACAATTTTGTGACACTTGTAGTGACACTTAAAAAGTGTCACTAGAACCCACTTTCATTGACACTTTTTTAGTGTCACAGAAACTTTCAGTGACACTAATTTGGTGTCACTGTAGGGCATTTTTCTAGTAGTGTTTGGAATGGAGGAAGTATATGACAATGTAGTGGGCGTTGCTAGAGTGACAAATGGCCAATGTGCGCCTTACCCACTCCAATTGTTTTTGGATGATGACCCACTCCATATTTGATTATACCTTTTTTTGTGCAAAGAAAGTATATACTCCCTCCGTCTCGTTAAGATTGTCTCACCATTGCTTTTAGGTCCGTCCCAAAAAAATTGTCTCATACTAAATATATTTAGTAAAATTTGTGTGGTTATAAAGCATTCGTACTATATATATTCTTACTTCATCAATTCATTATCAATCACATATATAAAGAGAAATTGTCCAATATAGGAGTAAATGATAGAGTTGTATTTTTATTATTTATTATTTCTATTTTAACTAGTTTTATTTCTTGTTGTTTGGAAAATTACACACTTTTGGTGTAATTAGTTTATTTTCCTACATAAATGTAATTTGTTTAGATTAGGATTATTCTGAGCTTAAAACAGGTCAAGATCATCCAAAGGATCAAGATTGGACCCCAAAAGATCAAGGAAAGTGCAAGGAGACAAGATAAAAAGAAGATTGAGAAAATATTTCATATACCCGGTCGAGTATAGGCAATACCCGATCGAGTATTGAGTTGATTCGGGTGTCAAAATCAGAATCTGGAGAGATCTGGAGAGACAAAAAAACGTGCAGGATTTTGAAGATTTGGCTCATACCCGATCGGGTATGCCTTCATACCCGATAGGGTATGTCTAGAAAAGTGATTTTCCGGGAAACTGCCTAAAATACCCGATCGAGTACCCTATATACCCGGTCGGGTACACCACCCTGCTACCTCCAAACACCTATAAATACACCCCTTTTCCTTCACAATAAGATCACTACTCCTTCCATACTCTTAAGCTCAGTTTAGAATAGTATTTCTTTTATATTTTTATAGCATGTTTAGTCTCCAAACGAGGAGCTAAACTTCCATTTCTTGGCGTTGCTCTTGAAGCTTGTTGATTATTAAAGTTGTGAGTTATTTTCTTAACTTCTTTCCTTGAATATTAATTCTTTCTTTAAATACTATTTCTATACCAATGTTGGGGAGTGTTACTAAGATGACAATTAGTTCACATCTTGACATTAGTTATAGTAATAGTTATTTCTTCCTCTATGTTAATATTGGGGAGTACGTGTTACTAAGATGACAATTAGTTAACATCTTGATATTAATTATAGTAGGATTCATCTTCTTTTATATTCTTCCTTGAGTATTAATTAATTCCTATTCATATTTCATATTAATATTTTGAACATTACTTAAAGGATCAACTAGTTTTGTTTCATATATTAATTATTACTAGAAACGATCAACGAACCGATGGTTAATCGTTGATGGTTACACAAGTAAGTAACTTCGGTCTATTAATGCACGGTCGTGGTTAATAAACTTAAGAGGAATTAATTGTGTTGGTTAAACCGAAACCGTTGTGTTGAGGTTATCGATCTCAATTGATTTCATCAAGGAGTTAAGCGATTAAATGCTACTATCAATCTGGTATATGGCGGTGTTCTATACTTGGCTAATAGTAAGAGTTATTAATGAACGGTCGTTGTTAATAACTATTTTCTCGATGAATTGGATATACTCCTCGATTGAGTATTCGAGAGGAGATAAGTTATAGATATAACAATGATCGACTAAAATATATCAACAAGTGGAAAGTAGCAATGCCAAGTCCCTTTTATCTTTGAATTAAACCACATAATTCGTTCATCTTCGTGTTTAATTAATTAAACCAAATCAAACTAAAACCCCCCTTTTTATTACTAGTTTTATAAAAAGAGAATTATTCCTTTCCCTGTGGATACGAACTCTACTACGCTATACTACGTATAAGTGTTAGTATTGAATTTATTTTGACGCACCGTGACAAAGTGCTCGTCAAATTTGGCGCTGTTGCCGGGGAAAGGCAATTATTTTTCTTTTTATTTTATCTCATAAAAATCAAAAACAAAAAAATAAAAAATAAAAAAATATTTAAAAAAAAAATTACTCTTCTATTTTCTGAGCTTACATGAGTTATGAGTATATGGATGCCAACATATCATCCTTAGAGAGTCAAATTTTCTTCTTGACTTCTCTAATAAAGGAATTTATCTTAAACTCGGAAGCTCAAGATGCCAAGACATGCAACATTTGCATGTCTCACAGGCATTTTACGGATTTCTGTCCAAAGCTCCAAGATGAATACCTTGAACAAACTGATGATGTTGGTTACGAAAGAGATGTACCTCACATGAGGTATAATCCGTTCTCCAACTCTAACATGTCTACGGAGGATATGGTTCGGGCTATTGCTACCAACATGACCACTATGCAAAACAACATGGTGCAATTCCAAAATGAGACCAAGTCTAGCATTTTGAACTTGGAAACTCAGATGAGTCAAATAGTCGGAGCCGTGAGTAGGCTTGAAGCAAGGGATTCAGAAAAACTTCCTTCTCAAATAGAATGTGATCCTGAACAGCAAACTCTTGCAATCACATTGACAAATGAAAAGGAAATGCAAAAGGAGACCCAGAATCCAAAAGAAGTAGAAGAAGAATAAGACACGGAGCTCCAACTGGTCAAAGAAGAGGATAAGCCGAGCTTCAAATTCAATTTTTTGTCATTGTCATCCTTTGAGGTATCTCCATCATCCCTGGACGCTTTAAGAGAAACTCATAAACTTGAAAAGGACAATGACATTTCTGAAATCTTCTTCAAAACTGAGGGATCGAAAAACTTCTCATTGACCATGCTAAACGATAATTTCTTCCCCTCCCTCCCACCACATGAATCAATGAAAATCTGGATATTTGATCCTGGAAAGATTTCCAAAGTGAAGAGTCGAGAAATTTATCATTCCTATGGAAGTCCTAGGAGTGAAAGTGTGAAGAAGATAAATTATCACGATCCGAGTTTGAACGATTGAATACAATGATGGCGTCGTGCCGCGACGTTAAACGAGGCGCTTCTTGGGAGGCAACCCATGCAAGGTATGTTTACTTATTTTATTTTATTTTTGCACTTTTCAAAAAAAAAAATCGTATCACCCCATTCAAACCCAACACCCCAAACCCTCCATAGTTACAACCTCACACTTTCATATCTTCTTCATACATCCACCAAATCAACAAACTAAACCCATATTCTTCTTATCCTCCCCACATTTTTCATTTATATACCAACAAAACCCACCAAATAATCCAAAATCCGAATCCCCTAACTCCACCTACACAAAGTCCGAATTCTCCTTTTCTATGACGTCTTGAAGATGAGCACTAAGGACAGTGCTTTGACTAGTTTGGGGGAGAGTTTCATGGAATACTCACATTCATACTCTTTATTCTTGTTTTTAAAAAAAAAGAAGAAAAAAAACATAAAAAAAGCTAGTTAGGTTGAAAACCCAAATGGGCAATCTAAGCAATAAAAGCAAAAGAAAAAATGAGTGAGTAGGAGAGAGAAAAAAAATGAGAGGCTAGGAAAAAAAAGGATCCTAGGCAAAATGAGAGAAATGAGAGAAATTATTTTTACAGGGATGTGGTGATACAATGATGAAGAGGAACATGGAAAGCACAGAAGACAAGTAAACCCAATATCATGAAGTGTGTAGTGCATAAGTGGAATCATTTCACTTTGTAAAACACATTTTAAACATTACTTGGTTGTCTTTTGCTTGTTCATGATTGTTTGAAGTGTTGATGAAACATTGACTTTACTCGAGGACGAGTAAAGAAACTAAGCATGGGGGAGTTGATAGAGTTGTATTTTTATTATTTATTATTTCTATTTTAACTAGTTTTATTTGTTGTTGTTTGGAAAATTACACACTTTTGGTGTAATTAGTTTATTTTCCTATATAAATGTAATTTGTTTAGATTAGGATTATTCTGAGCTTAAAACAGGTCAAGATCATCCAAAGGATCAAGATTAGTCAATGATGGTACTTAAGTCGTTGTGTCTCATATTAAATTCACCACTAAACACTGATATTATACTATTATTATAGTATAGCGTAATAGAGTTCGTATAATTGATTTCACTAAATCGATTGAATGCTACTATTAAAATCATCAGAAGGATAACTTGAAATATGAGGTTTAAATATTGTGACCATTTAGAAACTAAAACAAATAAAACACTAAATGATCGAATGAATTAAAATATTAAAGGTAACAAGCATTAAAATATTAAAGGTAAGAAGCATTACTTAGTGATTTGAATTTCTCGTTGATCAACAATGATGCTAAACTTTGATTTATAATTTATTTATATCAGGAATATTTATAATATGAAAATGATATCAAAATGTTCTTCATTTCTTAAAAGTACTAGCTAACTAGCGGTGGCGGATCTTGCCAACCAATGTTGGGTGTTCAAAACTATTTTACCATTAAAATGTTGTAAAGTAATATTGTTTGATCCAACAATTGATTTTTTTTTTCAACAACACCCTTGAACAAAGACCATCCGCCACTGTCTACCAGTATCATAAAAAGTATGAAATTTATGAGTATACCAAAAATATATTAGTTAAATGATTAATCAAAATTTATAACCATTGATTAGAAAAGTCAAAGATGATATTTAAAAAAGTCCGAAATAGTAACTTTTTTATGTCTATAATTCAATAGAGTATAATATAGAGTATATTTCTTTATTCTTTTTTCTTTTTCAATTGTAACATTTCTTTTTTCATGTTTGTCAATGCACAACTTTAATCATCATAATATATTTCATTCCATGTAAATAAAAACTCAAAAAAAACCAATTTTAAAAATTATAATAAGAAAGTTTTAAAAAAAATTAAAATTTTAAATTTCCAATACAATCAAAAACATTTTTTGAAAGTATAATATGTGAATAGTGTAAAATTCAGTCTATTATAATTATTTAAGGATGGTGTATTATACTACCTCCCTCTGTCCCAAATCGTTTTGCAAAGTCAACATTTTTTTTGTCAAACAATGTTAAAGTTAAATCCCCTATTGATACTTAATTCAATTTTAATAATTTATATTTACATATTCACAAACTACACTAATATATCTATAAAATTGCAAAGTCCAAATGAAAAATTAATTAAGAATTGACATTATATCCTAATTAAATGAATAAAATGAAATTGTTTAACTAAAAAAGTCAAATTTGCAACTCAATTTGGAATGGATGAAGTATATGAAAAAGTAGTGGGCGTTGCTAGAGTGCCAAATGGCCGCTCCTTACCCACTCCAATTGTTTTTGGATGATTACCCACTCCATATTTGATTATACCTTTTTTTTGTGTGCAAAGAAAGTATATACTCTCTTTGTCTCGTTAAGATTGTCTCACTTTTGCTTTTGGGTCTGTCCCAAAAAAATTGTCTCATATTAAATATATTTAGTACAATTTGTGTGGTTATAAAGCATTCGTACTATATATATATTCTTACTTCATCAATTCATTATCAATCACATATATAAACTCACTTTTCTTTATAACCGCACCACCTCCTAATGCCGTAATGTTAGTGAGACGGAGGTAGTACAAAATTACGAAGTACTTCAAACACGTTCACATTCATCCACTAATTTTTCTGACTACTAATGAGACTCACAAGACAATATTAAAAAAAATTGCCAAAGATAAGTAAAAAGATTTGTTTGAGAATTTTAAAATAAGACCGTCATGTTTTTATATTCTAAATATGGGTAATTTATAGTCAAACTTGGAACGTACTGCCATGCCTAAAGTCTAGTATTGTCCAAACATGACAATAATAACTTCTATTTAGGGAATAAAAATGTGAGTCCTATTTGAAATTACAAATACTTTAACTCCTATTTAGAGCAATATTGCTTTACATTTTCATGAAACACTTAAATTTTAGTATTCAAAAATCATTCTTTTTTGCATAACATCAAATTTTATAATTAATCGCTTTCCACGTAATCTCTAAAATAATCAACTATCAATTTTCCCTTGACTAATTAATTGTAGCAACTTTGTTATTTTATACTACGTATTTGAGAGAATGGACGTAATAGTAGGTTTCCCTCCAAAATAACAGCTTTGCTACTTTAAACAAATCACATGTGCCGGATGGTGTCATTCGTTAATCCAGATGCGTTCGATTTTTTTTTTTGGGGAAATTGCTTAAAATAGGATACAAATGTTTTGGAATTCCAACATAGGATTACATACTATCCTCCGTTCCGAAAAGAATGCAACATGAGTTTGGGCACAAGGATTAAGAAACAAAGAAAAGGTAATGTGGTTGCCTGTTTTACCCTGTACGTATAAACCAAAAGGGTCATAAAGTGCTACAGTAGCCTATCAATCAAAGTTTTCATTACATCCACATGCTAATAATGTTAACAACAGTACATGACTTTTCTTTACATCCACATACAACCGTACATGTACTACTAAATTATCAAGTCCACTTGCGGAGGGAGGGAATATGAGTCCAAAAATTTTAGTTTCCCTCCAATTACGTTTCAGCGTACATATAGAGCCACCATCATCAGTTTCCACCATGTTCAACCATAAAACAAAAAATAAAGCCTAGCAGTCTGCACACAAAAAACAAAATCACTGCTGCACATCCATAATGGAGGAGGAAATTTCCATAGCAGAGCTTCTTCAACTAGAAGCCGAAGGAGCATTTGGGAATGATGATTTAGATCCAGACACAGAAATCTTTTCATCCTTTTTCTCTGAAAGTGAAAGTGAAGAAGAAGAAGAAGAATCTGGAATAAATTATGGTTCTACATCAGCAAACAAAAGGAAAGAAAATCTCAAAAACAGTCAAAGAAAACACCTAGTTGAGAAACTTTTGACACTAGTTGATGGTCAAAACTTACCCAAAGGAGCAATTTCAGAGATGGCAGCAGAGTTCAAAGTGCACAGAACCACAGTCTGGAGACTATGGTCCGCAGCAAAAGTACAATTTGGTGTTGGTGCATTGATTGATGTAAAAAGTAAAAAAAAAGGCAACGTGGGAAGGAAGCCAAAGGTATTTGATTTATCTACTTTTGAAGCTATACCCATTCGAAAAAGGACAACAATAAGATCTTTGTCAATTGCCCTTGAGATTAGTCACTCTGCCGTATATAGATTGCTGAAAACAGGCCAAATAAGATCTCATACCAATAGTATCAAGCCTAAGCTAAGTCATTCACACATGCTAAAGAGGCTAGAATACATCTTGGCTCAGATTCTGCCAAGACAAGTGCACACACTTCCTAAATTCAGTGAAATGTATAATATGGTTCACATGGACGAGAAATGGTTCTACATGTCACAACAAACACAAAGGTTTTACCTATTTCCTTGGGAGGATGATCCGTATAGAAGTTGCCAAAATAAGAAATTTATAGGCAAAGTAATGTTTTTGGCTGTTGTGGCCAGACCGCATGTTTCAGCTCAAGGTGCAGTGACATGGGATGGAAAAATTGGCATTTTCCCATTCACTGAAGTGGTTTATGCACAAAGAAATTCAACAAATAGAGTTGCAGGCACTCCGGAAACAAAGGCAATACAAAGTGTGACAAGAGACATCATTAGATCAAAACTTATCTATGCAGTCCTACCGGCAATAAGAGAAAAATGGCCGTCTAATGGATGCAAAGATATTTGGATTCAACAGGATAATGCAAGACCTCACATAGGTGTTCATGATGAAGAGTTTACTAAGGATGCTACATCATTTGGGTTCAACATTAGACTTACTTGCCAACCAGCCCAAAGCCCGGATTTTAATATTCTTGATCTTGGGTTTTTTAGAGCTATCCAGTCTATCCAATACAAATCATTCCCTAGGGATGTAAATAAACTAGTTAATGCAGTCCAAGATGCATACTATGCTTTTGAACCAAGGCTATTAAACTATACTTGGTTGCACCTCCAGTACATTATGATAGAAGTTCTAAGAGTCAAGGGTGGTAATAACTACAAGAACCCTCATGCTGGAAAAAGAAAAATGGACAAGCTTGGATTACTGCCAACAAACATTGATGTTCCAGAAGACTTAATTTCAGATGCTAGACACTACCTCATGGATGGTCAAATTCAGTTAAGTACAGGGGTGGGGTCAAACGTGACACCTGCACTTAATTGAATTTTACACTAATGGATAGTTCCTCATTTTGCAAAGGCAGCCTCTTTTTGGAAAGGATAATTCATGCTTTTGTAAAGGCAGCCTCTTTTTGGTAAGGATACTTCCTAATTTTGTAAGGGATATAATTCCTGCTTTTGAAAACGCAGCCTCCTTTTTGTAAAGGTTAGTTCCTAGTTATGTCAAGGTAGCCTTTTTTTGTGAAGGATTGTTCCTGGTATTATAAAGGCAACCTCTTTTGTAAAGGATAGTTCCTGGTATTATAAAGGCAGCCTTTTTTGTAAAGGGTAGTTCCTAATTTTTGTAGGAAATGCTTGACTTTTGTAAGGATAATCAGAAACAGCTTTTCCAACAATCAAATATTCCAATCATAGCAGTATGTTGCTTAGTGTGTAAAGATTATGTGGCCTAATGTTTTTCTATTACGGTTACAGATTATACCCATAAAACACACAAAACTGACACTTTTTACAATTTGGTAAAGCTGTGATTAAAAGTTGTTGTTGCTTAAAATCAAAACACTTTATTCAGAGTTTTCTGTTGCTTAAACTTTTTGTTCCTTAAACTTTTCTGTTGCTTAAACTTGATGTATCTTAAAATGAAAACAATTTATTCACAGTTTTCTGTTTCTTAAAAATAATCTTACACTTCTGTCAAAAAAAATAAGTGTAAACTCTGAAAATCCCACCAAAAATCAATTCAGTTTCTTAAACAAGCCTTTAGTTTAAGAAAACTAAGCCTTTAGTTTTCTTCCAGTAAACTAAAGTTTTCTGCAGTAGGATTCCTTAAGCAGTTGATTCCTTAAGCACTAAGGAGTAGTTTAAAACCAAAACCAATAAAGAAAAACAAATAGCAGTAGGATTCCTTAAGCATACGAATAGCTTAAAAGTACTTCTATATTCAGTTGATGGTAAATCAAACCCAACATCAATTTATTCAGTTGTTGATGTAGCTTAAAATCAAAACCAATAGCAGTACATTCCTTAAGCAATAGCAAGTATGAAGTAAACATTTGCATACAAATTACACCCAATAAAGAAAGCTATATAAACATTAAGGCCCATATATACACAAATTACACACAACAAATCAGCCACATGTATAGATCAAGAAGTACCAAGTAAATTACCTCTTTCACCATATCCCTTCTCTCCAAAACAAATTGGAAACCAGATTCGTAAAATATCCATGAAGACAGGTGTCTGGAATCCGAATGTTGGATTGTATACTCTGTCCTTCTTCATTGCTAACTTCCGTGATACCTTCTTCACCACAAAACTAGATGGCAAGAAGTTATGATCGTCAAACTCTTTCTCTCTTTCCAGAAGAACATGTGGCGGAGTATCTGGAACCACCAAACAGGAGATAGTATCTCGCAGGGGAGTAATCGGATCCACCAAAGAGAAGGTTGTAACTCGTGGGGGAGTAGACGGAGAAAAATCAGTTTCGTCTTCATCCATGACCTTTCGTTTCGGGGAGTAGATGGAAGAAAACAAAAAAAATGAGGTAGATGATGGGGAAGAAATGGAGAATGGGTTAGGGTAGATGAGGAGAATCGATGGTAAAGGTGAATGGAATTGCTGAGGGGAGAGGGGTTGTAAAGATGAAGGTTGGTGGTGGTGGGTGGATAAATTAAAAAAATGTCAGAAATGGTATGGGTGCCGTAAATAAGAAAAGGGTATAACAGTCAGTTTACTTAATGTTTCTTTCCCAAAATGGAAATGTTGCATTTAATTTGAAACTGCCGTAAAAGGAAAGTGTTGCATTTTTTAAAGAACGGAGGAAGTATAAATATATTTTTATTTGCGAAATATGAGTAATTATTGTCATGTTTTGACAATATCAAACTTTAAACATGAATGTGTTTTGAAAACATGACAATATTTTCCAAACTTGGCAGTAATTACTCATATTTAAAGAATAAAAACATTACAACCATATTTTAAAATTCCAAAATATTTTTACTCCTATTTTGGAAATTTTCCCAACTTTTATGCAGACCTAGTTATATCGGATCCTCCACGCACGACCAATTGCTACACTGTGGGAGCAGCCCACGGCGAGCATGCTGCTTCCACAGACAAAAATGCGGGTTACTGTTCACGCGCGTGAACAATAACTTTTGTTTTTTGTGTTTTTCACTGTCCAGTAGCAGAATGATGTAACACGCGACGCGTGTAAAGAAATGTAACTCACACTGATACGAAATGTAACTTCAGGTTAGTCAAAATGTAACTTGTCTAATACAGATTATAAGAAATAAAACATTGATTTCAATGAAAACAAAGAGTCTAATTGCTCAATTACATTATGTAAATAGTAGATAATGCTTTGTTTTTAATATTAAGGCCATAAATAATGTTTTTTTCTACAATTCATTTTTTTTTCAAAAAAAATCATTTTTTGATCATTAGCAGGGGTTTATTTAGCTATGTAACTCACGCACAAACAGAGGTAACTCGCGCATAAGAACATGTAACTTCATATAATATCAAATGCATGTAAACATTGAAAATAATGAGTTTAATAGTTCAATTAAGTATGCAAATACTGAATATGTTTTTTTAACATTAAGGCCATAAAATGTTTTAAAGAAAAATCATGTTTTTGCCAAAAAAATATGTTTTTTGCCAAAATATCATTTTTCGCATTTTTTTTGTTTCAATAGCATGGATCAATCTTGTGATGTAACTTGTGCTATGGAAAATATAACTCGCGTTTATGAAAAATTTAACTTAGATGTATGTAAAATATAACTTGTTGAGACAAATCCACATGTAACACGCGCATAGGAAGATGTAACTTACGCCTAAAAAGATGTAACTCACGCCAAGAAGCATAACTCCATATACTATCAAATGTAACTTCAGAAACTTTAACATAACTCACACATGTGAAAATGTAATATCATATTTTATCAAATATAAATCGAAAAAAGCATATATAATGTCTTAAAAACACTAAAACATATAAAAGAGATAAGAAATATAGTATAGGAAAAAGTGTAGGAATATGCAAGAATATAGTACAAAAAAATGTGTATAATACAAAAAGAAATTGCAAAAATAAAAATTGTGTATGAATGTGAAATTTAATACTTATTTTATTTAGATTAGTATTACAAAAAAGTGTATGATACAAAAAAAATATTACAAAAATTGTATAATGCAAAAAAATATTACATATATGAAAATAGTGTATGAATGTGAATGTCATATACTTATTTTATTTAATTAATATATTTTTGTTATGATTTGATAAAAAATAACAAAAATAGATTGAGTTTTAATTTTAGTTGAAGATAAAGAAAATTCAAATTTTAAATACCTTTTTAGTATTGATGGAGAAGAAAAAAGGAATTATAGAAAAGGATAATTAAAAAAAAGAAAAAAGAATAGGAAATAAAATACTCCCTAATAAAATTATTAAACAGATCTCCCAAACACACAATTAAAAAAAAGTTTGAAATTTTTATCGAATGAAAATATAACGTTTTATCAAATTTTGACATATATTTATCGTTAATTGACACAACATTTTATCAGGACTTCATACTATTTTTTTTGTCACAAACCGTTCTTTACACGGATTGGCAAGGGTACACGAACTGGCAAGGGTCCACTGATTCATTCCAACAATCATGTGAAATCTCTTTTATCATGCGAAAGTTAGTGTAACACCCCAATTTTTGTGAGCTAGTTACATGAGTTAAATTATGACGGGATAAGTTAAGTAAGTTACTCAGTCAGTTAAATAATTTATTTTTCTGAATAATATGAATTATTATTTCATCTTGTGTTATCATTTGTTTTATGGCAGATAAAGTTGACCGATAAGCTCCGGGAATAAAATAAAAAGAAAAAGTAATTAATCTGCTGAAGTTATCAGTTTATATTTGTTTTTAAAATACTTTTTCAATCGGGTCAAAATTCTACTTTCGGAACTAGAAGCATTTTTTTAGCAGACTAAGACACCCAAATCAGTTATCTTAGCCCGAATCAGTATTCACTTAAAATCCCTAAAAGGAGAGCTAATATATACGGTCGGTTGCAAACCCTCGCGGCCTCGTGCTCTTTATTATGAGAGCATCTCCAATGCAAAACTTTTAACATTGAAAAAATTATGACACATGTCAATTAATGTGTGGTATGTCTATCCACATAGGATGAATGTCAAAACCCAAATAATGAAATCCTCAAAAACCTCTCCAATGCATCTTGGTTGACGTCCACACTTTTAATTAGAATTCAATTAACCATGCCTATCTTCCGGAGATTCTACAAGAAACCATGCCCTATTCTCAATTTGTTAAATAATTCATTTATAGAATAATTAACTT
Organism: Cuscuta epithymum; assembly: GCA_945859915.1. NCBI lineage: Eukaryota > Viridiplantae > Streptophyta > Magnoliopsida > Solanales > Convolvulaceae > Cuscuta > Cuscuta epithymum. The sequence continues at coordinate 890,685 of CAMAPF010000043.1, forward strand.
TAAATATTTCTTTTAATGTGCAGGTCATCCTCTAGCAGTCTAGCGTCAATCGTTTCATCTCAGCAAATACTTCTAGGGAGGTTAAAAGCCGCTACTGAATCGAGCAAGGTTAGGGGAAAAGGGTTGAGTATGATAAATGGCAAGTTGCTTGAAGAGGATTTGCATCAGGATGTAGAATATAGTTGAGGCGCTGGTTTTTAGGAGATGAGCACCATTTTTCCCCGAAATTTCCGAAAATGCGGCACTTCATACCCACGATCAGTTTATTTGATGACTCAGCATGTTTAACAGACCGTTTAGAATGAGAAAGTGGGATTCACAGCGTTAACATTTATTTTTGACACTTCAGCACCACATGACCGAAGAAAGAAAGCATTGGAGTAGAAAAATAAGAGCCACTTTCTTACCGTGTGACATGGCCATCTTTTTTTAATGTTAACACCAATGCATTGAAGATGCTCTGAGTCCGTTCTTTTCATTCTCTTCCTATGAAACCTTCCTTTCAAACCGTCAGGCCGGTGAAGCTTGTGTTACCGTCTCTGGATCTGGTAAGCTTAATTCCATTTGTTTTAATCATCTATTTTCCTTTGGGATTGTCTAAAACCCAGTACCAATTGCTTAGTGGTGATTTCAGTGCTCAGTATATGAATGATTTTGCAGAATTAACAAACTGATTTCAAAGCTCCACAATCATATTTCCTTATACAGTATTTGTCTTCCATTGAATTCTCATGATTTCTAGGTCTATAATTTCTATGAGTGCAGATGTAGTTCTGATTTCTAGGTCTATAATTTCATACCTCGAGACTTTAGTCACTTAGATTCCACCAAATTTTGATAAGCAATCACAATTTTTTTCTTATGATTTGTTTTATTAGAATTTTTACATGCTAAACGTGAGATGGTTCCTATAAACTACCTGGATATTTTTATACTATCATCTATGACCTCTAGGTCATTTTGAAAGCTTTAGCTTTTAATGATTTGAGTCACACATCAAATACTATTGGTTTCAGTTCCTACCCTCAGGTTCTAATCAAAGTTTGGGCAACACTTTAGCCTCATAATGCCTTATTTAGGAAAATTTCATTGTTAATTTTAGAACAGTTTTAAATTGGGATTCATAGGAGCTGAATCTCAGACTAAGATTTATACTTAAGCTCCTCCATTTAGTTCACAGACATCTTTTATTTAACTAAAAGAGAGTTGATTTCTATTTTTAAATTTAAAATGAGGTATTTTGTAAATGGTGATAGGGGACTGTTCTTGCAAATTATTTTCATTTATTTAAGTAATTGACTGCTAATTTTAGTGAGTTGCCGCATAAAGATTTTCAAGTTTAAAGGTTATGTTTGTTTTTAATATTCATAGCAGCATGAAAATTTAAGTCCTAGTTTTGGTGAGTAGATAATTGAAACACCAGTAGTATGCCCAAGTTTCCCACTTAGCCGATTCTTACTATAAAATTTCATTTAGTTAAAGATTATTAAGGAAGAGCTTACCGGAAGACGTTATCAGGGTGCCACACTTATTTGAGTAATTTGAGTTCAACTTCTATCAGGTAAGTCACCACCACCTATACATGATAGTTCTAAATAAAGTGTGGAATATTAGCTAATTATGAATATGATATATATGCATGAATACTTGGAATTGTATGGCATGCGATATGTGAATTTCAAGTTCTATGTTTGATTTTGGGTTCGTTGGATTCCTATGGAACCAACAATGAAAGGGAGTTATGATGATAATGAAAGTAATGAAAGATAAGTAATGTTACAAGGTTGTCGTGCCCCCAAGTAACTACCTGAGCTGAGCGTAGTGGGATCTCCTTCCGTGGGGAGTCCCGGGGTTGCTTCTGATGGCTGAGGGCTAGCTACCTGAGGTCATCAGTGAGAGGCCAGGACACGAGCTACGGGCCCATCAAGTCAAGGAATAAGATATGAAGAAAGAATGATGAATAATGAAATCTCTGGATGTTGGATACATGAATGCTTATGTGTGGTTATCATGTGTGATTATAGTATATGTGTGGTGTATTCAGCATCGGTATCAATTTATGATTAGCTAAGATTCCCACAAATGTTTTTAGTGGATGAAATGGTGACTTACTAAGCATTATTGTTTACGAGAATTCTATTCTCTTATGTTCTCTTGTATAGGTAATAAATGAAGTACATAAGCCTAAGAGAATGTATGGACCCGATGACAAGATTTTGGATGGGTTAACGGAGAAGATTGGGCTAACAATGATATTGTTGTTTTAGTACATTGGTACTTCAAGGGGTTGATAAACGTTTTAAAATCCTGATCAGGTGTAACGGTTTCAAGGATGTTTCATTTTGAATACCTTTTGTTATGGTTGTAAGGTTTGACTTTGTTTTAAGGATATATATAGTCTCATATCGAGGCTTTGTATCTTTATTTTCACTTTGATTATCAAGTCTCTTTTATGTTGAGTGTCGTAATGGCTGTTTTGGGGGCGGTCGTTACAGTTAGTGTGCGGCTGACACATTGTTTTAAGTTGATCAATGATAAATTCATGACAAATCTGTGCCAAAACTATTTTTGTAAGGTAATTATTTGAATTTTTGATACTATTTTTATGTGTAGTTTTAAAATATGAATGTTTCAATTATTTATGCTAATTCAAATATTATTAGGGAACAATAAAATTTAACCTTGATTAAGTATAATAAACTTAATTATAGGAGGACTCTTGACAAAATAACTTATAGGTGGAATTTTTAGTAGGGTCGTAAACAAATCAAATAGTTTATGCTTGATTCAGGATTTGAATTCGTATAAGACGATTTGAATTAAAAAAATTCAAACACAAATACAAATAAGAATATCAGTATATTCGATTCGAATGCTAATCAAATATATTTGATTAATAATAATGATAATATTAATAATACTAATTGTAATAATAGTAGTATTCCAAGCCATAAATTATTAGTGTACACATGTATACATGTACACATTCCAAGCCAATTTGTAACTATTAATATTACTAATAATCCTATGTCCACAAAGTGCAGCCCATGTATACATTTACGTGTACACATTCTAAGCCAATTTGTAATAAATCAGAAGTATCATAAGGAGTAAGGCTTGTAAACGATACAAATACAAATTGAGTTTATAAATTATGATTTAAATTTGAAAATATAGAAAATAAATATAAATACAAAATGATGTTTGCTTCAAACATCTTTCAAATACGAACACAAATAATTATGTATTTGATTTGAAGAATAATAATCAAATATATATTCATTTATACTTAATCAAAATCAACTATCTAGTATGTGTATGCGCATCAACTACCCGGTATGTGTGTGTAATATAAACTATATATCTAATGGTGTTTTTTATTATCAACAATGTTAAATATCGAACATAAAATTAGAGTCGTTTAACTTTGACATATACAATTATCAACTTATTTCCGACATTATAAGTATAATCTCTAATATGTATGTATGGTAATCATAAAATTGATTCCCTTTAGTATATTGTGCACAACCTAAAAATGCATTGATCCATTTAATTTTAAAGAAAAACGAAATGCTACAAATTAAATTCTAAAAACGCATATTAAGTCATAGCTTTATAACATAAGAAATATACGAAAAATTGTTTTAAAGTGATATTTGACTCATATTTAACTTATGATCCAATCGATTTGATATTTGTAAATGATTCGTTAACTATTCATATTGTTAAACAAATATGAATACAAATCGAAAATTAATATTTGTTTCATATTCGAATTTAGATTCAAAAAATAAACATATGCAAATACAAAATCACATTATTCGACTCAATTCGGTTCGTTTACAATCCTACTTTGTAGGACATATATAGGGTGCAAAAATAGCCACATGCAAATTAAAGCTAGTAACTCGATCATTATACTGTTATGATGATATATAGTGAGAAATTAAACCTCGATCAATATAAAGCCAATGGACTAGATAAAACTATTCTTTTTAAGCAATATTTGTTGTCAACATATTATTTTGAGTTTGATTTTAAACAAGAGTGCACATTATAGTTCTTATCAAACGTAACAATCACTACAAAAAACGCGGGATTGTCAGGAATTTTTGGCAGAAATTCTCCAAATTTGACAGAGATTTTGACAGGGATATGCCAAATTCGTGGCAAAAACATTTTGACACGAAATCATTGATCAACCTGAGCGAAATTTGTGCCAATCCCGTAATGATTCTCCATACCAATTCCTACAATATCTTAGTCTAAACGTTGTTCGTGTAAAACTAAAACTATTTATACAAATCAGAAGGGGGGCGCCATTTCAGGCCTCCCATGACCCCCTAGGCCCTCAACTGAATTTCATTATCTGCCCTACATTATCGGTGATGGTCGTACGTACTCATACGACCTATTGATAATTAATTCAATTTTAAGAATTAAATTTTTCATATTAAAAAAGTATGTTAATATCTGTATAAAGTTGTAAAATGTAAATTAGAATATAATTCAAAATTGAAATATCAATTTAATTATGTGAATAAAATGGAATTATTTGACCAAAAAAGTTTACTTTACAAACCAATTTGAGATGGAAGAAGTTATTAGTGTGACCCAATCTGACCAAAAATAGAATATGATTGACCGTTCATGACCCAATCTTAGAAAGATAGAGATACTAATTCTTTACAACAATATAAAATGTTAAGACCAATGGTTTCATCATAAACGGTCAATCTGATAGGAGGAGTAGTTCAAAGCTTTATATGTGATTTAATTATTTTATAACTTTCTGATGTGGAGAAATGCTTTATTTTAACATAAAAATATGTCATGATACCCAAATATGGGTATCCCCTTCCCAATTCTTCTCACAAGGATAAAGAAGGTAATTCATATAGAATTGATTTCAGGAAACCTTGCAAGAAAATGAACCTAAAGTAAATAAGATAGTATTATTTTATACACTTCTTTATGATCCATTGAACACTAATGATAATTTAGGATCACTTGCAATTCTCTAATAATAATGGGAAGACATCAACGGTAAATCATGTACTACAAGTCTACAAATTGTACTGCGCGCGTATTCACTTTAATCTCAGGTGTTTTCTGTCCCAATATAGTACAAGAACCTATAATTTAGGACCACTTTTGATCGATCGAGACAATCACAAACTCATCGTCACCCTGAACCTTCGGCTTAAAACCCGTTGTTTAACCATAAAGCATTCATATCCAAAAAAATCAAATTTATAAATAGGTGAGTGCTACGATACCCCATGAATAAATGATGGTATCGTGGTTGTCCAATTCATTATTATTAGGATTTAGGGGTGGACATAATTAAAACTAAAGTGAACCAGTTCTAAACTGGTGTGTAATGGTACCGAACCGCAATTCGGGTATTTGAATTGGTTCTAATAGATTTTTATGTCGAACCGAGGCAGTACCGTTTACCACTACTACAATATTGACATATGATGTCTCACATATGACGTCGGTTTTCGGAAAACCGTCATTGTAATGAACCGCGGAAGCATTTCACGTCAGTTCTTTTTAAAACCGACGTCGTACGTTATTTTTTAAAATTAGGTATCCTATTTAAGGACGGTTTCGAGGATAACAACTTTGATAGGTAGCTCGCTTTTTCAATCTATAGACGTTTGTTCTTCGATAACCGTCTTAAAAGCTCTTTAATTTTTTCTCCGCTTACTTTTTTTTATAGATCCAGATAGACTAAGTCCAGATTGTAAAAAAATTAACGAGTCCAACACCCTTCAACCTATTACCCGACCGCCTCCTCACCTCTTTTCTCAAACCCTACTAATTAGCCAACCGCCTCCTCACTTGGTCTCATCCTTGTCGTTAGCCGACGGCAGAGAACTCGCCTAAATATCGTCCGCTGATACGTTTGTAATTTCCGTGTAATAGATTAGTTTGTTAAATTCTTGTAAATTGTTTAGATTAGGTTTATTCTGAGCTCAAACAGGTCTACCATCACTCAAAGGACAGTTGGTGAACCCCAAAAGTGGAAGGAAGGTGCAAAATCACAAGACAAAAAAGGAAGATCCTGATTTTGGTCTATACTCGGTCGAGTATTACCTATACTCGATCGAGTATTTTGTTGAAATTTCAAATCGGATCCGATCCGAAAACATAGGAACATGCAGGGAAGATTTTACCACGATCGAGTGTCTATACCCGATCGGGTACACCGACATACTCGATCTGGTATAGCTATGAATTCTACCCGAATATCGATCGAGTATGGATCGAAATTCGAAGTTCTACACATACTCGATCGAGTATATGTATATACTCGATCGAGTACCCGACCTGCACCTCAAAAAAAGCCTATAAATACACCTCCTTCCCTTCACAATAAAAACCAATTCCTATATACTCTTAAGCTCAGTTTAGAATAGCATTTCTTTATATTTCTTTTAGCATGTTTAGTCTCCAAATGAGGAGCTAAACTTCCATTTTTTGGTATTGCTCTTGAAGCTTGTTGATTATTAAAGTTGTGAGTTATTTTCTTAACTTCTTTTCCTTGAATATTAAATCTTCCTTTAAATACTATTTCTATATCAATGTTGGGGAGTGTTGCTAAGATGACAATTAGTTAACATCTTGACATTGGTCTTAGTAATAGCTATTCCTTCCTCTATGTTAATATCGGGGAGTGTTACTAAGATGACAATTAGTTAACATCTTGATATTAACTATAGTAGGATTCATCTTCTTTAATATTCTTCCTTGAGTATTAATTAATTCCTATTCATATTTCATATTAATACTAGTTTTTTTTACGCGCGATGCGCAATATTATAAATGCCCAATATGAATTATTATATAAATCATGATAAATTAATCTTTCATTTTTAATGAAATTGTTCTTTATTAAAAATATTCTCATAAACATAAAATTATTCATCACACATAAATATAATAATTAAAATTGTTGTTTAAACTTTACCATCATTGACAAAGAAAAGCCCACAACACCAAGTTTTTTTTAGTTTTTTCCAAAATAATTTTACATAAAAAGTATTTATGAAATTAGGGCCGGGTTAAAACTATTTACCAAAATACCTACTGAGGCAAACGTACTTTGGTTACGGGAAGCTGCCAAACGAATTGGCGACTCTCCTCAAAAATACGGAAGAAGTGCGTACAAGCTAGATGCTGGGGAAGAGAGGTGTTGAGGTGGTGGTGCCATGTAAAAGAAATTCTCCTTTTTCTTTAGATTGCTATTATAACTTTCAAATTTTTGCTCCATTTTTTTAAAATATATATCAAATTTTATAAGTTTTTGTAAAACATTCCAACAAAAAAAACCATTGATTTAATTTTTACATAAGAAAAAGTAAACTCTTGTTTTAATTACGTTTTGATTTGAACAGTTAAACATTTAATAAATGCAATAAAAACTTGGAGTTTATTTATTTTTATTGATTCAAGTCTTTTGTTGAAGAACAACTGAAAGATGCAATAATGAAGAAATTTTAATTTTATCACTCGGATATGCTTATGAAAAAAATTGAGCTTAAAAAACTTTAGCAATCGAATCTTAATAGTTATGTAAAAAGTTTTTGCTAAAATTTTGCAGGGAAAAACTGAATTGACAAGGTGAATATAAATTTTTAGTTTAAATTGATTGAGTATTAGGTTTATTGAGAGTAGATAATTGCATTTAATTTTTCACCCCATATGGTCTTCAGGATTTTGTAAACTTTATATATTCAATATTGATGTCAAATGAAAGATCACAAAAAGTTATAGAATTTGATGTATTTTTTAAAACAATTGGAGCAAAAATGTTAAAGTTATAGCAATTTAAAGAAAAAAGGAGATTTTCTTTTACATGGTCCCCGACACATCTCGCCGCCAATTTGTTTGACTATTTTCCCTAATCACAATTCGGTCCAACAATACTTTGTTGAATACTTTTAACCCAACCCTATTACCCTAATTTCATAAATACTTTTTTATTCAACATTATTTTGGAAAAAAACTCAAGTTTTTTTGAATGGAAGTAATATATTTTGTGATAAAATTTTCCAATGAGATGTAACACTAACATTTTACTTCCATAAAATTAGATTAGTCCATTCAAATTAGATTAAGCTTCTAATCTCATCAAGCTGGGCATCTACCAATAATGCAAATCTTACTTCCGATAAGTAAATAGAGTTATATATGAGCAATAATGAATAAGCACACACTCTAAGGAATCAAAATCATATACGGAAGAGATTAATTCAACATCCACCAACCCAAGGAATCGAACCCTTTTGAGCGGTATCATGTATGTGTTGTGACTCGTGTATGTCTTGATGGAGTTGAAAGATAAAAGGATTATTTTAGGTGTAGGCATGTAGAAGTTGTCTAACATCGTAACCTACTGTATAAATAAATGGATGGAGAGAATAGTGGAAGCCGCAAACGGAAAACTTGGATGTGGTTAACTTAACTTAACGTCAAGGATATTTTTGACAGAGAATATGATAGACGTAAATTTTGGGGGTTCGTTGAAGTGAGTGTACATACAACTTCCTAATGCATTAATGTTACTACGAACACATTTTTGCTGTCCAAAATACCCTTACCCCTATTCACTCTTATAAGTTTTTATTATATTTTATTTATTAGATAGATTTTGAACATTACTTAAAGGATCAACTAGTTTTGTTTCACATATTAATTATTACTAGAAACGATCAACGAACCGATGGTTAATCGTTGATAGTTTCACAAGTAAGTAACTTCGGTTTATTAATGCACGGTCGTGGTTAATAAACTTAAGAGGGATTAATTTTGTTGGTTAAACCGAAACCGTTGTGTTGAGGTTATAAATCTCAATTGATTTCATCAAGGAGTTAAAAGATTAAATGCTACTATCAAGTCGGTATCTGACGTTGTTCTATACTTGACTAATAGTAAGGGTTATTAATGAACGGTCGTTGTTAATAACTATCCTCGATGAATTGGATATACTCCTCAATTGAGTATTCGAGAGGAGATCGGTTATAGATATAACAATGATCGACTAAAATATATCAACAAGTGTAAAGTAGCAATACCAAGTCCCTTTTATGTTTGAATTAAATCTCATATAAGTCCTTCATCTTAGTATTTAATTAATTAAATTCCAACAATACCACCCCCCCCCCCCCCCCTTTATTTACTAGTTACATAAAAAGAAGAGTTATTCCTTTCCCTGTGGATACGAACTCTACTACGCTATACTACGTATTAGTGCTAGTATTGAAATTTATTTTGAGTGCACACACGACAAAGTGCACGTCAAATTTGGCGCCGTTGCCGGAGAAAGGCAATTAATTTTTCTTTTTATTTTATTTTAAGAAAAAGAAAAAAAAATATTTTACTTCAAGTATAAAGATTTCTATTTCTTCTGAGCTTTGTAGTATATGGTTAAATATCGTTCACTGAACGAAATCACCTACAAATCAAACCCCGAAATAGAACAAACTCTCGAGCGGTTGAAGAACAAATTCTCAAGCTCCGACTCGGGAGAATCATCAAGTGCTAGTTCTCAATCTAGCGAGACCGAAGAGCCAATCACCATGGCTCATGAAACGAGAACATTGAGGGAGCTCACGGCTCCGAATCTAGATCAACAACCCCTATGTATCACTTTTCCAACTCTTGATACGGGGGTCACATTTGAGCTAAAATATGGGCTCATTCATCTCCTTCCATCATTCCATGGCTTACGAGGGGAAGATCCGAACAAACACTTGTCGGAGTTCCATATTGTGTGCACTAGCATGTGCCCCAATGGTGTGTCCGAGGAGCAAATCAAACTGAGGGCCTTCCCATTCTCTCTAAAGGATACCGCTAAGGACTGGCTATTCTATCTTCCTTCGGGAAGTATCACTACATGGCCACAAATGAAGAAGGCCTTTCTTGACAGGTACTACCCCGCTTCTATTTCATCATCACTCAAGAAGCAAATAAGCAACATTGAACAAAAAGATGATGAATCTCTATATGAATATTGGGAGAGATTCAAGAAGCTATGTGCAAGTTGCCCCTATCACGGATACACCGAACAAGACCTCATTCTCTACTTTTATGATGGTCTTGTGGATCAAGATCGCCGCATGGTGAATGCAGCGTGTGGAGGAGGCATTGTCAACAAAACTCCTTCACAAGCGAGAGATCTCATCTCGGAGTTGGCCGAGAACTCTAGACACTATAACGGGCGTTCCTCAACCCGTAGAGTTATGGCGGCGGAATCCAACAACTCGTTGGAAAGTCAAGTGAACGGCTTGACAAGTCAAGTGACCGGCTTGACTTCTTTGGTTAAGGATTTCCTTTTAAAATCCAAGACCCAAGAAGTCAAGGTCTGCGGTATTTGTACACAACAAGGGCATCCCATGGACTCATGCCCAACTCTTCAAGAAGACACCACAGAACAAGTCAACGCCTTGGGTTTCCAAGGACATCAACAAAGGAGGTACGACCCATTTTCAAACTCCTACAATCCCGGATTTAGGGATCATCCAAACTTGAGCTATGGAAACCCTCAACAAGCCAACCCACCTTCTCAATCAAGTATGTCTACGGAAGACATGATTCGGACTCTTGCTACTACCATGGGCACCTTGCAACAAAACGTTTTGCAATTTCAACAAGAAACAAAGTCAAGCATTCAAAATTTGGAAACTCAAGTTAGCCAAATTTCGAATGCTGTGAATCGACTTGAAACAAAAGATTCGGGTAGGCTCCCTTCCCAAACTGAGCAAAATCCAAGGCGACAAGTCAATGCCATCATGATAAGGAGTGGTCCAGAATTGCAAATAAGGGAAGTTGAAGAGTAAAGAGATGAGGTTGACCACAAGGAGGAGGAACGAACGAAGATGAAATTCCCTCCGCCGTCATCATATGAGCCACTCCCTCCATTCCCTGAGGCGTTGAAGGACACAAGGAAGCTAGAGACTGATCGGGACATGTATGAGACCTTCGCCGATTGTGAGGTAAATACCCCACTCTTTAAACTAATCCAAAGTGTTCCCCGTTATGCAAAGTTTTTAAAAGAACTATGTATAATGAAAAGAAAAGATAAATTTAAAGGGAAACAAAAGGTTGAAGTTAGTGAGCATGTCTCAGCCATCTTTCAGGAAAAACTTCCAAAAAAATGTAGCGACGCAGGCATGTTCACTATTCCTTGCACGATAGGAAACATCACATTTCCTAAGGCCTTATTAGATTTAGGGGCATCTATAAACGTCATTCCTTATTCCGTTTATAAAACCCTACAACTTGGCCCACTACATCAAACCGGTGTAGTGATTCAACTAGCAGATCGTTCTAGTACCTACCCGAAGGGTGTATTAGAAGATGTGCTAGTAGAAGTAGAGAATATGGTTTTTCCCGTCGACTTCTACGTCCTCGAAATGGGGAATGATGACCAAACAGCACCCATCCTTTTGGGAAGACCCTTCTTAAAGACCACAAAAACAAAAATTGACGTGTCTAGTGGTTCATTAACTTTAGAGTCCAATGACCAAAAAGTAGAGTTTAATATCTTTGACTCTACGAAAAAACAAATTAAAGATCAATCTCTTTGTTCTTTAAATGTTTTTGAACCACCAACACCAAATGTTTTAATTGAGTTGGGAACAAAGAAGAAAGGTCGGCCTTACTGGAAAAGGCTGAAGAAAAGAAATGAACCAAGGGATGTTCTGTCACGCCCCAGACCGCAATCCAAGCGCGTGTACAACCGCCGTATAATCAAGTGACGTCACCCGCGAGTCAACCTCACTTGATTACACAAGGCGTTCGAGAAAAATAATCCATCCATACTCAGTAGTAAACATACATAACAACATCACATTTAAACCAATGAATAGCGGAAATATTCAACGGTAAGTCATAAGCCACAACCGGCCAATAACATGGGCATGCAAGCCCCAAAAGAATAGTTTATAACAGATAAAAATATCCATGAGCAATGTTTGGAAATTTGAAATAAAATGAGGAAGCACGAACCACGTCTTCCTTGATTTGATGTCACCCGTAAAAAGGTGCAGGTAGCAAGCCCTAGCTTCAACCTGAAAATGGTGGGGCCCCCCGAAGGGGTCAGTACAAGTACCGAGCGAGTAGCAGGCTAAATATAGAATAACTAGCGTTTCAAGTATAAGACCCAAACATAGGATGATACATATACGTATAGTCCTTCCCCCAAGTTTGAAATACATATTAGTATACATACACTTGGAAATACCCGACCCGTAGGTCATTGTTTATTTGGGAAAATAATAGTAGCCAATGTCCTTGACTTAAATCCCAACCCACCCATATACCTATGAGTGTATAGAACTCCTCCCTGTTCAAATAAATTATCATAAGGACACCGCCCGGTCCTAGATCATTAAATGTAATCTATGAGTTTTGAGGATACACGCCCGATCCTTGGGTACTCCACCCTATAACCGAGTTTTGAGGATACCGCCCGATCCTTGGGTACTCCACCCTATATAACCGAGTTTTGAGGATACCGCCCGATCCTTGGGTACTCCACCCTATATAACCGAGTTTTGAGGATAACCGCCCGATCCTTGGGTACTCCACCCGACCTATGACTTACCACATATCACGCTAGATAGGGTCTATATCATATTTAGTCATTCATAACTAATTCACTACATAAGGCTTATGCATCACAATCCATGCAAATCCATGCAACCATATAAATGTATAATTAACTAACATCAACCGATATTAATTAATCCATTAACCATCGGTCAACGTTGTTGTCGACCGCCATCTCAAATCTTACACTTATTAACTAATTCATCATATAATTAAGTTAATAATATCCATTTGTGCTTCTTTTACTCTTAAAGCAAATATGCATATATATATATATATAATTTCTCATATTATATTCCATGCATAAATAATTAATTCCTTTCATACAAAGCTTAACCCTATTGGCTAATCACATGTTTAAATATCTTTTAAACATTATTATGAATTCATATAACATTTATTTAGGTAATCTCATAATTGACCCAAAAGTTATAAGATATTAAGCCGTCCACTCACCTTGAACTAGCGTATGAAGTTCTACCCTTCTTGGTTGAACTCCGGTGAAACTCCGGCGACTTTTGGTCAACTCCGGCGACAATTCCGGCGACTTTTCCAACTTTGTGAAATCACTTGAAACACCCTTTACAAGTTCCTAACAAGGTTTTATAATCATAAAACCCATGTTAATACCAATAACCTCAAAAAGGTTATTTTCCGGTGAACCGGTCGTTTGGCTTCTAAGTCCGTTCTTGGACATAGAACCACCTTCCAACCCATAAATCCATACTTATAACATGTGGAATCATACTAAGGGTCCTTTACATGATATATACCTCATATGATAGAAGGAAAATAAAGGAAAAGTTATAATAAGGTTATTACCTTAATTTTACACACTTTTCCTAGCCTTTTTCCTTCTTTAATCCCACTCCTTGGACCCTTCTTGGTTGAGCTCGAGTTGCAGCAATGGAGGAGGGTTGGAGAGCTTTTTCTTCCTCTTTCTTGGGGTCTTGGGCGAGCACAATGAGGAGGAAGGAGGGGGGATGGGTTGTTTTTGTCTCATTTAGCTAATAAGTGAGAGAGGGACCCCTTGGGTGTCTCTCAATGTCTCACCCTCCCATCATGTGTACTATTGGCCTTCCTTTGGTCAATTTGAGCACACAAAAACGTGGGGTGGCCCCCACTCATGTGGGAGGTCATCCCTTTGTGTCCCGGTGTGTACAATTGGTCCCGAAAGTTGTATTTTTCGGACTGTTTTAAATATATTTTATTTTATCGGGTCAAATAAAATATATTATGTGCTCTTACTCATTATTACATGTATAATGAATATACATCCCCCAACTTTAATTTATAAGCCTCCGAAATTCAGTTCGGGCTGTTATCTGACAAATTATCGGTACCGGTACTTGGACCTCTTTTTCCCAATCGGTCAACTCTGCGCCTTTCCACGACCCAAATAAAATATCCACCACTATATAAATATTATCTTGACTAAGATGAATAAAATATGTGGTCTCGGGAGTGTCGGGCGGCCCCCGCTCCCGGTGTGGGTCCCACGTGCAATTTACTATTCACGCGAAAGAAATAATAAAAATTTACAACTTCGTAAATTCATTAATTCTTTAAGAAGGTTCAATACATTATTTACATAAAAGTAAATATATTTGGGGACGGTGTTACAAGTTCACCCCCCCTTATTTGGGATTTCGTCCCCGAAATCCAAGTATTAATCGAAAAGAAATGGGTATTGCTCCCTCATCGAGACCTCGGTCTCCCAAGTTTCTTCTTCGACTCGATCACTCCTCCAAAGAACCTTTACCATAGGAATCTCTTTATTCCTAAGCTTCTTCACTTGTTGACCAACAATCTTCACTGGTTCCACCGCATATTGCAAGTCCTCACGGATCTCTACCGGTGGTTTCTCAAGAATATGAGACGGGTCTCGTATGTACTTCTTGAGCATTGATACATGAAACACGTCATGTATCTTCTCAAGTTCAGGCGTCAACTTGAGTCGGTAAGCCACGGCTCCGATCCTTTCAAGGATCTCAAACGGACCTATGTATCGGGGGTTAAGTTTCCCCCTCGATACGAATCGGATGATGCCCTTCCAAGGAGAAATCCTTAGGAAGACCTCATCACCGACTTCGAACTCCAACGGTCTCCGCCGTTTATCAGCATAACTCTTCTGTCGGTCCTGAGCGGCCTTCAGTCTATCCCGAATGATCCTCACCTTGGCCTTGGTGATCTCAACCAGCTCTATCCCTTCGAGTTTGGCCTCGCCAACCTCGTCCCAACACAACGGTGTTCTGCACTTCCTCCCATACAATGCCTCATATGGAGGCATGCCGATACTTGCCTGATAACTGTTGTTATAGGCAAACTCCACTAGGGCTAAATGTTTGTCCCAACTTCCTTGGAACTCCAAAGCACATGCCCTAAGCATGTCTTCCAAAATCTGTATCACCCGCTCGGACTGTCCATCCGTTTGTGGGTGAAAAGCTGTGCTAAACTTCAGTTTGGTCCCCAAAGATGCTTGAAACTTTGGCCAAAACCGGGATGTGAATCGTGGATCCCTATCCGAGACAATGGATACTGGGACTCCATGTAATCTCACAATCTCCTCCGTGTATAGCTTGGCCAATCTTTCAAGAGGATAAGTAATGTTGATAGGCAGAAAGTGTGCACTCTTGGTGAGCCTATCGACCACTACCCATACTGCATCGTAGTTGTTCACTGTTCGTGGTAGCCCCACCACGAAGTCCATCGTCACGTGTTCCCACTTCCACTCTGGGATAGTAAGTGGTTGCAAAAGCCCTGCCGGGTGCTGATGCTCTGCCTTAACTTGTTGGCAAGTAAGGCATCGACTCACATACTCTGCGATGTCTCTCTTCATACCTGACCACCAGTAACCTTCCTTCAAATCTCGGTACATTTTTGTACCTCCTGGATGCATAGCATAAGCTGAAGAATGAGCCTCCTCAAGTATAGACTTCTGGAGGTCTTCATTCTTGGGTATGCACACACGATCCTTAAACAATAATAGACCGTCATCGCGTACTCGAAAGTTCTCAACAGGCCCCTCAATGATTCGTTCGCGAATCTTCTGACACTCCTCGTCAATGGCCTGGCATCTACTGATCTCACCCAGCAATGTAGGTCTGACCTCAAACCTAGCAATGAGCGCCCCGCTCGTGGATACCCCCACGTGTGCCCTCAATGCCTGTAGACATGTGAGTAGCGTCCCCGACGTACTCTTTCTGCTCAGCGCGTCGGCCACTACATTGGCCTTTCCGGGATGATAGTCGATGATCAAGTCATAGTCCTTGATCAACTCCATCCATCTCCTCTGCCTCATATTCAACTCTTTCTGAGTGAATACATACTTCAAGCTCTTATGATCAGTATAAATGTGACACGTCTCCCCGTAGAGATAATGCCTCCAAATCTTCAATGCAAACACTACCGCCCCCAACTCTAGATCGTGAGTAGGGTAGTTCACCTCGTGTTTCCTCAATTGCCTAGAAGCGTAGGCTATCACCTTACCGTTTTGCATCAACACACATCCTAGCCCTTGGATGCTAGCATCGCTATAGATATCATACCCTATCCCCTGCTTGGGTAGGGCAAGAACTGGTGCCTCGGTAAGTCGCTTCTTCAATTCAAGAAACCCTTTCTCACATTTGTCATCCCATATGAACTTAGCCCCCTTCTTGGTGAGCTTCGTCAATGGAGACGCCAATACAGAGAATTTCTCAACGAACTTACGATAGTACCCCGCTAAGCCAAGGAAACTACGTATTTCTTTCACATTCTTGGGTCTCTCCCAGTCGATGATGGCTCTTATCTTGGCGTTGTCCACAGCAACGCCCGAACCTGATATGACATGCCCGAGAAAGCCAATCTCTTTGAGCCAAAATTCACATTTGGAGAACTTGGCAAAGAGTTGTTTTTCTCTAAGTCGTTCAAGTACAAGCCTCAGGTGATGTTCATGCTCCTCCTCGTTCTTGGAGTATATCAAGATGTCATCAATGAATACTATCACAAATTGATCCAAGTATTCACTAAACACTCGGTTCATCAAGTCCATGAATGCCGCCGGTGCGTTGGTTAACCCGAATGACATTACAAGGAACTCATAATGACCATACCTAGTGCGGAATGCACTTTTAGGTATGTCGCTCTCCTTGATCTTCAACTGATGATACCCCGACCTCAAATCAATCTTCGAGAACACTATTGCCCCCCGAAGTTGGTCAAACAAGTCATCAATCCTCGGTAAGGGATACCTGTTCTTGATTGTGACCTTGTTCAATTGTCGGTAGTCAATACACATTCTTAGTGTACCATCCTTCTTCTTCACGAAGAGTACGGGTGCCCCCCACGGTGAATGACTGGGTCTGATGAATCCGTTGTCCAATAATTCTTGTAGTTGGACCTTCAACTCTTGAAGTTCGGCCGGTGCCATTCGATAAGGAGGAATCGAAATGGGTTTGGTTCCCGGCTCCATTTCAATTACAAATTCAATCTCTCTATCGGGTGGAAGCCCCGGTAGGTCTTTGGGAAAGACATCCGGGTACTTGCACACGACCCGTACATCCTTGATGTCGACTTCTTTCTTCGTATCATCTACCACATAAGCAAGGTATGCGTGACATCCCTTCCTCATCATCTTTCGTGCTCTCATCACGGATATGATACAAGCATTAGATTTCCCCCGATCTCCCTCGAAACATAGCGTGTTCCCTTGATCATCCTCGAGCTCCAACACCTTGGTGTAGCAATCTACCCGGGCATGGTGTTTCTCGAGCCAATCCATCCCTAGGATTGCATCGAACTCCAACATGCTTAGAGGTACGAAATCACAAGTCAAAGGTTGACCCGTCACTTCTACCTCACACGACGGATAGTAATGATTTCTCTCCACGTCGTCTCCTAACGGTGTGGAGACTAGCAACGTTTGAGTCATAGGTGTCAATGGCACATCAAAACCCTCGGCGAACGCCTCACTCACAAATGAGCGTTGTGCCCCGGTATCGATGAGGATCCTCGCACATCTACCATTGATCTTTAATGTTCCTACATTTATACACCATGTAAGATACATTTTCTAATGTTTTTACACGTCATTAGGATGTTATTAGGTTTATACAAATGTTTGGAACCAAACGGGGGTCCAAACGTAGAAGAACGGGGCAAAAAATCAACTTTCGGGTGTTGGGGGTCCACGCACGGCGTGCCTGGGTGGCAGGCACGGCCGTGCGTGCAACAAACTCACCCTGCTGGCCACTGCCGGCCAGGCACGATGCCAGGCACGGCGTGCCTGCGGCCGTGCCTGGCCAAAATTTCTTCGGACGCCACTGACTTCCAGGCACGACGCCAGGCACGGCGTGCCTGCGGCCGTGCCTGGCCAAAAATTCTTCGGACGCCACTGACTTCCAGGCACGACGCCAGGCACGGCGTGCCTGCGGCCGTGCCTGGCCAAAAATTTTTCGGACGCCACTGACTTCCAGGCACGACGCCAGGCACGGCGTGCCTGCGGCCGTGCCTGGCCAAAAATTCTTCGGACGCCACTGACTTCCAGGCACGACGCCAGGCACGGCGTGCCTGCGGCCGTGCCTGGCCAAAAATTTTTCGGACGCCACTGACTTCCAGGCACGACGCCAGGCACGGCGTGCCTGCGGCCGTGCCTGGCCAAAATTTTTTTTTTTTTTTTTTTTTCTTCCTTCGGGTGCCACTGCCTTCCAGGCACGATTCCAGGCACGGCGTGCCTGCGGGCGTGCCTGGCCAGCAGTGGCTGTTTCCAGCCCGATTCGGCCTAACTCACCCGGTTCGACCCCGGGGTGGCCCGCACTCAATCCCAACGACGTATATGATCAAAGTAAACCTAGAAATACATGGGAATACGCGTATTACCTGCAACGGAGTCCGGGTTTGCTCTCGCATCCGCCTCGGTCATCGCGTAGACTCGTGCTTGGGTCCCGCCTTGGTTTACGGACGCGGCATGACTTGTGGATGCGTTGCCTCTTCCCGTACCGCCGTTTGACGGGCCCGCACGGTTTCTTCCCGTCATGGTCCCTCCCCCAGCTCCCGAGGCACTCTCTTGCATCAAATGAGGGCAATTGGCCTTCATATGGCCCGCATTCCCGCACTTAAAACACCTCGGTGGTTCATTGCACTTCCCAAAGTGTTGTTTTGAGCAATTGGGACATCTAGGTGGCCCCGAGTTCTGTGGCCTAGGTCCGTGCCACCTCGCATCCCTATTCTTCTTCGCCGGTGGAGCCGGCGCCTTGAATGAACCACCGCCACCACCACCACCCCCGTGGTTGTTCCTTCGAGAATGATCGGGTGGCCCCGAATTATTCCACTTCCTCTTCTTCGCCTCTTCGGCGTCCCTTGCCTTCCTCTCATTCCACTGGGCCTCTCCAAGCATGCCCTGTTCTACCACCTCACTAAAGGTCATGAGGCGGGAATACGTGGCACGGTCTCGGATGTCCAAGAGTAAGGCATCCCAGAAGTGCTCAGTCATGCGGTCCTCATTGATCGCATACTCCGGTAAGAACCTAGCCAAGGTCCTGAACTCTTGCTCCAGTTGCTTAACTGTGCAACCCTCTTTCTGTTTGAGGTTGGTATACTCCCTCCTTTTCACATTAACCTCGAAATCGGAGTAGTACTGAGCATAAAATTCTTGCTCAAAATTTTCCCATGAGATGTCCCCACGGTATTTCCCTTCTACACCTTCCCACCATGTAGAAGCCATCCCCTCAAGTAGCCGTGAAGCGACAGTTAGCTTCACGTCCGGAGTAATCTGCATGTCTCTCGATGCATCCTTCACCTTCTTGATCCAATCGGCGGCAACGGTAATGTCGCCGGTGCCGTCAAAGGACCTACACCCCAAGGCCCTAGCCTCCTTGAGGTATTTGGAGATTCTTACCACAAAACCTCCTTCATGCCCACCTTGTGGCGCCGCTGGGGTGGCCACGGAAGCTCCCCGACTCCCTTGACCCGAACCACCACGAGAGCCACGCCTTGCTTGGCGCCTAAGGTCTCTCCTCAGCTTTTCTTTTTGATACCACTCAAGCAACTCGCCCATTTGAGCGAACTTGGCATCACTCTCTTCGTCGTCATCATCGGTGTATGTGTCACCCCCATCATACGGGGTCTCCTCATGCTCCGTTTCCGGAACGTAGGTTGAGTCATAGTCCTCGGTGTTGGTTTCATACACCGAGCTTACATGGCCATCACTCACAGTTTGAGCTTGATGACCTCCACGGCTTCCACGGCCTCCACGGCCTCCTCTTGAACCCCGAGATGCAGCCCGGCTTCCCCTTTGGGATGTTACCGGCGCCTGCCCCCTCGGGTTGTTCCTGGTCCGCATTCGCCTGCCCTCCATTTCTGAAAGGAAAATGGATGAGTCATTAGACTCCTATAAATGTGAATGTCAATTGACGGAAGAACGCTACAGACACGTATTGGCCCAAGTCACCACCATACCAATTGTTAAGGGTACCGTCTTAACAATTAGAGGCCTTGCAACTTAAGCTCCAATAGTCCCATAAACGTCAAAATACAATGCCCATGGTTTTCGGTAAAAACTCTTTTGTAAAATCTCATGTGAGAGGTTGATTATAAAGTTTAGAACTGAGATGGCTCTGATACCACTTAATTGTCACGCCCCAGACCGCAATCCAAGCGCGTGTACAACCGCCGTATAATCAAGTGACGTCACCCGCGAGTCAACCTCACTTGATTACACAAGGCGTTCGAGAAAAATAATCCATCCATACTCAGTAGTAAACATACATAACAACATCACATTTAAACCAATGAATAGCGGAAATATTCAACGGTAAGTCATAAGCCACAACCGGCCAATAACATGGGCATGCAAGCCCCAAAAGAATAGTTTATAACAGATAAAAATATCCATGAGCAATGTTTGGAAATTTGAAATAAAATGAGGAAGCACGAACCACGTCTTCCTTGATTTGATGTCACCCGTAAAAAGGTGCAGGTAGCAAGCCCTAGCTTCAACCTGAAAATGGTGGGGCCCCCCGAAGGGGTCAGTACAAGTACCGAGCGAGTAGCAGGCTAAATATAGAATAACTAGCGTTTCAAGTATAAGACCCAAACATAGGATGATACATATACGTATAGTCCTTCCCCCAAGTTTGAAATACATATTAGTATACATACACTTGGAAATACCCGACCCGTAGGTCATTGTTTATTTGGGAAAATAATAGTAGCCAATGTCCTTGACTTAAATCCCAACCCACCCATATACCTATGAGTGTATAGAACTCCTCCCTGTTCAAATAAATTATCATAAGGACACCGCCCGGTCCTAGATCATTAAATGTAATCTATGAGTTTTGAGGATACACGCCCGATCCTTGGGTACTCCACCCTATAACCGAGTTTTGAGGATACCGCCCGATCCTTGGGTACTCCACCCTATATAACCGAGTTTTGAGGATACCGCCCGATCCTTGGGTACTCCACCCTATATAACCGAGTTTTGAGGATAACCGCCCGATCCTTGGGTACTCCACCCGACCTATGACTTACCACATATCACGCTAGATAGGGTCTATATCATATTTAGTCATTCATAACTAATTCACTACATAAGGCTTATGCATCACAATCCATGCAAATCCATGCAACCATATAAATGTATAATTAACTAACATCAACCGATATTAATTAATCCATTAACCATCGGTCAACGTTGTTGTCGACCGCCATCTCAAATCTTACACTTATTAACTAATTCATCATATAATTAAGTTAATAATATCCATTTGTGCTTCTTTTACTCTTAAAGCAAATATGCATATATATATATATAATTTCTCATATTATATTCCATGCATAAATAATTAATTCCTTTCATACAAAGCTTAACCCTATTGGCTAATCACATGTTTAAATATCTTTTAAACATTATTATGAATTCATATAACATTTATTTAGGTAATCTCATAATTGACCCAAAAGTTATAAGATATTAAGCCGTCCACTCACCTTGAACTAGCGTATGAAGTTCTACCCTTCTTGGTTGAACTCCGGTGAAACTCCGGCGACTTTTGGTCAACTCCGGCGACAATTCCGGCAACTTTTCCAACTTTGTGAAATCACTTGAAACACCCTTTACAAGTTCCTAACAAGGTTATTTTCCGGTGAACCGGTCGTTTGGCTTCTAAGTCCGTTCTTGGACATAGAACCACCTTCCAACCCATAAATCCATACTTATAACATGTGGAATCATACTAAGGGTCCTTTACATGATATATACCTCATATGATAGAAGGAAAATAAAGGAAAAGTTATAATAAGGTTATTACCTTAATTTTACACACTTTTCCTAGCCTTTTTCCTTCTTTAATCCCACTCCTTGGACCCTTCTTGGTTGAGCTCGAGTTGCAGCAATGGAGGAGGGTTGGAGAGCTTTTTCTTCCTCTTTCTTGGGGTCTTGGGCGAGCACAATGAGGAGGAAGGAGGGGGGATGGGTTGTTTTTGTCTCATTTAGCTAATAAGTGAGAGAGGGACCCCTTGGGTGTCTCTCAATGTCTCACCCTCCCATCATGTGTACTATTGGCCTTCCTTTGGTCAATTTGAGCACACAAAAACGTGGGGTGGCCCCCACTCATGTGGGAGGTCATCCCTTTGTGTCCCGGTGTGTACAATTGGTCCCGAAAGTTGTATTTTTCGGACTGTTTTAAATATATTTTATTTTATCGGGTCAAATAAAATATATTATGTGCTCTTACTCATTATTACATGTATAATGAATATACATCCCCCAACTTTAATTTATAAGCCTCCGAAATTCAGTTCGGGCTGTTATCTGACAAATTATCGGTACCGGTACTTGGACCTCTTTTTCCCAATCGGTCAACTCTGCGCCTTTCCACGACCCAAATAAAATATCCACCACTATATAAATATTATCTTGACTAAGATGAATAAAATATGTGGTCTCGGGAGTGTCGGGCGGCCCCCGCTCCCGGTGTGGGTCCCACGTGCAATTTACTATTCACGCGAAAGAAATAATAAAAATTTACAACTTCGTAAATTCATTAATTCTTTAAGAAGGTTCAATACATTATTTACATAAAAGTAAATATATTTGGGGACGGTGTTACATGTTCACGATCCCACATAAAATAAAAAAATAAATAAAACGTCGTGCCACGACGTTAAATAAGGCGCTTCTTGGGAGGCAACCCAAGTAAGGTAGTTAGATTTTATTTTCTTTTTGTGTGAATTTGAGAGAAAAGGGAGAGAGGGAACTAACCACATATTTTTGGAGAAGAAAAGAAAAAATGCAGGTTTTGTGCAGCTGGAGACATACTCGATCGGGTACAATTACATACCCGGTCGAGTACAGGTCTAAAAGAGAAACCGAGCTCAATACTCGACCGAATCAGAAAATTTTTACAAAAACCAGGCATACCCGATCGGGTATAATTCAATACTCGGTCGAGTATGTCTGGAAAATCAACCCTACCAGATCCCTGTCTTCGAGGCCCGATCGAGTACCCATCTATACTCGGTCGAGTATTACCAGAAAAACCCATATTCGATCCCCTGTCTCCGGTACCCGATCGGGTATACAGGGATACTCGATCGGGTACCCCTGCGATTTATACCCCAAAACACCCCAAATCACTTCATCTTCCCCAAATCCCCAACCCAATTTCGAAACTCTCTCCCCAAACCTCCATTTTTCTACCTTCTCTCTACCATATCTCCATCAATTCTCCACCAAATCACCCCATTCTACCACCAAAATACTCCCCTCACTCCCCTCTCCATATCTACACCCATAAATCCCATCTCCCCCAAAAGTCCACAAAATCCAAAAACCCTACCCCCAAATTCGAATTTTTGTATTTCAAGCTCAAAATCATCCACAATGGCACCAAGGAAGAATAGGGGAGAGAGCTAGGGCACCATAGCACCCATCCCGGGCTTTGAAGACATCATTCCCGCCGACGCCGAACACCGAACTAGACTCCTATCAACAATAAAAAGGCAAGTAAAACCTTCCCATTTTCTATGCCATGATGCTCTACGTGAATTAGGAGTCTATAAGAGTTGTAGAAAATTCTTTCATGCATTAGACATGGACCGTATTTTCAATATGAAATACAATTCTAATGAACGAATTATCTACGAATTCATGAGTTCGGTGAAGTTTGAAAGTGATGAGGCGGATTTTAGGGATGATAGACTCGAGTTTCGTCTGTTTAACCAAAACTATTCAATAACGAAACTCGAGTTTGCTGAACATTTTGGCATCCCCGTGCCCTACGAGAGAGCCATCTCGGATAACACCATTTTCGGACACTCCCTATGGACAAAGATGACCAGGGAAGTGAAATTTAGTTCCTCCCAAATGTATATTAGTCATGTTCAACACCCCGTTCTCCGGTTGTTCTTGAAATTCTTAGCAAATTGCTTGCTTGGCCGTCCCAACAACCATCACACTAGAATCGGGGACGTTTGTTTGATGTCTGTGGCCTTATTCCGTCGTCACGTGGACTTTAATCTGTGCAATCTTATGTGGGCACATTTGAAAAAAGAAAGCTTAGCAAAAGGGGCCATTGTACTGGGTGGGGTGATTATGCACTTGGCAAGTAAGTTCGGGTATACGGATAACTCTCCTATACCCGACTATTGTTTGATGGACATAGGTTGGTTAGGCCGCTCGGGATGCACCTCTTTTTCCCATACGGTGTATAATGGGGACCAACCGAAAAACATGTACAACTGGATCATACACGTCCAACCGGTCCAATACTTCCTAATGCCGAACCCAGACACCCCCAAAATTATATACAGACCAGAGTTCGAAGTGCCTCACTTCCTATTCCCACACGCCCTCCCACCAAATCTCCAAGAACCTCAAGCCCAAGATCTTCCCGAAAACCAACCCGACCAAGAACCTCAACCCGAGCAACAAGAACCCGAGGAAGCACTTCACCACATGCCCGAACAGAACCAAAACCCCCCACCTCCCGATTACTTCCAACAACTGCTTGAAGGGTTCAACAAAGTCACCAATGAAGTTGGAAAATATCGGGAGGGCGGGATTTCAAAGACTTGAGGAGCAACGGGCCGAAGACAACCGAAGGTATGAAGAAGATCAACGTAGGTTCTATGGACCTATGTACTCTTACATCTCTCATCAAGGCCAATTCCATACCATGGCTCAACCACCCCCACCCCCCTCTTGGTATGACCCCACTCAATGGGGTAATTTTGGAGGATCTAGCTCCGGGGGTGGATGTTTTGATGGCGGGGATGACGGAGATACTCACATGGGAGATGGGAGTTTTGGAGGTGGCTTTAGAGGCGGATACTATGGCGGCGAAGGCGGGCACTATGGACAGTGCTTGGACTGAGAAGGGGGGAGACTCCTCATGGTATGTAATTTCAATTTCTACCCTTTACTATGCATGAATTTTCTTTAACTCTTTGTAAACAAAAAAAAAATGAATAAAAGAAAAAGTAAATGCTAGTTAGGTTGAAAACCCACAAATGGGCAATCTAAGCAAAAATGGCTTATAAAAAAATGATTGAGTGGGGAGAATGGAAAATGAAAAGAGATGCTAGGATGAAAACCTGAAAAGGCTCCTAGGCAAAATGAGAGATATGAGAGAAATATGTTGTTTTTGCAGGCACTCATTTGATCTCTTTGGAGAATAAGAAGATTCAGAAAGAAGAAGAAGAGAGGAGGAGAAGAGAAGATGAGCACTAGAAGGCCATTAAACCCAAGATGATAGTTGTAATTTGAGCATTAAAACTCATGTTTTATCCTTGGTGGTCTTTGTGTTTTTATCTTGTTAAAATTATTGGAACTCTGGGAGGCTTGACACTTGTGAACATTTGACTTTACTCGAGGACGAGTAAAGAACTAAGTGTGGGGGAGTTGATACGTTTGTAATTTCCGTGTGTTTATTTACGTTTTTAGTTAGTTTTGGTTGTTTAGTATTTCGAAAATTACACACTTTCGGTGTAATAGATTAGTTTGTTAAATTCTTGTAAATTGTTTAGATTAGGTTTATTCTGAGCTCAAACAGGTCTACCATCACTCAAAGGATAGTTGGTGAACCCCAAAAGTGGAAGGAAGGTGCAAAATCACAAGACAAAAAAGGAAGATCCTGATTTTGGTCTATACTCGGTCAAGTATTACCTATACTCGATCGAGTATCTTGTTGAAATTTCAAATCGGATCCGATCCGAAAACAAAGGAACATGCAGGGAAGATTTTACCACGATCGAGTGTCTATACCCGATCGGGTACACCGACATACTCGATCGGGTATAGCTATGAATTCTACCCGAATATCGATCGAGTATGGATCGAATTCGAAGTTCTACACATACTCGATCGAGTATATGTATATACTCGATCGAGTACCCGACCTGCACCTCAAAAAAAGCCTATAAATACACCTCCTTTCCTTCACAATAAAAACCAATTCCTATATACTCTTAAGCTCAGTTTAGAATAGCATTTCTTTATATTTCTTTTAGCGTGTTTAGTCTCCAAATGAGGAGCTAAACTTCCATTTCTTGGTATTGCTCTTGAAGCTTGTTGATTATTAAAGTTGTGAGTTATTTTCTTAACTTCTTTTCCTTAAATATTAATTCTTCCTTTAAATACTATTTCTATATCAATGTTGGGGAGTGTTACTAAGATGACAATTAGTTAACATCTTGACATTGGTCTTAGTAATAGCTATTCCTTCCTCTATGTTAATATCGGGGAGTGTTACTAAGATGACAATTAGTTAACATCTTGATATTAACTATAGTAGGATTCATCTTCTTTAATATTCTTCCTTGAGTATTAATTAATTCCTATTCATATTTCATATTAATATTTTGAACATTACTTAAAGGATCAACTAGTTTTGTTTCACATATTAATTATTACTAGAAACGATCAACGAACCGATGGTTAATCGTTGATAGTTTCACAAGTAAGTAACTTCGGTTTATTAATGCACGGTCGTGGTTAATAAACTTAAGAGGGATTAATTTTGTTGGTTAAACCGAAACCGTTGTGTTGAGGTTATCAATCTCAATTGATTTCATCAAGGAGTTAAAAGATTAAATGCTACTATCAAGTCGGTATCTGACGTTGTTCTATACTTGACTAATAGTAAGGGTTATTAATGAACGGTCGTTGTTAATAACTATCCTCGATGAATTGGATATACTCCTCGATTGAGTATTCGAGAGGAGATAAGTTATAGATATAACAATGATCGACTAAAATATATCAACAAGTGTAAAGTAGCAATACCAAGTCCCTTTTATCTTTGAATTAAATCTCATATAAGTCCTTCATCTTAGTATTTAATTAATTAAATTCCAACAATACCAAAAACCCCCCCTTTATTTACTAGTTACATAAAAAGAAGAGTTATTCCTTTCCCTGTGGATACGAACTCTACTACGCTATACTACGTATTAGTGCTAGTATTGAAATTTATTTTGAGTGCACACACGACAAAGTGCACGTCATCCGCCTAGGCGAGATTCCAGTCACTGCAAACCATTTAAAAGCAAGTTGCGTTTTTCTTCTCTTCGCTCAATCCACAAAATTGGCATTCCTCTCCTCGACCTAATATGACATTTCTTCTATGCGATGGAACGGCCGCCGTAGTAAACCAGTTCTGTTCCTTCTACTCTTCCATTTCCGGATTTCCTTCTTCTCTGAGTAAAGGTGTCCAACAGTCCAGTGTCTAGCTAGATAAAGGTATTTTCATTGTAAATGTATTTTCATTGTATTATAAATTAGTATAGTTATTAAGATAGTTCGAAAATATGTGTTGATTTGATTTGAGACATGATACTTAGTTGAGCAGCAAGATTGACTTATAGATTGAGAAATTTATAGCCTAATATTGATATGAACTTGGAATGCATCTATGGTGTTTGATAAAATTCCTCAAGGAAGAAATGCAAACTTTAAGATTTATCTAGTAATTTATTTCAAATTTTGACGTGCACTTTGTCGTGTGGGCACTCAAAATAAATACAATACAACACTAATACGTAGTATAGTGTAGTAAGATTCGTATCCACAGGGAAAGGAACACTTCTCTTTTTATAAAACTAGAAAGAAGTAACAAGGGGGTTTTTATGATTGGTTTATGAACTTAAATTATGTTTAAATACAAAGATGAACGAGTTATGTGGTTTACTTTAAAAGAGATGGAGGCTTGGTTTTGCTTTTATCCACTTAATGAAATGTTCGTCGATCCCGGTTATATCTTTAACTATCTTCCTCTCGAATACTCAATCGAGGAGTATATCCAGTTCATCGAGGGTAGTTATTAATAACGAGATGCGTTCATTAATAAAACTTACTATCGAGTCAATATAGAACAAGAGCCGTATATTAACTTGATAGTAGCAATAAACTTAAGATGAAAACGATTGAGATTGATAACCTCAACACAAGCGGTTTATTGGTTTAATCAATATAATTAATTCCCCTTGGCTTATTAACCATGAGAAGCATGCATTAACAACCCAAGTTTACTACCATTGAAAGAACCGAATTAATAACAAGCGTATTAACCGATTCTAGTAATAATATATGAACATAACTAGTTGATCCTTTAAGTAATGTTCAAAATATTAATATGAAATATGAATAGGAATTAATTAATACTCAAGGAAGAATATTAAAGAAGATGAATCCTACTATAGTTAATATCAAGATGTTAACTAATTGTCATCTTAGTAACACTCCCCAATATTAACATAGAGGAAGAAATAGCTATTACTATAACTAATGTCAAGATGTTAACTAATTGTCATCTTAGTAACACTCCCCAACATTGATATAGAAATAGTATTTAAAGGAAGAATTAATATTCAAGGAAGAAGATTAAAGGGAATAACTCACAACTTACAAATTCATTAAACTTCAAAGTAGCAAAACCAAGATAGAAGAGTTTAGCTCCTCATTTGGAGACTAAACATGATAGAAAATATAAAGAAAACACTAATCTAAACTGAGCTAAAGAGTATATGTGAATTGGTGATTTTATTGTGAAAGAAAGGGGTGTATTTATAGGCTTTTGAGAGCTGCAGGGTCTGATACCCGATCGGGTATATAGGATACCCGATCGGGTATGTGACAAATCTTCACGAAAACTTGCTCCCACGATCATTTGTTCCCGGATTTGATTTGGACAATCGAATCAAGCGAATACCCGATCGGGTATAGGCAATACCCGACCGGGTACATGAGTATTTTTTCCAAATCGAAATCTTTCTTGTCTCCTTGCACTTTCCTTGATCTTTTAAGGTCCAATATTGATCCCTTGGATGATTTTTGACCTGTTTAGCTCAGAATAATCCTAATACAAACAAATTACAAATAAAAATGAAAATAAAATATTACACCAAAAGTGTGTAATTTCCACAACTAGAACTAATAAAAACTAGTTAAAAATACAAACATACAATCGGAAATTACATGAATATCAACTCCCCCACACTTAGCTTCTTTACTCGTCCTCGAGTAAAGTCAAATGTTTAACACTTCCAAATCCTCAAAAGTTCAACAATCAACAAGAAAAAGCAAAAGACCACCAAGGATAAAACATGTTTTTTTACATTGAGCTTTTAGCTCAATAAAAAAAATAACATCTTCTTGGGTTTCATGGCCTTATATGCTCATTTTTTTCTTCACCTCTTTTATTCTTCTTTTTCGTCAAGAGATGAAATGATGTTCTGCAAAAACAAATATATCTCTCATATCTCTCATTTTGCCTAGGAACCTTTTCAGGTTTTCATCCTAGCATCTCTTTTTGTTTTTCCATCCTTTCCAACTCACTCATTTTTTTATAAGCCCTTTTTGCTTAGATTGCCCATTTTTGGGTTTTCAACCTAACTAGCATTTCTATTTTTTTTCTGAAGAAAATAATGCAAGTTACAAGGTAGAAAAATTAATTGCGTACCAATGAGTGACTCCCCCTCACTTAACTCGGAGCACCGTCCCTAGTGCTCGTTATCGCCATCACTTTTTTTTTGGGGGGGGGGGGGGGGGTTGAAGATATAAAATTGTGGTTTGGGAGAGGGGTGAGTGTAAGAGTTTATGGATTAGAGGGTATGTGGATTAAAAGGAAAGTGGTGAGAACAAGATTATGATTGTTTTGTGTGTGGGGTTTGGTGGAGGATTTGGATAGATTTTTAAAGAAAGAAGGATATGGTTATGAGGGTTGGGGTGGTTGGGGTGGAATTGGATGGTGGTTTGAAAGATAAAAGATGAAAAGAGTGAAAAGGAGGTTGTGTAGGGGAAAGAAAAAGAAAAATAAATAAAATAAACACACAATGATGTACCTTGTTTGGGTTGCCTCCCAAAAAGCGCCTTATTTAACGTCGTGGCACGACACCATCTTTTTTTAATTTCAGTCGTTTAGGCTTGGATCGTGATGATTCCTCTTCTTCACATTTTCACTCGGGTGACTCTTATAGAAGAAAGGCTCAATTTGTCGACCCTTTATTTTGACAATCTTTCCGGGATCAAATATCCGGATTTCTATCACTTCATATTGTGAGAGTGAGGGTCCATGATTTTCACTTAGCATGGTCAATCGAAGGGGTTTTGATCTGGGTGGTATAAGAGGGAGTATGAAATGTTTGCGTAACTCCACCGTTATTCCTTGCATATTTGTGAACGAAGAGAAATCTAAATGATACTCACAATTACTGAAGATTTCGTAGATGTCTTTGTCGTTCTCCACCCTTTGTGTTTCCGTTAGAGCTTCAGGAAATGGTGGCATGATATCAGGAATGGCCGGTGGTGGAGTTGAGTTTTGAGGATACTCCTCCTCCTTTTGAGCTTTCTCCGTAAGCTCCTCTTCTTCCTCCTCCTCGCCAAAGTGGTTCACATTGCTTGGCATTTGTTTCAATTGATTCTCCAAGTTCTGTTCGTTGGACACTGTTTCTTGCGGGCATTGTGACATATCTATTTGCATACTCGTCACGTCGATAGTGAGAGCTCGGATCATGTCTTCAGTGGACATGCTAGAATAAGAATTCGAGTACATATGATCTCTTCTTCCTGGATTATATGTGTTGGAGAACAGATCAAATTTCCTTTGGGAACAAACATCATCAATTTGTTGAAAGTATTCTTCCTGGAGCTTCGGACAAAAATCCGTAAGATGCCAGTGAGACATGCAAATGTTGCATGTCTGGACATCTTGAGATTTTGAACATAAAATAAACGACTTTATTAGAGAAGTCAAGTCGGAAATTTGACTCTCTAGGGATGATATGTTGGTATCCATATACTCATGAAAGCTCAGAAAATAGAAAAGTAAGAATTCTTTATACTTTATTTATTATTATTTTTTTTTATTTTTTTTTGAATTAAAAAAAAAAGAAAATTTATTGCCTTTCCCCGGCAACGGCGCCAAATTTGACGTGCACTTTGTCGTGTGTGCACTCAAAATAAATACAATACAACACTAATACGTAGTATAGTGTAGTAAGATTCGTATCCACAGGGAAAGGAACACTTCTCTTTTTATAAAACTAGAAAAAGTAACAAGGGGGGTTTTATGATTGGTTTATGAACTTAAATTATGTTTAAACACAAAGATGAACGAGTTATGTGGTTTACTTTAAAAGAGATGGAGGCTTGGTTTTGCTTTTATCCACTTAATGAAATGTTCGTCGATCCCGGTTATATCTTTAACTATCTTCCTCTCGAATACTCAATCGAGTAGTATATCCAGTTCATCGAGGGTAGTTATTAATAACAAGATGCGTTCATTAATAAAACTTACTATCGAGTCAATATAGAACAAGCGCCGTATATTAACTTGATAGTAGCAATAAACTTAAGATGAAAACGATTGAGATTGATAACCTCAACACAAGCGGTTTATTGGTTTAATCAATATAATTAATCCCCTTGGCTTATTAACCATGAGAAGCATGCATTAACAACCCAAGTTTACTACCATTGAAAGAACCGAATTAATAACAAGCGTATTAACCGATTCTAGTAATAATATATGAACATAACTAGTTGATCCTTTAAGTAA
This sequence comes from Cuscuta epithymum, assembly GCA_945859915.1. Classification (NCBI taxonomy): domain Eukaryota; kingdom Viridiplantae; phylum Streptophyta; class Magnoliopsida; order Solanales; family Convolvulaceae; genus Cuscuta; species Cuscuta epithymum. Next base: position 922,352 of record CAMAPF010000043.1, read on the forward strand.
TTTTCAAAATATTAATATGAAATATGAATAGGAATTAATTAATACTCAAGGAAGAATATTAAAGAAGATGAATCCTACTATAGTTAATATCAAGATGTTAACTAATTGTCATCTTAGTAACACTCCCCAATATTAACATAGAGGAAGAAATAGCTATTACTATAACTAATGTCAAGATGTTAACTAATTGTCATCTTAGTAACACTCCCCAACATTGATATAGAAATAGTATTAAAAGGAAGAATTAATATTCAAGGAAGAAGATTAAAGGGAATAACTCACAACTTACAAATTCATTAAACTTCAAAGTAGCAAAACCAAGATAGAAGAGTTTAGCTCCTCATTTGGAGACTAAACATGATAGAAAATATAAAGAAAACACTAATCTAAACTGAGCTAAAGAGTATATGTGAATTGATGATTTTATTGTGAAGGAAAGGGGTGTATTTATAGGCTTTTGAGAGCTGCAGGGTCTGATACCCGATCGGGTATATAGGATACCCGATCGGGTATCTTAGGAAATTGCCCAGAAAGTCACTTTTCTGGGCATACCCGATCGGGTATGTCGGCATACCCGATCGGGTATGTGACAAATCTTCACGAAAACTTGCTCCCACGATCATTTGTTCCCGGATTTGATTTGGACAATCGAATCAAGCGAATACCCGATCGGGTATAGGCAATACCCGACCGGGTACATGAGTATTTTTTCCAAATCGAAATCTTTCTTGTCTCCTTGCACTTTCCTTGATCTTTTAAGGTCCAATCTTGATCCCTTGGATGATTTTTGACCTGTTTAGCTCAGAATAATCCTAATACAAACAAATTACAAATAAAAATGAAAATAAAATATTACACCAAAAGTGTGTAATTTCCACAACTAGAACTAATAAAAACTAGTTAAAAATACAAACATACAATCGGAAATAACACGAATATCAAATTTCAAATACTTTTATTTGTTTTTCGGTATTGTTCTCTGCACATCTTTCATGAGCAACAAGGTATGCAGTAAGTTCTATTGATTTGCAAGCATGTTGTTTACTTGTTTTTAGTTTTTAGTTTTTACTGTTTTTTTAAGTAAAATTGCAAGGTATAACAAGTTGCCAGAAAAGGTAGTGCATCTTTAACTATTTTCAAGATGCAAGTTGCCAGAATTGAAGAGTAAAATTGCAAGGTATAACAATGTTGTTTTTATTTTTTTCCAGTTCTTAGCCTGTTTTTTTTTTTGTAGTTTGTAGTTTTCTGTTTTTGAGTAGTGTATCTTTTACTATGTTCAAGATGTTGTTTTTCAATGAGTTTTACTGTGTACTTATATTGTACTCTTCAATTCTTGAGCATTGTTAGGCTAAGAAATCAAGGTAGCAATGTTATTCTTGACTTCTAAGAATGCACAGACACATACTGACAAATGGAAATTGAGACCTATGTGTACTATCCTTGAGCTTTAGATACACCAATAAAGAAGTCACAGGTAATATAGTTTTTGTTAAAAAGATCAGTTTTTGTTATATATATCCATTCACCCAATGTGTTATTCTTCTTATATTGCAATTCCTTTTGAACCCAAAATAAGTTTTCTGTTAAAAATACCACTCACTTAATCTATATTATTCTTTTATTTAGAATTCTACTTGTATAAACTCATTAATGACAGAACAAAAACAAAACTTCCTGAACAAAACAGAACAAAAATAGAACTTCCTGAACAAAAACATAGTTAATCATCCAAACTCTCTGTGGGATCGACCTGAACTTTCACTATCTACGTGTTAGTTTAGTTTTTATTTGGTGTTAAAACGACTCGCACCAAAGTACATGTTACTATATTTTTTTCATACTAATTAAATAGAGACATTTATGCAGCTACTACATAGATCTACTGTCAATAATTGACAAGTTCTTCTGGTAACTTCTCAAAGTAATGTCATTAATGGTAAACATTATTTGAACTTATTATAAAAAACGTAGTTTACATCATTATAAAATTCATAATTTTGTTTTCCAGGCATACTGATTTCAATAATTAATGTACTTACTCCTTTTTGTTTATTAGATTTTATGGCATTTTAGTTTTAAAGTCATTTAAATAAAGCATTTTAGTAAATTACAAAATCCAATTACCTATTAATTAAGCCTATTTATTCCACAAACAAAAAAAACCAATCACCGATTAACTTCTATTTAATTTATTTGTCCAAAAAAAAAAACTATTATGTGCCTGTTTTTCTTCTGCCAAACATGTACTTTTTATTTAAAGACCAAATATAATGACAATAATTTCCAAGTAATGGTTGTAGTTGTTATATCACAAGGTAAAGCAAATGTCACTAAATGCCAACGTTTCTACAATTCCAATCAACATGTCTTATGTCTTACACAAGTAGCTTTGCAAAACAAGGCAAATAAACGTAAAAACAAGTACAAGAATGAAACATACACATTCAAACCCAACTACATGTCTGTTTAATCTCATTCACTCAACACATATTTCATTACAAACATCCTTGACATATGTTTTCTATTTCCCTTTGACTTGTTTGAAAACATAATACATGTATTATAAGTCCATTTCATTACCGACATCCTTGGCATATGTTTTCTATTTCCCTTTGACATATGCTTTCTATTTCCCTTTGACTTGTTTTAAAACCATGTATTTACACATTGTTTTAATACAAATCGGTGAATTTAACATGAAAAATACATAATTAACATCAAAACAAATGGTTTTAGTTTGGTACAAATTCTCTCAATGAACCTGCATAAACCGAAACCGAACCGAAAATGAAGAAAAGCGAACCGTAAACCGATTTGCCTAGCTATGATGAAGAAATGAAGAAATACTATGGGTGCTATTCCAAATCAAAATGTAATACCACCATCATAATGTTCCTTACTATGATGCCTAGCTAAACTTAAACAAACAACAAGTTTATATAGGAAAGTGTTCAGATTACATAGTAGTCAGCATTAACACACACATACAATGCGTGTGGAAAAACTAGTACTTAGATTATAAGTATAATACTTCTTTTAGGGGAAACAATAGCTATAATAATTGCCACCCAGATTGTTACATTTATAAGGTATATATAAGATAAGATACTAGCAATATTACATAATTTTACTCATACTTCAGCTGGACTCGTACCAAAAAACTGGGTTCAGTCGGTCCGCGTGCCACCGAGCTAAGCTTGTAGGACAGAATTGTAGCTAACTATAGAACTCAAACGAGCAACATCTCGATAAGTTTTGTAGCCTTCTTGTTGGGAGTGTATGCCATCAAACCCCCGGCCTTGATACATACGTAGGGCTTAGTAGTATAATATAATAATATAATAAAATATAAGGAGATTATCTTAAATAGGAGTAAAAAGGAATTTCAAAACAGGACTGTTACATTTTTATTCCTTATACAAGAGTAAGTGCTATCATATTTTGGCTTTACCGGACTTTAAAATGAGAGTGTTTTTCAAAATTGATAGTAATTATTGATAAATAAGGAATAATAAAGGCAGTCATATTCCGATTTTCAAAACGTTTTTAATCCTATTTAATCCAAGAACTTTCTTTCCCTTGGGTAGGGTGCGCCTCACAGTAAGACATTATTACAAGGGGCGTTGTTGACGAGCCGGACGTTGTTACAGATAGCATCAGGTTTATTGCCGTTGTAAGTGAGGGCAACGTCGGACACCGTTATGCCAGTACACTTGTGGGTGGCGCTGCATTTAAAAACGACGGCTTCCTGCGAAGCCGACGTCCCACGTATGTCTTCATACTTGACGTCTTGGATCTGAACGTTGGAGTCCTCGGTCGACGATGATGATTCGTACTGTTGGTCAATGATCACGGGGTTCTCAACGTCCTCCATCGTTAATTGCTGGAAGAGCACGCCTTCCACAAGACCCCGGTTGTTGTTCGCAAACGTCTTGATCCGAACTCCGTTCGTCGTTCCGTGAAAATGAACATTTTGTACGGTTATGTCTTTCACTGGTTCCTCGCCGCTCTCTTTCCCTAGACTCCCTATGCTGCACCATACATATATACGTATATTTTATTTCCAATTCAAAACATCAAGCTAATCAAGCAACATCAACTTAATTAATTATATATATAATAATTTCCTAAACCTTATTTCACAACGCCCGCGTATGACGGACTCCGTATGTATTAATTGACTAATGATCGATAAACTTAATTAATAATTGTATATTACAACGTAACTACCTTGTTTTGATGAGCTCGTATAGTTTTAGTAACTAATTAAGCCAAGTGCGTGCGTGGTTCTTATTAAATATTAATGACAATGAAAATTCGTACTACAAGTAGTATATACTCCGTATGTTGAAAGCTTACTCTTTCATATAGTCATATATATTTGGTACGTAGTATACGAAGTATATAATAAATTATTGTGAGTAATTTTCACAAGTTACCATGACTGCGTGGTTTCTCAGAAACGAACTAAAAGTTACTAGTATAATAAAACAGCGCAGCTATTAAAATGTTTAGTGTCAAGCTAAGTAGGCAGACATGTAACTACCAGCTTTTTAAGGATGTTTTAAACTAATGCACATGTTGAAATTTAGCTCTTAAAAAAGTTGAAGTACATCTTTTGTCTATCATGGATATATCATTGTAAACTATTAGCAGTCTTTTTTAATTTATAATACTACTAGTATGTACTTCGTATGAGATTATTTATGTTTAAAATATTATTATATTTGCTAATTCATATCATTGGTACGTACATTAGTTATATACGCACGTTTCTTTTGGAAAGGAGAATGTGCATCATATATATTCATTGTTTTTAGCTTTCAGTACATAACTTATACAGTTTTACGAGTAATACATATTCATTGATTCTATTTTTGTTCTAAAAGAATTATTAGTTACAAATTAAATATTTAGAAGGTGCTCGATATAGGACAAAAATAGACTTAAAGTACCAAAATAGGACTAATTTAAGTATGTTTTATTCCTCAAATAGGGCTAATTTAATCCTATTTAAGGAATAAGTTTATCAAAACTACTCAAAATATAAGTGAATGAGTCCTACTTGGAATATAAAACAATGATGGTCCTATTTATGAACATAGTGACTGTTTTAATCCTATTAAGGGAATTTTATCTCACATATTTGTGTGTAACTTATAAATTCTACTTTAATGAAAGTATTTCTAATAAAAAGCATTTTCATATAATCTCATATCCTAAATATATAATTTATTTACAAATAAATATTGTTGATCAATGTTTTAGGAAAATCAAGTTTTATATACGAGATAAAGGAATATATTCGATGATGTATATACCTTACTCCATGCCCGGGACCACAATCCAAGCCATCAACCAACAAGTTGGTGCAGCCTGGACCAATAGAGATGCAATCGTCCCCGGTTCCGATAACGTTGGAACCAGTGATCTTAACCTGAGAGGAACGTGAAACGTGTATTCCGTCTGTGTTCTGGCTGTCCTCCGGGGCTTGAATCTCTGTGCTTGTCACCACGACGTTGCTACAGTCGACAATCGCCATATGAAACATTTGACTATTTTGTAAGGTTACTCCCCTAATGGTCACTCCAGCAGAGTTGTGAATAGCCAATGTCTGAAAAAATATCAAAGTACGTATGTACATCACACCATCCTATATATATTTAAGAATCAAGAGTATACACTACCGACTACACAGTGTCTTCATCTCATTTTACCCGACGTTTTTAATCAAAGATGGTAAACTTTAACCAATTATTTTATCTAATAAATTTATGAAAAACTTAATAAGTTTATATTTTTATGATAGTGTTTTTGACAGAGAATATTTTATATCAATACTTGTGTGTATAAATATATAACAAGTCGAAGTTAAACACCCTTGAAAAAAAGAAAAAAAAAAGGTTGGGGGAGTATCATTGAAATTTATGCGGAAAACATAGAAACAAAAACAAGCGCAAATACTGCGGATTAAAATTAAAATTAAAGATGAAATGTGATCGAATAATGCGGATTAGGATCGCAGAAAATAAAAGAAAGCACTTGAGTAAACATTTTAAGATGACATGTCATTGACTAATGTGTATATTTGCACAACTCGTCAAAAATATATTTTTTGAACTTTTTAATATTTGTTAGCTTTTAAGAACTCATAAATTATTATAAGAATAAATGATCTAATTGTTTGATGACAGATAACGGTTTGTATGATACAATTTTTTAAAATGACTATCAAAAAGAGCTTCTAAAAACAATTAAGTCAAACATTCGATATTATGCATGAGCTTTAATTAATTTTGGATACCTTTAAAGTAAGGATTTTCCAAAAAATATTACTAAAATAACATTTATTTACACAAATATGACTAATAATTACTGCAATGTAGTGTGATGTTAATTTAAGTTTAAAAATTAAACTTAAATTACTATAGTTTCAATACTCATTTTAGTTGCTCATATTATGCAAACCATCTTTACTTTAATCATAAAAATGTAGTTATTTTTTTAAATAATACGTAGTACAAAATATAATTAGGTATGACCGAATGATGTGGTGATTCCTAGATCGATCAAACAAAATTTTACGGAGTATTCCCGAATCACCGAATGAATGGTGTTTGCATCTATGTGAAAGTTTGGATGCTATTTTTTCTGCCTTCAATTTAATTACTGCTCATACATACAGAACCTACAATGTTTGAGTTTGTAATGATATATTAGAGCATCTTCAATGGTACAATGTGTACGGTGCACACGTGGCATGAAAGATGACCACATAAATATTAGTAAATAAATTATTTCTCTCCTTATTTGAATGATTTTATACAATTTTGGTAAGTTTTTCTCCACAATGTCAAGGAGACCGTCTAATGTTGACATTGTTGTTGACATTGCAGGGAAAAACTTACCAAAATTGCTTAAAATCATTCAAATAAGGAGAGAAATAATTTATTTGCTAATAATTATGTGGCTATTACTCATGCCACATGTGCACTGTGGACATTATAACATTGGAGATGCTCTTAGGCCGGAATTTATGAATGCCCTAGAATTTGGTCCGGGCATTCTACAAAAATACTCCCTCCGTTCCCAAAAATACTTCCCACTTTCCTTTTTGGGCCGTTCCCAAAAATTCTTCTCACTTTCCCTTTTTGGACAATTTGTGTGGCTCACATTCATTTCACCTTTTTCTCACACAACCACAACCACACATTTCCACTTTATTCCACTTTCTTAATAGGCGTGCCAATTCAAACCGGGAAGAATTTTTGGGAACGGAGGGAGTACATCCTATGTTCTTTTTTAAATGCAACGACCATTTTTTTCACGTTTGCGATACACAAGTTTACAATTAATATCTTTAATTCCTTATTAGTAAAAGAATTAAAAAATATATTTTTTTAAAATTTAATTTATAATACATTAATAAATAAAACAGAGTCAAGGTAGAACACATGAATAGTGGATAAAGTTCATTTAAAAAATAATGAGTATACTACTAGCTCCGGTATGTTATAGATGCTTTGCTTACCGTAGCTCGGCCCGAGCCACCTTGGGCGTTTAGGACCCCACCATCAATGAGAACGTTGCTGACCTTGTAGAACTTGATCCACGCTTCTCCGAAATTTGCATTTTCAGGAGCCAGATGTGTTGTCCCTTTCATTTCGAATGTTATGACACCTTTGTTATTGCAACCACTGCCGTCGATAATGACGGCACCTTCACTGAAGAGTCCGTCCGTCACGGCGAGGGTTGCCGGACCACCCGATTGACACGCCTTACGCCATGCACTTTTGAGGCTGTCTTCCCCGGCCGCCGCCGACACACCGGCGCTCTTGTTATGTTTTCCCTTGTAACTCGTCACAGTGTATACTGCTTCTTCCTTACGACCCAGTGCTACTGTCCTGGCCGCCACCATAATTGACAAGCTTAAAACCAGCAGTGTAGTGATGATCAAATACAAACTTCGAGCCATTTTATAAACTTGTTTTAAACAAGCAAGATCGATTATTGATACTCTACGGTGAAGTGAAATGAATCGTTAATGGAGCTTAGCTTATATAGGCAGTTGATCTCATGAAGGCCGGGGACGACGTCGTGTCATGGTCACTGGATAGGTCCTTTTCATATTAGTAGTCTCATCCTTAATAATACTATTTCCGTCTCTTAAAACTTTGCCAAAGTTGACCGGCACGGAGAATAATAAAGTAAAAACTGTGTGGTTGAGGTTTGTGCAGAGAAGAGAGAAATAACAGAAACTACAAATAATTGACCAAAAGAAAAAGTGACAAAGTTTTTTTGGACGTCCCAAAAAAGAAAGATGGTAAAATTTTAAGGGCCGGAGAGAGTACTAATCATATATGCCCGCTGAATTATTTACCATCCAAAATCATGACAATAATCATTATGTCCCTTTGCCTTTTTCAAGTTTCTCCTTGTTAATTTCACTGGAGAAACCTGAATATATGTTTGTTTGACCTCGGATATCAGCAAGCAACGTACATACGAAGTACGAACAATTTTGTGTTAGCTCCCTAACGTCAAAGTGGAATTTGTGGCATGGTACTATGGTCAAGCTCTTTATTTATTTATTTATATATTTATTTATTATTTTAATTATTCCATCACTCATTATTTGCTTTAGTTATTTACGTATTATTATTCAACCATTCATTATTTATTTATTTATTTACTTATTTATTTATTTGTAACACAAACTTTTTACTTGGTGCGTTGCAAAGATGGAATACACTACAAAAAAACGTCTAATTAGGCACTCAAATTAGTCACTTTTAAATTATGTGACTACTTTCACCACCTTTCTCACCTATAGAGTGAGTGAGTAAATCGATAGTGTTTCTCACCACTTTTATCACTTCAAATAATTAGTGACAAAGGGCTGAAAAACTCGACCCATGTTACATTATTACCGCATACGTCGTATCACGTACTGCTCGTTTATTTTAATTTCGTGTTGCTACTTTTAATTTTTGTTTATAACTTCCTCCTTTTGTTCTCTTCTTTACAGAACTACCTCCACTTACCCACGTACGTTGCCCACGCAGGTCAAGTACAAAACACAAGAAACTTGATAAAGCAGCTTGATAAATTTGTAAAACATGCTATATATATAGCCGTTCATCATTTGCTCCTTTCTAGCATGCGACATAATTAATGCAAATTCCATGCATTTGATATGGCGCTTAACTTGATAAAGCAGCTTTGATTCATCTTGCTAGGGAGATCAAGGCACACCCTAGCTTGCTTCTATGGTGAGTTAGAGCCAAATTAAAAGCATGGAAGATCAGATATGATAGTGCAATTCCATAGAAAGTATAGTATAAGGGTATGCTTTAATACTTCGTATAATTTAAGCTTACGAATTTACGAGAATAATTATAATTTATAACTATACAATGCTTCTTCTATGCTGTACTTTTTGTTTATATTTTAAACTTTAGGATATTTCACCTTTTGCTTTAATGTTTCAGAAACATCAAGTTAATTGTGAATTGAGGAACCACTTTTGTGAACTCAAGAACAATGGCATCTATGAAGACGGATTTAATGCTCCTTCTCCACTTTCAAATATGTGCACTTACGCCTATCTATCTATAGATCGTGTACATGCAATCTAACGATTCATCATCAACAAATCGGAATTATCAAACACATTCTTACAAGTTCATTCAAAAGTTAGTAGAAGCTCAATTAAAACGGTTGTTTAAGGCTCCGATCAAGCGGCCATTGAAGAAGAAGATCGAAAGTGATAACAAATGAATTGTTCATTATGTTCATAAATAATCTGAATTATCACTGTCTATCACAATCTTTGTATCACTTTATATGATGAATCTATCACTTTTATGCAGTATCTGTGTCTTTGAGTTACTCTATCTCAAATGTCAATAAATAATTAATTATACTAGTACTCCACTACATAATAGATTTAAATTCGCACTCTGATCTGTATTAATTAATTGAAGTTATATGTTGTGAGTACGTATTATCTAAATTTTTTAATTTAAACTTTTTATTGTATTGACCAATAGTTACTTGCTAGTAGTTATTACCGAGTATAAAATAAAATGACATCCAAATTAATTAATTATGTACTCTCTCAGTTGATGCGTCTTCACAAAATACTCACCTATTTTCTCACTTGTTGGAGGAGTGAGTGAATTACTCACTCTCTAAAGTGGTGCCAATGTATTTGGCACCGGGATTAAGGCACCACACACGTTTAGTGACTATGATGGTGAGTAATCTATTTTGTAACCCAATTTATTTTATTATGAGTGACAAACTTGGTTACTAATGAATAGTATTTTTGTAGTGATATTATAGTATTTGTATAAAATAATACACCGTATGTAGTTTATTTGTGTATAATGAAAAACACTAACGAAGTCAATAAATAAATCATTATTTGTGTCCAATTCCGTAAATAGGAGTGAAAAAGTTTTGAAATTCGAAAATAGTATTATCATTTTTTTTATTCCCTGAATAGGAGTAAATTTCTGTCAAGTTTGACATTACTACGCTTTAAACATGACATATTTTTTCAAACTTGGCAAAATTACTCTTATTTAGGGGATGAAAACATGAAAGTCCTATTTTGGAATTTTAAAACGTTTTATTCTTATTTAGGGCAATTTCTAATAGTAAAATAATGAAAACATGAAAGTCCTAGTTTGACATTACAAACACGTTGTATGACAACTCATAAAATAATACACATACATTTTATGAGAAAAATGAGTTAATAGTTCATAGAAATGTTATTGTACGTTTCAAATCATTTAGCTGAAATTGACATCAATAATTCAATTTTTTTTCAATTTTACATAAGTAATCATTACTACAAATATTCACAACAATGATCTCAACTGGTTAACTATTATAAAAAATAAATCGAGTACATGCTCACAGTGTTAACTTTTCCATCAATTTTTAATTTTTTTTAAATATTATGAAGCATGTGTGTGTCTAAGAATTAACAATATTATATTTGAGTTTAATTTTATTTATATTGGAACTTTAATTTAATCTAAATATTTTTCATAAAACATTATAGAAATACTTAAACACATACTCATCAAATTCTCTATTGTCTTTTGTTCTTTATCATTATAATTTGTTTATGCATTCATTCATTCATTTATTTGTAACATTAATCGTTCACATGTGTGTTGCAAAGATGGAATATATTATATTATTTGTATAAATAATACTCCGTATGTATTTTGTTTGATATATGCTTTATGGCGTCGGTGACATATGTGGTGGCGACACTAACATTAAAATTTACCGTTGAAATCATGGGTTTCCTAATTTATTACCTGGTTAATCACATTTTAATTTGATCCATCTAGCTATAAAAGTAGTTACTTTTTGTAAATGAGCCACAATTTAGTCATATTAAAAAAAATCATGTAGCAGTACAAAAAAACGTATACCATGGAAACTTTCCTAGAGAAAATTTGCCTAAATAGATAATTTATTTTAGAGAAAATTTCCAAAATATGAATCAGATATAACACATTTTCTCGAATATGCATGAGTGCCAATTTTTTCATCTCATATTCGTAACATTAATTCACTCCCATTCACTCAGAAAAGTAACTCCAATTGTACTTATTCTGATTATTCCATATTCAGTATGTGAAATCAAAAGTTACTTGTTTGACAAAAATGTTGACAAAAATGATGACAGATCACTTGAAATTATGTAGCTCGGATACCTGACTAGGGTACCTTATCGACGTGTCTGAAACTTTACCATATCAGATACTCTAGCATACCGGTATCATACGTTCCTGAGCTGTATCTGCAATTTATTAAAAGTCTCCAGCATTTTTGGTAATTATTTTAAAATTCAGATACATGTATTAACTTTTTAATAAAGAAAACACCTAAAATGAAATAATAAAAGTCTTAAAATGTGTTTATTAAAACTTTTAGTTTCTCTATTGTCGTTTTCGAGAATTATTTATCTAAGAACTTTGAGTACTTAGCTTGCACTTTTAGATTCAAAATTATGATTGTCTACATGTTTCTCATTTTAAATTAGTGACTTATTGACTATATTTATATTTTAAAATCTACTACTACCTCCGTCCTACTAAGTTTGGGACAATTCGGTTTACGATGCTTGACCGACGATGAAGCAAACAGATCCCTATACGCACTCAAATTATTCTTAAGATTTTTTTTACATATTCAGAAACTACATTAAAAGTTTTACAAAGTCGCAAAAACCATAACCATATTTGATATATAAAGTAAGAGATTAAGAGTGATTTGTGTTGACCAAGTGAATAGTGTTTGGGACAATCTTAGCGGGACGGAGGGAGTAATATATATGGGATCGGATAAAATATGAGTTTATTTGTAACTATCTTGATAATGTGAAGTACTTCAATGACATGAATAGCAGGGGATGATTATATATGTGTATATATATTCAAAAAAGACTTGTAATTTTTAATTCTATAAATAAACCCTCATGATTTTTTATATTAATAAATACACCCACATAACTTTTAATATTTACAAATATACCCATGTATCTGTATCCAGCTTTTTTTGTCATATCCATGTGCTCGTTTCCGCGTTTGTGTTTCTGTATCAATACTACATAGGCTGAAAGTAAAGACTAACGGGCTCTTAAAAGTCTTTATTACTCATTTACTCACCAATATCTATATATTTCGTAATTAAGAACAATCTGATAGTTGTAGTTCCAACATATTGGAGGGATGTAATAATAACATATATTTGTAGATACAGGTTAAAGCCTGATGTATTGTGTGAATTATAATTATTTACAACAAAATAAACATATTCATGGCACCCGATCAATATGGGTATGCCCTTCTCATTATTTCTCACAAGGATAACGAAAGCACTTCATATTGAAGTGAAGAAATCTAGTAAGAAAATGAATTTCTACTTTAAGACATTTCGCTACAGATTGAAAAATACAAGACTAGAGATAATTTAGGATCACTTTCCTAAGGATAATGGGAAGGAATCTAGTTTGTTGTACGGGTAGTTATTGACTTTAACTCCAGAGCTAATCTAAGGCGTTTGCTCCTCAATCAAAACAAAAGTCCATGATTCAGGGTCAGTTTGCACCCATCAAGACAATCACAAACTCATTGTCTCCCTAAATATTCGGGCATAAAGTTCCGTACTTTAACTTAAGTCTTTAACCATAGAAAATTAGAAATTTTCAATTTTAATAAAATCACAAAATAAAAAGTATACAATTAAGGTTTCGACAGTAAACAAAAAGAATGTATTATACTACGTAGCATTTATAGGTAACAATTTTAAATGTATGCGACATGCTTCTGGATGGACAACTCCATTGATGGGTTTATTTAAGGATATTCGATCCAAACAATAACGTCAGATACTTTAAAAAAAATTGAAGATTGTTTAGTAATATTATCTGGAAAAGAAATTTGGTATATTAAGATTCCGATTGTGCATTATGGAGTATTTGAGATCATAATTTTCGTCCACTATTCTCCCATCAACGTGAATTATTCTTAATCTTTTCTTTAATTCCAAATTTTATCAAATTTAATTTCTCTTGATCAGGTATTACGGAGTATAAAACTTTTAATATAGTTTCTGAATATATAATTTTTATTTATTAAAAATAATCTTATTAATGACAGAGATCAATTAACTTTATGGTCATCAGTAAAACATCATAAACCGCTTGGGAACCTTTAAGTGGGACGGGGGTATATTGAATGTGACTTAACTTTGCAATAGTTATTGAGTTTCGAGGTTATTGAGCTTTGTGGCCTGCCAATTCAAACCCTGATTTTGACATTGGAGGTTATTTGAGGATTTGATTTTGAGATCGGAGGTTATTTGATGATTTTCATATTACACTGAAGATCATATTGAAGGTTTTTTTAGAATAAGATTTGGATGTTGAAGGTTTTTTTAGAATAATATTTGGATGTTGTTGTAGTGAAAGATCACATTTTTTTCCGAATAGCATGCATAGTGTCACCAAGCTAGTTGAAACAATTAAATAGATCGACAAAATACAGAGTAATCTTCTTCAAACATTCACATCTCATGCTTTATTATCTTTTTCTTTTGAAGATATGATTTATTATCTTCTAGTCAACAAGATAAAATGAACGGCAAGAAAAATTGTGAAGTAATTATGACACTGCCAATATAATGAAAATTGTAACAAAAGAAAGGCTAGAGTATATGTAGTACAAGAATTGTGTCAAAGCATACACATTTGCATACAAATATGCAAAACGTGTCGGAAGTCCGAACAGTTTGGATCAAGTTGTAACTTCAATCTCCAATTTTACATTACTCATTCTTTTCTAGCTTCCTAAAATAAGACTCCATTAATTTATTTGTATGAGTTTTATACTTTTAATAATATCAAATAAGTCATACTTGAAGCTAGAATATAATAAAATATAAATACTCACATTTATGCACTTTGATTATATATATATATGTATGTTTTACTCATATTTAAATATATATTGATAAAATATAAATAGTCACATTTATGTATGTTTTACACTTTTACTCATATTTAGAATAATCTCTTTTGATTGTGTGGGCAAACATATCAACTCGAGAGCTTGCATGGCTCTGAGTGATTGTAATCCTTTTTCATAAATTATGTTAAGCATCGGCTCACTCTAATTTTTTTAATGTTTTTAAATATATGTAAAAGAAATTGTAAAAACTTCAGTAAAAATCTTTTTACTAGCTGGTCCTAAGTTAACCTTGTGGCTACACCACCGGTCTTGTTGTGTGTACTGGGCTCCGCCTCCGCTAGTGTGATGGAGGTGTACCTAAGTTATAAAAACCATCATATAAAAGGAAAGCTAAACGCAAATTAGCATCAAATAAATGTACTAAACTGTGCCGTATAAACAAAAGTTTATCCAACTGCAGAACCAAAAGAGCAAATTTTCTTGTACAATCATCAACAATGTGATTACAATCATTACATACTACGTATTACGAGTATTTATTTTCAAAAGATGCGGTGTTATGGAAATCTCACAAATCAAATTCAAACATGATGAATTTTCTTTATCAACATTTTGAAAAACTAGAGTTTTGATGTAGTTTTCTCGCCCCTAAAATAATGTAGCAGTATAGGGTATAAGTACGAGCATCGTCTTCACAGGGACAGAAAGGGGAATTAAGTATTAAATAAATTCAACGATTAAAACAAATAAGAAAAATGGGAATGAGCGAGATTTGATTTTTGGGAAAATATTTTATGCGCAAATAAATCTAAATTAAAGGTTTTTTCTAATTAATGACGTAAGGGAACAGGGATTAATTCCGGGGGCAACAAAATTTTGGGACTAATCGGGCTTAAACACATGAAAATTGTTTAATTGAGCAACGGAAGTCAACACTAGGTTCAATTCTTACCGCTCTTGCGGCGTAGAGATACAATAATTTTGAGAACCAGACTGATCTCTCATGCGACAAGTTTCTAAATATTGTCAAAAGGAGCGCGCATACAGCTCCCTATCCTAACCGTTACTAATCTCTTAGCGAATGATTAAGTGTGTGTGAAACTATCCTAGAACAATTTAGATCTCTCTTAAATTATTCTACGTGCAATTATAATTCTAGCTGCAGTTCTAGGTCACAAAAGGTATCAAATAAATTATTCAATATACTCACAAACCCTCAAGAACTGAAGCTATTCACCTTCTTCGGCAACTTATGGAGAAGAATAGAGACGCTCACAAGGATTTGCATTTAGTGTTCATTGACTTAGAAAAGGCATATGATAGGGTACCTCGAGAAGTTCTTTGGTGGGCCTTAACTAGAAAAGGCATTTCACGCAAGTATATCAGTATCTTCATGGATATGTATGAGGATTGTACTACAAGTGTCCGTGCTAGTGTAAGGAGGACTGCAGAGTTCCCTATTACTATCGGAGTGCACCAAGGATCGGCTCTGAGCCCTTTTTTATTTGCCATAGTCATGGATGAACTTACAAAGTCAATACAAGACGATCTGCCGTGGTGCATGATGTTTGCCGACGATATTGTATTGATTGATGAGATGCAATCAGGGGTTAAAGCAAAGTTGGAAGTATGGCGACAAACATTGGAGAACAAGGGTTTCAGACTAAGTAGGAGCAAGACAGAGTACATGGAGTGCAAGTTTGGTGGAGGTAGAAGCAGTGGTAATAGCGGAATTACTTTAGATGGTAAGGAGATACCGGTCAGCGATATATTCCGTTACTTGGGCTCCATAATTCAGGACAGTGAGTTAGATGGAAATGTATCCCATAGAATCAGAACAGGGTGGATGAAGTGGAAGAGTGCGTCAGGATTTCTATGCGATCGAGGTATGCCGACTAGACTGAAGGGTAAATTTTATAGGACGGCAATTAGGCCTGCATTACTGTATGTCACGGAGTGTTGGGCGGTGAAACAATTTCACATTCAAAAGATGAGTGTGGCAGAGATGTGCATGCTGCGTTGGATGTGTGGGCATACTAGAAAGGACCGCATGAGGAATGAGACAATCAGACAAAGGGTGGGTGTAGCACCTATTGAAGATAAGATGCGGGAGTCGCGCCTACGGTGGTTTGGTCATGTTCATAGAAGACCGAGTGATGCACCTGTCAGACGAGTTGAAATGTGTGGAGAAGAGGCAGGAAAGAGAGGGAGAGGAAGGCCCAACTAGACGTGGGTTAGGGGAGTCAGAAGTGATATGCTTCTTCTTGGATTGGATGAGGGTATGACTTTTGAGAGAGCAAAATGGAGGGCGGGTATTCGTGTGGAGGAGTGATCTTGTATCATCTTTTCCCTTCTTTTTTTTTTCTTTTTTTTATTTTTTTTTATATTTTTCTCCTTATATATAAATATTACTTTTTCCTTTTTATTTTATCTTTTATATGTATATTCATCTCCTTTATATTATATTTTTTATAATAGCTTATCTTTTTTATCTTTGTTTTCTTTCTTTTCTTTTTGGTGATATCATGTATCGATTCATGTTAGCCGACCCCAATATCGTTTGGGACTAAGGCTTGGATGTTGTTGTTGTTGTACTCACAAACCCTCAAGAACAAACCCTAGATCATGATTAACAACTCCCTTCATCAATCTCAAATCTCTAATTAAATATACTCACAATTCAAAATTCATAGATCAACAGAATTGAGAAGGAAAGAATTAATTGTCATTAATTAAAATTACAATCATTTGCTAATTTTGTTTTCATTTTCAACATCTTTAGTTAGTAAATAATTGCTTTTGGATTTTAAGTTGTTTTAGCCTGTGCATTCGGTTAGGTTAGAACCAAGTGTGGCGGTAACGCCCCTATTTCCCTTTTGGTTTTCAGAGCATAACTCTGTTTTCAAATAAAGTTGATATTTTTTTTCTGAATAAAGTATTGTTTTTGGGTGGGAAATTTGGGGGTGTTACAAGTTGGTATCAAAGCCTATGGTTCTTTGGGGAATTTTTCTAAACAATTTTTCTAAGGTTTTCTAAAGAGGTTTTTGCACACATTTTTGAAATTTCCTTTTAAGGTTTTTCAAAATGCTTTTCCAAATTATATTTGAAAAAAAAACAATCTAAGACTAAAATAAAATTTTACGCGCGTGGTGAGGTTGTGAGACTTTGATTTCCGTTGATTTTGCGGTTCTTTTGATTTTCTTGGGATATGTTTAAGTGTGACATATCCATATATGTTTATTTGAGGATAAGTTTGGACTTATAGAAGAACTTTAGACAATATTTGATCAGTGAGTTATTGGTTAGAGTAGTAAAATTGTGAATACTAGCTATTTGATAGATTTCTTATTTGTATCCTAAACGCTATCATTTTCAAAGAGACAATGACGTCAACGAGGAACAACATCGAGAACAATGATGCCGCACCAACGAACTCGAAGTTAGCTCAAAATATGGTCCAACTAACACAACTCATCCAGAATGTCGCGAATGTGTTACTGCGGAATCAAAACCAACAACATCTCAACACCCGTAATGATGCAGCGAAACTTATAGCGAAGCGCAATCCCCCGAGCTATTTAGGTGAAGAAGATCCTCGCATCCTTGAGGATTGGATTCGCACTTTCGACAAACTATTCGATGCCATAAATTGCTCCGCGGATCAACGAGTTAATATAGCTGCATACTACTTACCAGGGGTGGGCAAACGGGTCTTGGAACCGCGGTCCGATCCGGGTAATGGCGGTTCGGGTTCAAAACGGGCCGGTTCCATTTTTTGTTTCCATAAAACGGTCCGGGTAGGGTCGGGTAATTTTTTTTAAGGAACCGGACCGGTTCCAAAATTAAAAAATAACGGGTACCCGACCCGGCCCGTTATATATATTGTATATTAATTTATTAATAGTTTTTGTGATAATCGGTTTTGAAATAGTTTTGTTTCCTTTGCTAGAAGTAGGATTTTAAATTGAGTTGCAGTAACATCCTTTTGTTTTCAAATTATTGATTAAATGTTTCATAAATGTCTTATTACTTTTTATTGTTATTGAATTATTCCTTTCTATGGAATTTAATTATTTGTTAAAGATGATTTTGTTATGTTCTTTTTATTATATTGTTATTAAAATATATAAATTGTGTTTACCACCCACCATGTATGTGTCAACTTTGGCTAATACTGGAAATTTAATATAAAAAAAAAGCAATCACTTTAATATGTGATGTTAGACAACATGTTTAAATGCAAATGTTAGAAAATATGTATTTTGGCTATGTTGCATATTTTTGGAATTTCTTTAACTGTTTGAAACTTATATACAAGAAATTATGGAGTATTGGGCTTTTCGCTTGTGTTATATGTGCACCACTATGTTGTTATTTTGAAACTTGCTAATGTCCTATATTATTGATTATTGATTTTTGGAACTTCGTGAGTTTTTACTAATTTCAAGACATGAGAATAGAAACCGTAAAACCCGGACCGGACCGACCCGTTTCAAACGGGCCGGGTAATTTCCGGTTCCTGTTTTGAAAATTGTAATACCCGGACCGGACCGAACCGTACAATGGAACCGGCGGTTCCATTTTATTTTGCATTACCCGCCCCGACCCGGCCCGTGCCCAGCCCTACTACTTACGTCAAGACGCGGATAATTGGTGGGCCATGGCTGGCCCAACATTGCGTCAACAACCCGACTTTTCTTGGGAGACGTTTAAGAAGGCAATGCGAGAAAGATTCTATCCAGAGCACGTGAGAGCTGAGAAGTACGAAGAATTCTTACATCTGAAGCAAGTGGGTATGACTGTTCAAGAGTACCACGCCAAATTCTTGGAGCTCGCACGATGAAATCGACAAAACTAACAAGTTTATACGCGGATTGAACTTCGAGACACAAAAAGCTCTTTGCGTTACTGAATGCCAAACTTTGAATGAGGCGTACGTCAAAGCTGCTAAGCATTACTGACGTGCACTTTGTCGTGAGTGCACTCAAAATAGATTTATTACTAGCACTTACACGTAGTATAGGTGAAGTAGAGTTCGTATCCACAGGGAAAGGAATAATTCTCTTTTTATGAACTAGTAAATAAAGGGGGGTTTTGTTTGTTGAGTGATTTAATTAAATTAAACACGAAGATGAACGAGTTATATGGGATTAAATTCAGGAATAAAAGGGACTTGGTCTTGCTACTTTCCACTTGTTGATATATTTTAGTCGATCATTGTTATATCTATAACTTATCCCCTCTCGAATACTCAATCGAGGAGTATATCCAATTCATCGAGGGTAGTTATTAACAACGACCGTTCATTAATAACCCTTACTATTAACCAAATATAGAACAACGCCGTATACCGATTTAATAGTAGCATTTAACCTCTTTAACTCCTTGATGAAATCAATTGAGATTGATAACCTCAACACAACGGTTTCGGTTTAACCAACAAAATTAATCCCTCTTAAGTTTATTAACCACGACCGTGCATTAATAAACCGAAGTTACTTACTTATGAAACCTTCAACGTTTAACCATCGGTTCGTTGAACGTTTTTAGTAATAATCAATGTCGGAACGTTAACTAATCGTCACTTAGCCACCCTCCAACAATGATATAGAATGAGATTAAGGGAAGAATTAATAATCAAGAGCAGAAAGTAAGAAAATAACTCACAACTTTAATAATCAATCAAGCTTCAAGAGCAAAACCAAGATGGAAGAGTTTAGCTCCTCATTTGGAGACTAAACATGATAAAAATATAAAGAAAGAACTTATCTAAACTGAGCTTAGAAGTATAAAGGAATTGGTGTCCTTATTGTGGAGGAAATGTGGTGTATTTATAGGCTTTTTAGGCCTGCAGGGTCGTGTACCCGATCGGGTTTTCAGCTCAACCGATCGGGTAAGGGTTATTTCCTCGAAACTGAAAATCTGGGGTCATACCCGATCGGGTATGTCGGCCACCCGATCAGGTATGGATACGCGATCGAGTTAAAAAATCCTCCTGCATGTTGCTTTGTTCCCGGGTTGATTCGATTTGACTTTTCAGCAACTTACCCGATCGAGTATGGAGCATACTCGACCGGGTATGCTACCAAAAATCAGAATCCTCATCTTTTCTTGAAATCTTTGCACCTTCCTTCCATTTGTGATGTTCACCAATGGTCCCTAGAGTGGTCTTGGACCTGTTTGAGCTCAGAACCAACCTAATCTAAACAATTTACAAACATTTTTACAAACTAAACTATTACACCAAAAGTGTGTAATTTCTAGAGTAACAATCACTCAAAACTAATCAAAAACACAATTATAAACACGGAAATAACATGAATGTCAACTCCCCCACACTTAGTTCTTTTACTCGACCTCGAGTAAAACCAAATGTTTATACAATGTTTATCACAAGATCATGAGTTCATAGAGAGGAAGAAATAAGAAACTAAAACCACCAAGTATAGTGAATGAAGTTACAAAACAACATTTCCTTGGGTTTAACGGTCTTCTATGCTTCCTATTTCTTCTTTTTCTCATCTTCTCTCCTTCTTCTTCTTCTTCTTCTTCTTCTTCTTCAAGAGATGGTGTCCTGCAAAATAGAACAAATTTTTCTCTCATATCTCTCATTTTGCCTAGGAGCCTTTTCAGGTTTTTATCCTAGCATCTCTTTTCTTTTCCTTTCCTTACCACTCACTCATTATTTTTTTGTAAGCCCTTGTTGCTTAGATTGCCCTTTTGGGTTTTCAACCTAACTAGCATTTCATTTCCTTTTTTTTTTTCGATTTGACTTTTTTTTGTGTCTGACTAAAAAAAAAATAATGCTTAGTACAAGGTAGAAATAAAGGAGTGTACATACCAAGAAATAGATCTTCCTCCCCCACACTTGAAGCATGGCACTATCCCTAGTGCCCGCCTTCGCCACCATAGTAGCCTCCTCCAAAGTCGCTTCCGTGCATGTCATCACCGCCTCCCTCGCCCATGGTAGTGTCCCCGCCATCATAACCACCCATGCCGGAACTAGAGCCGCCTAAATTTCCCTAATCGGAGGGGTTATACCAAGAAGGTGCCGGTGGTGGTGAGGCCATAGATGCAAACCCGCCAAGTTGGGACATGTAAGAATATGCCGGCCCATACATCCTCTGGTAGTCTTCCTCGTATCGTTGCATGTCGGCCGCCCGTTGTTCCTCCAACCTTTGAAAAGCCAACCGTTGCTCCTCCCGATACGCATCAAACCGCTGGTCTCTTTCTTGTTGCTCGTTCCGGTAGTGGCCTATCTCTCCTTGAAGTTGGGTGAATTGCTCTCCCATCTTTGTTTAATCAAGGCTCATTGTTTGGAAACCGGTTAAGAGGGATTGTTCACCCGCCAAGAGTTGTTGGAAGAAGTCTTGTGGTGGCGGGTTTTGGGGGAGGTCGGGGATATCATGTTGGACATGTTCATATCCCTCTTGGTGCTCGGGTTGCTCCGGTTGGGGGTTGGGTTGTTCGGCTTGGTCGGCTTGAGCTTGGAGGTGAGGTGGAATGTTGTTGGGTAGGAGGTAATGTGGAATGTGGGCGGGTTCCATCTTATACCTAAGTCTAGGTAATTCATCGCAAGGGAGGGGGAAGTATTTGACCGGTTCGGGGTACTTCATGTGCCATCTATACCGTTGGTTCCCATTGTGGTCTTTGTTACCCAAAGAGATCAATTGTGCATTGGATAACCATCCAAGATGCATCAATGAGTCTCTAGAAATTGTGGCATTATCCACATAGCCAAATTTGGAAGCCAAATGCATGATGACTCCCCCTAAGACAATGTTCCCTCCTTTGGTGATGGCCTTCTCTAGATGATCCCAAATCAAGTTACAAATGTTGAACTCAACGGGATTTCGGAAGAGAGCAAGAGTGAGAATGGCTACATCCCCTATCCGAGTGTGATGGTTGTTGGGGCGGCCAAGTAAAGAGTTGCACAAAAAATTGAGGAAAATTCGGAGGAGGGGATGTTGCACGTGACTAATGTATAGTTGAGACGTGCTAAAATTCCGTTCTCCGGTCATTTTACCCCAAAGATTATAAGCATCCATGGTATTGTCCGGGATTTCCCTCTCATGTGGGAATCGGAGCCCGAAATGCTCGGCAAAATCACGTCTCGTTATGGTGTATTCGGTGTTCATCAACCGAAACGAGAGTGTATCATCATAAAAATGATTTTCATCCAATACAAACTTGGCCGAGCTCACAAATTCATATATAACCCTTTCATTACAATTATATTGCAAATTAAAAATCAAGGTCATATGCAATTTATCAAAAAGCTCTCTCATACCATCCAACAAACCAAGAGAAGTAAGAGCTTCATGGCATAAGAAACGAGACGGAATGACTTGCCTTTTTAGGATGGCCACAAATCGCTTGCGATGATCCCCCGGGCCAAATTGAACATCCTCGTAGCCTCGAATAGGTCCCCTTGCGTTAGAGCCCTCCGGTTGGTTCCTTTTTGGTGCCATTTTTTAGCAAATAGGGAGGTTGGGTTCGGAGTTGGGGTTTTGGGGGTAGGTTTTCGGATTTTTGGAAATGGAGAGAGAGAGAGAGGGATTAATTTGTATGAGGTTGTAGAAGAGGGTGAGGGGAGTGTTTTGGTAGTGATATGAGGGAATTTGGTTGAGTATTGAGGAAGATATGGGAGTTTGAAGGTGTGAAAATGGTGGATTTGGGAGAGGAGGTTCGAAATTTGGGATTTGGGGAAGATGAAGTGGCTGATTTCGGCTTCTGTTTCATGTTTAAAGTTCGTGTACCCGATCGGGTACCCCGATTACTCGATCGGGTATGCCTTCTTTTGTTCTTGTTTCGGGATCGGGCTCGATCGAGTATACCCCGTACTCGATCGAGTTTTCCTCGCCGTAGGATTTTCCGTAAATATACTCGATCGAGTATATTAATATACCCGATCGGGTATACCCTCTTTTTTAAAAAAATGGTTCCAGGTTTGTGTATTCGGTCGAGTATGGGGTATACTCGATCGAATTTTGGCCGCCGTAGGATTTTCTTGAAAAATACTCGATCGAGTATATAAATTTACTCGATCGGGTATTAGGCGGATTTTTTTAAATTGGCTCCAGGGGTCGATTACCCGATCGAGTATGAGGTATACCCGATCGAGTATTCGATCATTTTTTTATCTTTTCGCCGATCGAGTATGGGGTACTCGATCCCCCTTCTTCCCCTTTTTACTCTATACCCGACCGCGTATGACTGTTACTCGATCGGGTATATTAGCCTGAAATTTTGTTTGGTCCATTTTAATCCTCTTTTCGGCATGGATCCGATCGGGTAACTGATGATGACCGATCGGGGGTTTCCCCAGGCCTTGAAAATATTATTTTTCCCTTATTTTCTTTTTGAGAATTTCCTCCCATTCTCCCAAAAGTTGACATTCGAAAACAAAAAATTGAAATGAAAACATACCTTGCATGGGTTGCCTCCCAAGAAGCGCTTTATTTAACGTCGTGGCTCGACGATATCTTCGTTATTCTTCACTCATAGACCGGTTCAGAAAGGTCTATGACTTCCACATTTTTGGGTTGAAAACCCTCAAAGAAGGGTTTTAATCTTTGTCCATTCACCTTGAGTACCTCTCCCGTCTCCATGTCTTCAATTTCCACCGCCCCGTGTGGATATATTTTGACCACTTTGTATGGTCCCGTCCAACGAGATCTCAGCTTTCCTGGAAATAGACGAAGGCGTGATTGAAAAAGGAGGACTTTGTCATCAAGTTTAAAGTCCTTCCTTATGATCATCTTATCATGCCAAGCCTTCGTCTTTCTTTTGTAGATCTCCGCGTTGTCATAAGAATCCAAACGAAGTTCTTCCAATTCTTGCAATTGGAGTTTCCTATGCAAACCGGCCTCGTCAAGATTGAGGTTGAATTCTTTTACCGCCCAATACGACTTGTGTTCAAGTTCTACGGGAAGATGACAAGCTTTCCCAAACACAAGTCTATAAGGGGATATACCGATTGGAGTTTTGTAGGTGGTTCGGTATGCCCATAGTGCATCATCAATGCGTATACTCCAATCCTTCCGATTTGGGTTCACTGTTTTCTGGAGTATAGACTTCAACTCCCTATTTGAGGTTTCCGCTTGGCCATTGGTTTGAGGGTGGTAAGCGGTGGAGATCTTGTGAGTCACACCATATTTCTGTAGGAGGGATCCCACAATTTTATTACAAAAATGTGTGCCTCGATCGCTTATTAAAATTCGAGGGACCCCGAACCTTGAAAATATGTGTGTTTTGAGGAAACTAGCCACAACCTTGGCATCATCAGTCTTTGTTGCCTTTGCCTCCACCCATTTGGAAACGTAATCTACCGCAAGGAGGATGTAGATATTTCCTTGAGAGTTTGGGAAAGGTCCCATGAAGTCAATACCCCATGCATCGAAAATCTCACAGAAAAGCATGGGGTTTTGTGGCATCTCATTTCTCCTTGAAATGTTGCCTGTTCTTTGACAATTGTCACAAGATTGACAAAAGCCATGTGCATCCCGGAATAGACTCGGCCACCAGAATCCGCTTTCAAGTATCTTCATTGCTGTTCGTTTCGGCCCGAAATGTCCTCCACAAGAGTAAGAATGGCAAAACTCTATTATGTGGGCTATCTCATATTCGGGGATGCATCTTCGGATTATTTGATCCTTGCAATGTTTCCACAAATATGGGTCATCCCATACATAGAGTCTTGAGTCCATTTTTAATTTTTCTTTTTGAGATTTTGATAATTGTGGAGGAAATTTGCCGGAAACAAGGAAATTTACAATGTTTGCGTACCATGGTTGTATGACTTTGATGGAGAAGAGGGTCTCGTCCGGAAATTCGCCTTTTATGAGATTGGTATGGAGACTCTCGATTTCTTTGTTTGGAATCAAACGGCTTAAATGATCGGCCACCAAGTTCTCCGCTCCTTTCTTGTCTTTGATTTCTATGTCAAACTCACTCAATAGAAGGACCCATCGAATGAGTCTTGGTTTGGCTTCCTTCTTTGTCATAAGGAATCTAAGAGCGGCGTGGTCGGTGTACACAATAACTTTCGTTCCAAGAAGATAGGAACGAAACTTCTCCAAAGCAAAGACCACCGCTAGCATTTCCTTCTCGGTGGTGGAGTAGTTCTTTTGAGCTTCATTGAGGGTTGATGAGGCATAGTAGATGACATGAGCAGCCCTCCCGTTCTTTTGGCCTAAAACAGCCCCCACCGCATAGTCACTTGCGTCGCACATGATCTCAAAAGGAAGAGACCAATCGGGAGCTTGTATGATTGGGGCAGTCACCAATCTTGCTTTCAAATTGTCAAAGGCCTCTTTGCATTCATCATTGAGATCAAATTCAACCTTCTTTTGCAAAAGTTTGCATAGAGGAGATGAAATTCTTGAAAAGTCTTTGATGAATCTCCTATAAAAACCGGCGTGACCAAGGAAGGAGCGGACGTCCCGTACATTTGTTGGGTACGGGAGTGTTTGGATGACATCAATTTTTGCCTTGTCCACTTCAATGCCCTTTGAGGAGATCACATGCCCAAGAACAATCCCTTGTTCTACCATAAAGTGACATTTTTCAGAATTGAGAACAAGGTTGGATTCAATACAACTTCTGAGCACAAGAGTGAGATGATAGAGGCAAGTGTCAAAAGAGTCCCCATGAATTGTGAAATCATCCATAAAGACCTCCATGAATACTTCCACAAATTCGGAGAAGATGCTCATCATACACCTTTGAAAGGTGCCCGGTGCGTTGCATAATCCAAAGGGCATTCGTCGGTAGGCAAAAGTGCCAAATGGACATGTGAAGGTTGTTTTCTCTTGGTCCTCCGGGGCTATTGGTATTTGGAAATATCCGGAGTAACCATCAAGAAAACAATAGAACTTGTGCCCCGCTAGCCTCTCTAGCATTTGATCAATGAAAGGCAATGGAAAGAAGTCTTTTCTAGTTACCGAATTGAGCCTTCGGTAGTCAATGCAAACTCGCCACCCGTTTTGAATTCGGGTGGGTACCATCTCGCCTTCTTTGTTCTCAATGACCGTCACTCCGGTCTTCTTTGGCACCACTTGGGTTGGACTCACCCATTTGCTATCGGAAATGGGAAAGATGATTCCCATTTGAAGCAACTTGATCACCTCTTTTTTCACCACATCCATCATGGGTGGGTTCAATCTTCTTTGCGGTTGCCTCACCGCTTTGGCCTCATCCTCGAGTAAAATACGGTGCATGCATGTGGATGGGCTAATGCCTTTGATGTCGGCAATAGACCATCCAATGGCCAATTTGTACTCCTTGAGGACCGCAATCAACCTCTCCTCTTGTTCTTGGGCCAAGGAATTTGAGATAATCACCGGTAGAGTGTGATTTTCGCCCAAGAACACATGTTTCAAATTTTCAGGGAGTGGTTTCAATTCCACCTCCGGTGCCTGCAAAACAGATGGTAGTGGCTTCTCGCTCGGAATGGTTAGTGGTAGGGCTTTAGAGCCCGGTGGCAAAAGTGGGAGTTGATTTAACTCCGCCACCATCATTTTCATGTTGTTTGACATAGAGTATTCCATAGTGAAATCCTCTATGTCGTTTTCAATCGAGCTTAGTAACATGTCTTTCCCTTCAACTTCAAATACATCTTGGACCCAAGTGTCGCAAGTGTCAATTGCAAAAAGAGAGTGGTTATCGGTGGGGTATTTCATGGAATCATAGATATTGAATTCAACTTTTTCGCCATCGAATTCCATAGTTAATACGCCACTAAAAACATCTATTTTTGCTTTGGCCGTTTTTAGAAAGGGTCTTCCTAACAAAATTGGGACTGCATTTTTATCGTTCTCCATTTCAAGAACATAAAAATCAGCGGGAAAGATTAGGTTATCCACCATGACGAGTACATCCTCCACTACACCTTTTGGGTAAGCGTTGGATCTATCGGCAAGTTGGATAACAACCCCCGTCTCATGTAAAGGACCTAGCTCTAGGGACTTATATAGAGAATATGGAATGACATTGATTGATGCACCCAAATCTAACATAGCCCTAGAAGAACTAGAATTTCCAAGTTTACATGGTATAGTGAACATTCCCGGGTCACTATACTTTTTAGGCAGTTTCTTTTGAAAAACGGCTGACACTCTTTCGCTTACTTGGATTTTATGTTTGCCATTCAATTTGTGTTTCCTTTTTATTGTGCAAAGCTCTTTTAAAAACTTTGCAAACCTAGGAACACCTTTTATTAAATTGAGAAGAGGGATATTTACCTCACATTTGCTGAAGGTCTCGTAGATATCCTTGTCATTGTTGTACTTGCGGTTGTCCTTGAGAGCCTCCGGGAAAGGTGGCACCGGCTCGTATGAATCGAGTGGTGGAAACTTTCTTTGAGGTGTGATTTCCTCCTCTTTCTCTTCTTCATTGTGAGGATTTGTGCCTGGCACCAAGATATCCTCCTCTTCTTCTCCAACATGGCTCTTTGCTTTTGCTTTAGCCATAACCAACTCCTTGCCACTTCTCAAAGTGACCGCGTGAGGTTGTTGCCTTGGATTCGGCTCCGTTTGAGATGGGAGTTTTGCCGAATCCTTAGCTTCAAGCCTACTCACGGCATTTGAGATTTGGCTGATTTGGCTCTCCAAGTTGTGGATGCTAGATTTTGTGGTTTCTTGAAATTGGGTCACACTTTGCTGCATCGTAGCCATATTCATGGCAAGTGATCGAATCATGTCTTCGGTGGACATGCTCGAGTTCGATGTTTGACCCTGTTGTTTGTATTGTTGAGGAGGAGGGTTTGATTGTTGAGGAGGTTGAGAGTTTCCGTACCTTAAATTGGGATGATCCCTCCACCCCGGATTGTAAGTGTTGCCGTGAGGATCATATCTTCTTTGACCTTGGAAACCCAAAGCATTGACTTGCTCGGGGTTCTCCTCTTGTAATGTTGGGCAGGAGTCGGTGGGGTGCCCTTGTGTCGAGCATATATCGCAGACCTTGACTTCTTGGGTTTTGGGATTCAAAAGAAAATCTTTTACCAAAGAAGTCAAGCCGGTCACTTGACTTGTCAAGCCATTCACTTGACTTTCTAACGAGTTGTTGGATTCCACCGCCATAACTCGTTTTGATGATGACCTCCCATTGTAATGTCTCGAGTTTTCGGCCAACTCGGAGATGAGGTCCCTTGCTTGAGAAGGGGTTTTGTTAACAATACCCCCTCCACATGCCGCATTTACCATGCGTCTATCTTGATCAACAAGCCCATCATAGAAGTAGAGGATGAGATCTTGTTCCGAATATCCATGATATGGGCAACTAGCGCATAATTTCTTAAAGCGCTCCCAATATTCGTACAAGGTCTCATCATCTGCTTGCTCAATGTTGCTGATTTGCTTTTTGAGACTTGAAGAGATAGATGCGGGATAATACCTGTCGAGGAAGCTCTTTTTCATTTGAGCCCATGTGTTGATGCTACCTGAAGGAAGGTAGAAAAGCCAATCCTTCGCGGTGTCTTTTAAAGAAAATGGGAAGGCCCTTAGCTTTATTTGCTCCTCGGATACACCATTGGGGCACATGCTCGTGCACACAATATGGAATTCCGATAGATGTTTGTTAGGATCTTCCCCCCGTAGGCCATGGAAAGAGGGAAGTAGATGAATGAGCCCAGATTTAAGCTCAAATGTGACCCCCGTATCAAGAGTTGGAAAAGTGATACATAGGGGTTGTTGATTTAGATTCGGAGCTGTGAGCTCCCTTAATGTTCTTGTTTCATGAGCCATAGTGATTGGCTCTTCGGTCTCGCTAGATTGAGAACTAGCACTTGATGATTCTCCCGAGTCGGAGTTTGAAAATTTGTTTTTCAGCCGCTCGAGAGTTCGTTCTATTTCGGGGTTTGAGTGATATGTGATTTCGTTCAGTGAACGATATTTTACCATGTACTACAAAGCTCAGCAGAAATAGAAATCTTTATACTCAAACCATATTTTTTTTCTTTTTCTTAAAATAAAATAAAAAGAAAAATTAATTGCCTTTCCCCGGCAACGGCGCCAAATTTGACGTGCACTTTGTCGTGAGTGCACTCAAAATAGATTTATTACTAGCACTTACACGTAGTATAGGTGAAGTAGAGTTCGTATCCACAGGGAAAGGAATAATTCTCTTTTTATGAACTAGTAAATAAAGGGGGGTTTTGTTTGTTGAGTGATTTAATTAAATTAAACACGAAGATGAACGAGTTATATGGGATTAAATTCAGGAATAAAAGGGACTTGGTCTTGCTACTTTCCACTTGTTGATATATTTTAGTCGATCATTGTTATATCTATAACTTATCCCCTCTCGAATACTCAATCGAGGAGTATATCCAATTCATCGAGGGTAGTTATTAACAACGACCGTTCATTAATAACCCTTACTATTAACCAAATATAGAACAACGCCGTATACCGATTTAATAGTAGCATTTAACCTCTTTAACTCCTTGATGAAATCAATTGAGATTGATAACCTCAACACAACGGTTTCGGTTTAACCAACAAAATTAATCCCTCTTAAGTTTATTAACCACGACCGTGCATTAATAAAACGAAGTTACTTACTTATGAAACCTTCAACGTTTAACCATCGGTTCGTTGAACGTTTTTAGTAATAATCAATGTCGGAACGTTAACTAATCGTCACTTAGCCACCCTCCAACAATGATATAGAATGAGATTAAGGGAAGAATTAATAATCAAGAGGAGAAAGTAAGAAAATAACTCACAACTTTAATAATCAATCAAGCTTCAAGAGCAAAACCAAGATGGAAGAGTTTAGCTCCTCATTTGGAGACTAAACATGATAAAAATATAAAGAAAGAACTTATCTAAACTGAGCTTAGAAGTATAAAGGAATTGGTGTCCTTATTGTGGAGGAAATGTGGTGTATTTATAGGCTTTTTAGGCCTGCAGGGTCGTGTACCCGATCGGGTTTTCAGCTCAACCGATCGGGTAAGGGTTATTTCCTCGAAACTGAAAATCTGGGGTCATACCCGATCGGGTATGTCGGCCACCCGATCGGGTATGGATACGCGATCGAGTTAAAAAATCCTCCTGCATGTTGCTTTGTTCCCGGGTTGATTCGATTTGACTTTTCAGCAACTTACCCGATCGAGTATGGAGCATACTCGACCGGGTATGCTACCAAAAATCAGAATCCTCATCTTTTCTTGAAATCTTTGCACCTTCCTTCCATTTGTGATGTTCACCAATGGTCCCTAGAGTGGTCTTGGATCTGTTTGAGCTCAGAACCAACCTAATCTAAACAATTTACAAACATTTTTACAAACTAAACTATTACACCAAAAGTGTGTAATTTCTAGAGTAACAATCACTCAAAACTAATCAAAAACACAATTATAAACACGGAAATAACATGAATGTCAATTACCGAGTGCAACAACTTCATAAGGAAACACTCAAGAAAGCAAGGAAGGGTACCGAAGAAGAAAGCAAACGGGAAGGCAAACGTCACAAGCTAAACCAACCAGGGGAGACAAGAAACAAGAAAAAGATCAACAACCAAAACCATGACCAGAAGCGTAAGAAGAAGAACTCCACTGAAGGGACGCACTTCTATTGCTCAAAGTGTGGGAAAGATCATCCTGGAAAATACTGTGACGGAACGCTTGTGAGATGTTTTCATTATGATAAACTAGGGAATCGGGTGTTCGAGTGTCATTCTAGGAAGAAAGGCTTACCTCCAAATCATGGATGCCATCGTCAAGGGAAGAATGCCAACCGCAATGGAAGAACTTGAGAGTAGTAGTTGGGACCGTTTAAATTTCTAATTATCAGTAGTAGTAACCTCTTTGAAGAATAATGTATCGTTTGATCTTATATAAATAAATTATTTGCTTGAGTGAGTTAAGTGCTTCGGCGACGAAGCACATTTTTAAGGGGGTAGAATGTGACATCCCGAAAATTTAAATAAAATAGCCTTGTTAATGAGATAAAATTGGGAAGTGACATTTTTATATGCACACACGTAATATTAGGTAATTAAAAAGAATACTACTTAATTAATATATAAATATTGACTTTTCAAAAACAACTATGTGAACTAATACTCCGTAATTTAAGTACACACATATATGATGATATGCACACATGATAGGTTCGTACTACTCCTTTTAGTATTATGCACGCCGGATTCCGAGCAACGCATATGGGAGAAAAAACGGAACGAGCATTGAAGGAAATAAATAAGAAATGTTATTTAACAGAAGATCTAGAATCATCTATTAGGTTTATATTATATATACTACGTATACGGGTTGTAACCAGGCGTTAAAACACCTTTGAACCCTAAACCCTCGTCGCCGCCATATATACATAACATATCGGGGGAACTTCGAACTACACCCGATCAAACAGACGTCGGCAGCCTACTCTGCTACCAGCGTAGAACGAAAGAGGAGACCGCCACCGCGGTGAGGAGCGTTGCAGCAAGAGAGGAGTCGTTGGCTCAGTTTCTGTCGGGACGAAGCGGGAGAGATATCTTTCTGAAAGGGACGCCGCAGCAAGCCTCTGAACCAGTCACCGGGGAAACAGCCGCCGGAGAAGAAGAAGAAGTTGCTCGTTGTCGCCGGGTCAAGCTACGATCGCTGCCGTCGTCCGCCTGGAAGCCGTTTTCCATCGCCGTCGCCATCACCGTCTTCACTGCGTTCGACAAACGAAGAAGACGATTGCATGAAGGGTATCGTACGTATTACTCCGCATGTTTATTACTTTGGGCTGAGTTTTGTTTGGCAGATTATTACGTAACAATTAAATTAAAGACTTGGCCGTATATATCAATTGAATTGGATTAAGAATACTAAAATAGATCATTATATATAATCTACGGAGTACAAATTAACAACATAAGAGGGAAAATTATAAATCAAGGGTAGAAGCTTTAACTATAAGCTGATAATAAGATATTAATTTTTGAATTTTAATAGAAGGTGATTTGAGTGATCTGAAGAGCAAGGTAGAAGATTCACTTAGAGTATTTGGAGCGTGAGGTAAGTTTCACGTCAACCAAAATTATACCTTTTGTTTCGTGAATCTATTTATGATTATTCATTTGATTTTATTTGAGTACTTTGTGAGATTTCTAGCATTTAAAATTTATACTTCGTATCTGAGAATTTGGAATTATTCATGGATTGTTATTGAGAATTATATTTGAGATTTCAGTATTGGATATTGAATGATATTTTCGAGTATTTGAGTTATCATATGAAATGTTGTTGGGGTTATATTTGAGATCTGAACTATTTATGAAGTATTCTATATTTCAGCTCTTTCGTGAAATTTTAATGTATGGTACATTTGAGTGTAATTTGTTGGAGTTCAGATTTTACATTGTGGATTATTTTGTGGAGTTTGGATTTTGTATCCGTTTTGGTTGAGGTTGTGATATTGGTTTGGATCTTTGAAAATGAATTGTGATTTTTTGTGAGCACCCGGAGAAATCTGTGGTGTCGGTTTGCCACATCCGGATAAATGTGGTATTGGTGAGTGGTAATGGCTATAAGTCTAAATCCACCAGGAGTACTTCCCAAAAGCGGAGTATCCCAGCTTAATCGTAGTGTAGTTGGTAGAAAAATCCCGACTACTCGGGCTTCTTACTTCCCAGAGGGCTTGGAATCCCTTTTAGGGGGTGTGCACACTTAAGGTAGGAGTTCGGCTTCCACTAGCTTTGATTGGGTTTGAGGTGAACTGGACTTTGATTGGATTGAGGTGATTGAGATTATTTGATTGGCTTGATTTGGACTTGAGGTGAATATTATTTGATTGGATTTGTGGTGAATTAAAGTATTGGATTGATTGGAATTGTTGGATTATTGGATTGGATTATATTTGGATTGAGTTGTTAAATTATTTATGGGTTTTACTTTTGGATTTGATTTGGTTTGATTATGTTGAGTACTCTTTATTATCAGCATTTATAAGTATTTTGAGATATTTGGTGTTTGATTTATGCTTTGGAATTATTGTAATGATTTTTGGTGGTTTTACGTATATTTGGTATTTTTTAAATTTTTGTGGTTGGGAAATATTTGCTTATATTTGAGGTACTATTATTTTACTAGTGAATTATGCTATGAGAAGATTTTATAAATTGTTTTAAAAAAAAATATTTTTCCTCCTAAATGTCTTTCAAAAACATTAAATTATATTATTTATTATTTTATGGGGTTAGGTGGAACTTACTTAGCATTGTTGCTAATTTTTGTTTTTTTTGTTTTTCTTTCTGTACTTGATTTTGTACAGGTGACGCTTTGATGATGATGTTGATTTCGAGAGAGCTTCGGCTAGAAAACATAGTTAGTAAATCATTGTAATTCCATTTTCAATATCTTTAGTTAGTGAATAATTATTTTTGGAGTTTAAGTTGTTTTAGCCTGTGCACTCGGTTAAGGGAGAATCGAGTGTGCCGGTAACGCCCCTATTTCCCTTTTGGTTTTCCGCTGCATAACTCTGATGTTTTCGATTAAAGTTAATATTTCTTCTGAATAAAGTATTTTTTTGGGTGGGAAATTTTGGGGTGTTACAATCTTAGGGGGACGGATCGAAATGGTAAAATAGGACAATCTTAGCGAGACGAAGGTAGTACTCGTGAGTATCAAAATGTTAATCCCTTACAATGACATTAATGCATGTATTTATACTAGGAGGAAGTTGGTGAGATGGATGATGTGGCCAATCCTGAGTGGACGATCTCTTTTCCACTTAGACACCCATAGTTGCCACTTGAGCACTCATACTTCAGCATTAAATGCGCCTCCCGCCAACTTGCAAAGCTCCCGCCAACTACTCTGGGCTGATCTCCTATGGATGGCGTTCCCTGTGGCCAAGTTCCCTATCCGGTCTGTTCGGGATCTGCCGAATGGGAAATACCCAGTTGGGGAGAGCCTGTCCGGGAATTCAAGATTCATGTCTAGTATTTGTTGGGTTCCGCTACTTCTTTGTTGGGCCTCATGGATATTTTAGGCTGGGTTATTGGGCCGGGCCCTAATATCCCAACAAGTAGTAACTTACTAACTTTAATGGAATTCAGAAAAATATATGAGTGAGCCATACACATAATTTCTTTCCTTGATTAACAGTTCTACCAATTGAAATGTTTCCACAAATAAATGAAACTGAATTTATTGATCTAGATCTTCGATTTTTTTATACTTAAAAAGTTCTCCCATTGAACTTTGATCAATGAACCTGCAAAATCCTTCAAATTGTATCGGATTCAATTCAGGGATTGTAATAACTCCACCCTTTTTCCATCTACAAGCATTTTTTAATTCTTTTTTATTTTCTTTATTATTTACTTCCTCCGTCCATTAAAACTTTGGCAAGTTAGACCGACACGGAGATTAAATAAAATAAAAATTGTGTAGTTGAGATTTGTGCAGATTAGAGAGAATTAACTGAAACCACAAATTCTTAACTTAAAATGGAAAGTGTCAAAGTTAGTGGGACAACCGAAAAATGAAAAGTTGACACAATTTTAAGGGACGGGGGAGTATTTTTTTTATAAAACCGCGTCCCTTATGAATTCTTCATCTAATAGCTAAGATAAGAGATGATTTATTTATTTGATCGTGATAAGAGATGATTTATTAATGGGGAGATTTCTATTGTTTTTACCAAATCACATGAAATTGCATTGGACTTAATATCTGAACTATACAAATTAAAACATTTTTTAATTTCAGAGATAATAAAGAAATCATTTGAGAATTGCTTTTAGCATCTAATGAATCCACACATTTCTGCCACTTTTGTTATTGCTGCTCAGTGGCGGACCCAGAAGTTTTCTGAAGAGGGGGCACTCCCGCATAGATAAAAATGGGTCGGATTGGGTCGCATCGGGTGTACCATTGATCTTTTTTGTCAAGTGTGTTCAAATTATTATTTTTAACTTGAAATAGATTATTCAATGTCGGCTTCAAACAATGAACATATATGGATTATAAGTCTACTTTTGAACTTGTTGACACAATTCTAAACAATAATATTTGGTTTTTTTTATAAAAACACATAATTTTGGATTAGAAATGATTCATCCTTGTGCCGTTTCTGGTTTTACATTAGAATTCTCGTTATTTTTGATACTATAAAATGATCAAGATTTCAAATCTGAACTAGGATCATGTCGAATGCTACACATTGTGCCATAAAATTTGTTGGTACTTGTCTGAAATATAATACTATCATGTTAAAAATGAAGTATACATCAAGTTTATGATTTCAACCTTTAATACAACTTTATTTAATAATGTGATTCTATATATCTAACTTATATCATACTATAGATAAAAAAATTCGAAGGGTTTGTCGGTTTGAAACTTATTTATGGTGAATTGACACATTTTTTCGTGTATGCACTTTTATTCAAGATAAAAAATTTGAATCTATTAAGTTCATCCCACGTATTAGAATCTTTGTCATATCTTTGACCTTTAACTTTGGATAAACATTATTCACACCATGTAAAACAATCATCAATGCCATTTTTCATATAAGGTGTAGTGACCATATCAGGGTTTGCTCCATCACAACTCAACTTCATGGTTGTTTATATTTCTTATTACTAGAATTGTTATATGTCTTTCACGGAGTCCTATATATCTAATAGTTTTTTGAAATAATGACAATATGATTGAAATAAAGATAGAGGACAAAAATACGACTTAGTAACTATCATAGTAATTTTAGTGACCATGATTGTGTTCAACTCTATCAGTATAATAACTATGCATAATAACTACTTCCTCCGTTCTTTTTTAATTGCAACGGTCAACATTTCATGTTTGCCAACGCACATGTTTGACCATTAATATCTTTCATTCCCTATTATTAAAAAATTTAAAAAAAAATCATATTTTGAAATTTTAGAATGTCAAGAATTTAACAATATTTTTAAAATTTTAATTTATTATACATCAATTAATAAAATGTAGTCAAAGTAGAAGATGTGAATAGTGCAAAAAGTCCAATGTTGCAACTAAAAGAGAACGGAGGTAGTATTTTTGTCCATTAATTATATTTTTTGTCCATTAATTATATTTTTGTAATATCTATGGAAAAAAACTTTATTTTTTGTCCGGGGTAGCGGGGGCACAATTTTTATCTTAAGTACTAATACTAAACTTTGGAATCGGAAGAGGGGGCACTTGCCCCCCTAGGACCCCCCAGGTCCTCCACTGTTGCTGCTGGATTGGCCATAAGGCTTGCATCAATAGTTCTATTGAACCCGGAATTGGTCAAGGGATTGCCGCGGGTCAAGCTGTAGAGGGGATCGCATGCGGGGGAATCTAAGGCATGCAATCTATTACTTATTCTAGTTTTTAGGGAAGTTTTAACAATTTATAGATTGTTTGTTGCATTAGCACTTTTATTTGCGGATCCTTTTGTTTAATTTAAATGGTAAGAATAAGAAAAAGGCTATTGAGGTTTTTTTCAAATGATATTAAATTATATTTCAATTGCTTTCATCCTTTCCAGTCTTAGTTAAGGGTCACTTTTTTTAGAGATGTTTATTTTTTCAGCGGCCGGGACAAATTTGCGTCCTGATTTAAGCAGTATAATTGACGGCACTAAAGTCATACGTGCCTTAAAATAAATTCAATACTTAACAGTTAACACTTATACGTAATATAGTGAAGTAAGGTAGTTTGTATCCACAGGGAAAGAAATAATTTTGTTTAAGGAAACTAGTACTTAAAAAGGGGGGATTTTGGGATTGTTTGATTTTAATTAATTAAACACTAAGATGAACGACTTATATGATTTTAATTAATGACATAAAAGACTTGGTTTTGCTACTTTCCACTTGTTGATATGTTTGTTGATCCCGGTTATATCTATAACTTATTCCCTCTCGAATACTCAAATGATGAGCATCTCCAATTCATCGAGGGTAGTTATTAATAACGACCATTCATTAATAACCCTTACTATTAGCAAAGTATAGAACACTGTCATATACCGACTTGATAGTAGCATTTAATATTTTAATTCCTTGATGAAATCAATTGAGATTGATAACCTCAACACAACGGTTTCGCTTTAATCAACACATTAATCCCTCTTAATATTATTAACCACAATTGTGTATTAATAACCCAAGTTACTTACTTGTGAAACCATCAATGATTAACCATCGGGGTTCATTGATTGTTTCTAGTAGTAACGTAATTAATGTCAAGATGTTAACTAATTGTCATTTAGCAACACTCCTCAACATTAATATAGAGATAGTCAGATAGAAAAAGGGAAGAATTAATATTCAAGGGAAGAAGTAAGAAAATAACTCACAACTTTAACATTCAACAAACTTCAAGAGCAAAACCAGGAAATGGAAGTTTAGCTCCTCATTTGGAGACTAAACAATGCTAGAAAAATATAATGAAAATACTATTCTAAGTTGAGCTTAAGTATATGGAAGAATGGGTGCTTAAAAGTAAAGGAAAATGGTGTTATTTATATGTGTTTAGCACAAACTAGTCCGGATACCCGACCAGGTATATGAGATACCTGACCGGGTATTTGTCAAATCATATCTTTTTCGCATGTCTCTGTGTTTTTCCGCACGTCTTTTTGCCTGAAATCACTTCATACCCGACCGGTATATGGAATACCCGACCGGGTATTTGTGTAATTTCGCGGCAGCTTCATTTTTCTCTTCATACCTGACCGGGTAAAGAGTATATCTGGTCGGGTAAGTCACCAAATCACATTTCTTGCATGATTTCTTGCTCCCTTGCACCTTACTTTGATTTTGTAAAATATATTCCATGCTCCTTTGTTGTGAACAAATTTATTCAAGTTCTAGATCTTCTAAAACTAATAAATTACAATAAACTAGAAAAATAAAAGGTTGCACCGTAAATGTGCAATTACCACAACAACACACCGTAAAAACCAATTAAAAATAAACTTAAGCATTCCAAAACCATTGCAATCAGTAATTTGTGTGACCAGGAACCCAGACAATATGCCTAGGATTAGCCGCTTCTATGGATCTTTCCTTTAAGTTGGGGGAACAATTACAATACGTCTAGCATTCCATCACGCTTGGATCCAATGAGGATCTAAAGAGGTAGATTGTGCCTTCATTATATGAATGTCTATATATATGCCCTCGTTTTATTCTAGAGAATCCATTCAGGTGAAACACCACAACTTCCCTTTCTACTTTACGTAATTAAATTAGCTCACGCTTTTTCTAGTTTTTCAATAGACTCCCACGCAATTCTTCTCCACCTCCGAAGCGCAGCTAACACTATAATCACAAGCAAAAAGTTTTTTGTAGCGTGTTCAATCAAACGGGTTATTATTAGCACCAACTACGGATTCCATACTAGCCTCCATAAACTTAAATTCCATAACCCCTATTGCGATAGGAATACCATTAACTTGGCCTAGACTTATTTGAACATCTTCAAATAACTTATGTTCAATTTTTACACTTAAGTAACTGTGAGACAATACCATAATAATTATTAATCATATTTTTGTAAATAAATTTTATTTCAGTAACAATTTTGAAGAACCCTCTTCTTTAATTGCTTTTTATTTGAGATGGTTGTTGGTAGATTGAGGACTAACACAAGCTAGGGATGTTTTTATTTGGACTGAAATTTGTTGGTCTGATCTAGTCTGGTCTGTTTAGGTCTGGTCTGAACTGGTCTGGTAAATGTGTGGTCTATGTGTATTTTATAGAGAAAATTATCACTAATATTACTAAAATTCATGTGTTTCCCTAGAACATGACTAATTATGTTTTTTTCCTATAATGATGCATGTTACCATCCATATGATTAATACTCACTTCCTATTTTTTTAGTGACAACCATGTAGTACTTCACCATTATTGATTGGTCCTATTTTTGTGGCACATAATTTGGTAATACACCACATCAAGGCTGAAACTCACTTCATTAAGTTTCAAACCCTTATGTGCCTAGCTAGCGGGTTTCGAACTCGAGAGCTCTCGCTAGGCATGGTAACCTCACAACCAGCTAGGCTGGAATACTTGGTTAGTGGTGAGTTTTAGTAATATCAGAGTATTTTTCCCAATTTTATAACTACATAATTAAGTCAGGTCAGGTATGGTCTGTTTGAGTCTGGTCTGGTTTAGGACCTACTGTTTGGTTTTCCTTAAATAGGACTAATCATTCCACTTTTACCCCTAATTGAATTAATTAATTAATTAATTAATTAACCCAATTATTCCCCCCGTTCTCTTGCACAATTAAGACAGTCTGTTTTTGGCGGGGCAGTCCGTTGGTGGTGGCGCCATGGCGGCAGTGGCGGCGTTGGACTCTGGCGGCAACAGCGGCAGAAGTGATAATAATAATTATGTTATAATAATTATTATAATTATTATTATTTTAATTATAATAATAAAGTGATAAATCATGTTTGAAATTTTCTGATCTGGTCTGAATGTTTCTGATCTGTTCTGCTCTGAATCTTTCTGATCTGATTTGATCTGATCTGAATAAAATAAGAATAAAACGAAGATAACCGCTTCTTAGCTCTCATCCCTCAAATATCGTCAATTATTAGTCAAATTAATTAGTTCTACTCACCTCATTAGTCATTACCGCCTTCTAAAACAACCTCCCACTTCCCATCCACTCTCTGATCAGTTGTTGTCATTCTCTCCATTAACGTATTACTCCTAGGACTGAGCCTAAGCACAAACTAGAGATCAACTCAAGACTAGCTTTAATTGCGGTGATAATCGATCCGGCCAGCTAATTATATGGCAGTAAGAAGCTGGTCCATGATTATCAGCAGTACCATTTCCGCATTAACGTTGTTACCATGTTTCGCCATTATCTTTAATGATGAAGCCGAGGCTGTCATTACTCCAGCAACAACGTTAATTAATGTGGTGAGGTTAGGCGCAAAAGGCGACGGCAAAACGGACGCGTCAAACGCGTTTCAGCTCGCGTGGTCTTCGGCTTGTGGGTCCCGCGACCCAGTCACGATTTACGTGCCCAGGGGAACGTTTTCCGTCCGGCAGGCCCACTTTAACGGCCCGTGCGAGAACCCGCACATCACCTTTCGGATTCTGGGCACCCTGGTTGCACCGTCCGATTACCACGTCATCGGCGATGCCGGTAACTGGCTGGCGTTCCATCAAGTTGACGGCGTCTCCGTCCACGGCGGCAGGCTTTCCGGCCAAGGCGCCGCTATCTGGGCTTGTAAGAGTTCCGGCAAGAAGTGTCCCAACGGTGCAACGGTACGCACGTACATCATCAGTCTCTTCATTCATTAATTCTAGCCTATTACGTACATTTGTTTTTGTAATTTATGTATATATAGTCTCGTCCGTAATTTATTTAAGAAATTATTCGTTTTTTGGTGTTCTATATATTACTGGATTTTTTTATGAATAATAGTAACGGTTACATTTCGTCCGATGAATGGCGAAGTGGGGGAGATTTAACGATGACTCGTTTACTTGCACTAAGTAGAAAAGAGCAAATTAGCAAAAGTTTTTTACCTAAATATTACCATTAGTAACTACATAGACAACAAAGTGACTAGTGCTAATATTTAGCAAAGAAAACACACGTACGGTTACCATTTGATAGTTATTTCTAAATACGAAGGTTGGTTATATTCTTGTCCAGCAGTTTAATATTTCTGGAATTTTTTCATTAGCAAAACCAAACAGATCGAGAAGCATATATCTTTAAGAAATTAAAAGACGTGATTAATTGAAGTTAGTTTATAAAAATATGATCTGACCTGGTAAGTATAAAGATTATAATACTACGTAGTAATTTTAATCATAATAGCTTAAGTTCAATTCTTATATTAAAGTGGTTATGAGTCATGACATTCCATATTATATCACGTACCTTGAGACAGCTTTAGTCATATTTTTCTAATTACATAGTATGTTTTGTTTCAATAATATTTTTGGAAAAACTCAAATTAAAATCAACACTATTTAAGAAATTTGCAAAACACAAGTTACGTTAATTAATTATTCCTGTTAATATTTAAATTAGTGTTTGTACTTGTTAAAACTCATTTTCGCAGAAACCAACTAGAAGCTCAGCAAAATCATCATCGTTCAATCCTCATCATTTGTGTTGGTTTCAAGACAGCAATTAAAATTGGAAGTTCAAATTTATATATCATATCATATACTCCGTACTAAATTAAGATTAATTAAAGTAGTCACCCAAAGCATCTCAAGCTATGTAGATATAAGCGAGATTTGCAAGTTAGCCTGTGCGATTATCGTTATTGATGTTGTAACGTTAATCACTTCCAAATTTGCTATCATAACTAATACAGTAAATCTTTGCAATTTAAGGATTTTTCCACCGGAAAGTACACTTTCCAGCAACAAATTCCAATGTCGGCGACATCTTTTTCGATATATTATTGTCAGAAAGTATGCTTCACAAAGGAAAAGTCCTTAAGTCACAAATACTAATTAGTTACCGGACTAAATTTACATGTTACTAAAGTTATTGTACTAACAATTAATTAAAATGGCCGAAAGTTATAGGACGAAAATTGTAAATTTCGATATAATTCAAATTGAAATTATTTTAATTGTTTGTTTCCGTTCAATGATTTCACGTAAAGTAATTCACATAAGAGTAGGGGATGGTGAATTAAAGTTTGGTGTAACTTATTTTTTCAATTAAAGAAACAAAAGTAATTCAACCCTCTCTTTATGCCGAGTATATTTGATTATTTGAAGTAATTTTATGAAAAATCTCCACTTAGTTATATTTTTAAATTAAAAGCACTTTTCCAAAGGATTATTGGTATGATATATGAACCCACTTTCAAGTTTAAAATATGGAATTTGGGGAAATATAACATGCCAACGGAAATTAAATCAAAGAACACGAGAATCATAACAGTGAATGTATCTAGCTAGTAGCTAGCTAGCTGCTTACTTCTAAATAAAATTTGACCATAATAAACATACAAAATCCATCGGGAATGATTATGATATATACAT
The DNA here is from genome assembly GCA_945859915.1 of Cuscuta epithymum. NCBI lineage: Eukaryota > Viridiplantae > Streptophyta > Magnoliopsida > Solanales > Convolvulaceae > Cuscuta > Cuscuta epithymum. Next base: position 964,855 of record CAMAPF010000043.1, read on the forward strand.
GCGTGCCGCGCGCGGGTATAGATAAAACAAATTAATCCAGCCAACTAGCCAAGCTAGCTTTTATTTAGCCGTTTCTTAATTTATTGTGCTAGAATATACTATCTTACATCTCTTTTTAATCACAACATGTTTAATTTTACACTATTTACATATACTACTTTGACTACATTTTATAGTATTATTTTATAAAAATTATTTTTTAAAAAAAATATTGTTCAATTCATCTCATTACAAATTTTCAAAATCTAATTTTTAAATATTTTTTACTAATAGAGATTAAGATATAATTACGGTCAAAGACGTGCGTTGGCAAGTGTGAAATGTTGACCGTTGCGTCTAAAAAAGAAGGGAGGAAGTAATATATCTCTCTTGACAAATATAGATATCAATGTAAAAGATCCAAAAGAAAAAAGACTTAAATTACTATGCATATATAATAGTGTCGAGAAGTCGATTGATTAGTGATCAAACTTCCTTCAGGATCTCCGCAATTTGTAACGAGAATTCAAAAAAGATAGAATATTGATAATTTGGATTATGGAATTTGAGAAGTCGATTGAGTCGAAATGGAGCCTCCAATTCGAAAATCGACGATGAAGAGATCATTTGCTTAGGAGAGATTAATGATAGATTAGTGAAGAAAGCTAGGCAGCAACTCTAGCTAGGAGCAAGAAAGGTACTTATCATTTTTTCTTGAACATACGTAGCTAGTATTTGTTTTAATTTGTTTGGTGTGGCATGTAGAATTTATCGTTTACAAACGCGAAAAACATACTTGTAACGGGGCTGATATCACAAAGTAGCCAAATGTTTCATCTGGTGATCAACGGGTGCCATAACGTGACGGTGGAACACATCGAGATCGAAGCACCGGGAGATAGTCCCAACACGGACGGCGTTCACATTCAATTTTCATCGGACGTTACCATTCAACACTCCAAAATCGCCACAGGAGATGACTGCGTCTCAATTGGCCCCGGCACCGTCAATTTGTGGATGCACAACTTGTCTTGTGGACCGGGACATGGAATCAGGTACCTCATTCCGTAGTTTCTATTGATCTCGTGTTTTTTTATAGTGAATTGTACAATAAATTTTGTACAAACCTACCTATGTTGTAGACTTGGATGTCCTCATGTTGCAAGTAGTATGGCAGATCAACTATTGTTCCAATTTCCAAAGTGTTCTTATAAAAGTTCAAATTAAAAAAAAAAAAAAAAAAAAAAAAAACAAAGATGCACCATTGCACCTGTACAATTGGCCGGTGTTATAAGCCTCAACTAAGTTTAGTTTTTTAACTATCTTTTCTTTTGAACTGTTTTCAGTCCCAGATTAGATCAGGCCAGACTTAAACAGATCCAGACTTGTACAGTTATAAAATATACATAAACCATAGATTTACTAGACCAGACTGAAACAAACCAGATCGACTAGACCGGCAATTTTCAATCAAAAAACACTCGTAGTATACGAGCCTCAGGTTGTAGGATAGAACAAGCTAGCTTAGATATGTTCACAATAGTTCGGAAAAGTAAAGTCATTTCTAGTTTAATCGATCTATTATATCACCAATTTCGATTTTGTATAAAAATAAATAGCTGTACACTTCTTTGAAGCGCAGCATTGGAAGTTTGGCCAAAGATTTAGAAGAAGAAGGGGTTGAGAATGTGACATTGAAAACAGCTATGTTCAGGGACACACAAAACGGTGTGAGAATAAAAGCGTGGGGCAAACCCAGCAATGGATTCGTCAAAAAAGTTGTTTTCGAAGATTTGATCATGTTCAATGTCCAAAACCCCATTCTCATTGACCAAAACTATTGTCCTCGCCATGTTAATTGTCCGCGTCAGGTACATTTTATTAAATTTATTTAATTATTACCTCACCACCTAGTTAAATTTATTATCACTTTTATGTGTCTGATTTAACACAATTATTAAAAAAGTGGTTGAAAACGTAAAAGTTATGGTTGAGATTTGAATATAAAATAAAATGATGTAGTCATGAAGATCACATATTTCTTTCCAAAATATACAATGTGACACTTATTTTGAAACAACCCAAAAAAGAAAGTAGAACAAATAAAATGAGATGAATGGAATATTAATTATTACAGAGTATTACAACTACCAAAATAGTTTTGAATTATTTCTCATACACCGGTAAAATATGAATTAATAATCGCATACTTCTATGTTGTTAGACATATCATACGTAGTACTAATAACCCTAAACCCTAAACCCAAACTCTAAAACCCTAAATCCTAAACCCTAATTACATACTTCAGAAATGAATTCTCACTTTCACTATTGAGTCAAAGTTTACAAACTCTTACCATTGATTTAGTCCTGTAACTTTATTCAATTATAATCATTATTAGTCTTATAAGTTCACTCATTTGCATATTTGTTCCTGCAACTAATAAATTTTTGTAATTTAGGAATTTTACCATTGAAAAATACACTTCCCGACAGCAAATTCGCAGGAAAAGATGTCTTCGGCGTTGAATTTTCTGCCGGAAAGTATACTTTCCGATGAAAAAGTCCTTACACTGCAAAGATTTGTTAATTACAGGACCAAATCTACAACCAAATAAAGTAATAAGACTAATAATGTGCACGGTCGAAAGTTACGGGACTAAAATTGCAATTTTTCCTTCCCTTTACACTGCTACGTATATATTATTACTAATACTACGTATTATAGTAGTTTTAGTATTATTTTTTGAGCCAAAGTTCGTTGGTGAAGTTTGCCGCATAAGATGATATTTTTCTCACTATATTAAACAGGATTCAGGAGTAAAGATCAGCGACATTACGTACGAAAAGATAAAGGGAACTTCTGCAAGCGAGGTGGCGGTGAAGTTTGAGTGTAGCAAGGTGAACCCATGCGAGGGGATAAGGTTAAAAGACGTCAAATTGGGCTTCAAAGACAAACATGCTCGGGCCTCTTGTGCATACGTAGCCGGAAAGGCTTTTGGCCCAATCGAGCCTTCAAGTTGTCTCTAGCTACCTTTATTTTTATTCATTAGCTTACTTTTTGTTTATAAGTTTGTGTGATAAAACTAATTAAATCTAAGCTAGTTTGGGAATACAAATTAAATAAGCTATAGCTAGAGAATGTATACAACAAGCTAGCAGGGATTTTTGTTGTGTCTACCAGAGATTTTGTTATACGTAGTATTACTATATATTAACTCGCAAGTCGCAACACATGTAATTGTGCTCCATACTTCCATCAGTGTATATAGAAATTAAATGGAAATGAAATTCCTGACCAACAAACAATAACAAAATGTGTACGCTTAGATATACGGAGTATGTTGGAACAAACTTCAAAAATCACACTAAAAGATGTACTTTTATCATTCTTTTATGGAACATCATATCCATAATTAGGGATGGGGGAAAATACCGAAATTTCGGTATACCAGACTTACCATACCGAAAAATACCGAATTTACCGAAGTGTTTGGCATACCGACACTTTTGGTACGGTATGATACCGTACCGAATTACTTCGGTATGGTATCGGTATATATTTTGGAAATAAACGGTATACCGTTATACCTTCATACCATTATTCCAAGCCAATAATTTATTTAAAATTATAAAAATAACTAGAAACACAACATTAATTCAAGGATAATGACTTTATATCCATGTTTCTTGAATTATTTATACTTTTTGTTGGAGATCGATGTTATTTCAAATATATTTATGTTGTTTAAATTATTATTTTAGCAAAATGTGTTGTTATCTTCATATATCATGTGTTGAAGTATCCGTACATATTGATAATAACAGTTTTTTGTTCAAAGTTGAATAGAACACATATAGGTTATCATTGGTATTTAATTTTATAATTAATTTCATTAATAATTTTAGTATATCACTATTAACACTAATTTTCTATATTTCATTTGATATATAATAATTTGATATTAAATCATGATAATTTACCGATACCGTAGCTTACTGTACCGAAATTTTGGTATACCGAAACAAGGTATACCGAAATTTAGATATGGTAATGGTATGTATTTTTGCATATATACCGAAAGTTTACGGTATGGTAAAGGTATGAGATAAAATCTTCGGTATACCGTACCGAACCACCCCTATCATAATCCATCATACTCCAAGAGTCCAAGCCTTAGCTTATTACCAAGCCTTACTTATCATGAATCCATCCATGATATCAGAATCAAATTGAAAAAGAAAGATGAGAAAAATAAAAGAATATGATAAGATAAAACGGATAAAATAAAGATAAAGGTAAATACACAATACTTCCGTTCTTAAATAAGAAAGATAATACGGAGTATGACGATAGGAAAAAGATAAAAGATAAACAGAACATAACATAATAAAAATAATGAAGATAAAAAGATAAAAGAAAGAGAAAGAGAGAGAAAAGGGAACGTTGTCGAAATAGGAGTAAACAAGTTACGTTCTGGAATTCCAAAATAAGACTCTTGTGTTTTTCTTCCCGAAACAGGAGTAAGAATGTTTTCTTTTGGACTGTTTTCAATCCCAGACCAGACCAGACCAGACCAGACTTAAACAGACCAGCCCAGACTTAAACAAACCAGATCAGACCAGACCAGACTTGGATAGTTATAAAATACACAGAGACCAGACGTTTAGCAGACCAGACCAGGCAAGATCAGACCAGACCAGACCAGACCAGACAAGACTTAAACAGACCAGATCAGACCAGACCAGACCAGACTTGGATAGTTATAAAATACACAGAGACCAGACGTTTACCAGACCAGACTTAAACAAACCAGACCAGACCATCAAATTTCAGTCCAAAAGAAAACATCCTAATATGACAATATTTACACCCATCTTAGAGTAATTATTGCCTGATAGTTGCAATACATAGCATTAACGTGGCACAATTAGTATTTATTGTTGTTAATGACAATATTTTTCAATCATGCATGCATGTTAATATTCACTCCTATTTTGAAAAAAAAAAACAGTGTTATTTTAGAATTCCAAAACTAGGCATTTAATGATCAAGTCCATTATATTTCCCCTCTTTGGAAGGTTAATCCGGGGTTACCGCGCGACCTACCTCTATTATCCTTGAACTAGTCTTTTACCCGTGCGTTGCACGGGGAACAACGTATTTCTAAAGTTAATTGAGATCATCTGGATATATGAAATTTATACAAAGCATGAAGTCAAAATAAGCAAACATAAAACATTTAAAGAAGTAAATATATTGAACGGCATATTTTAAGTACACATAGATCATGTGTTGGTAACATTGGAATTGATTGAATCGGCTGATTCTGCTGAAATTCATGAAGTTCTGACCGAGTCACCAAATTATGCTGAAACATTTTATTTAAACATATTTTATCAACAAAATAAAGAAAAATTTAAATGAAAAATAATTAAAATAGTCATTTTCATTAATTTCAGCGAATTCGGTTATAAAAGCAACTTCAACCTTATGTATTTTTTATTATTACAACACTCGACTCGCGAAATCAAAAGTTACATGTTTGGTGTAAATTATTTGAAAAGACTGATAATCGAAAAATAAGGTCATCAAACGGGTTCTTAAACTTTTTTTCTAGAAATTTAATACATAGTTTGAATATGAATATAAGTAGCATACACCAAGGGTGTTCATTCGGTATTACCGGACCGAACCGAACGGAAATTTCGATAAACCGAAATTTCTGTTGTCCATTTTCATATACCGAACCGAATTGATTCGGTTTGGTTCGGTAAAAACAGAAAAAAAAAATCAATTTGGTAATCGGTTGTCCACTTCATCTTTTTGCATTTTTAAGATACATCACCAAGATCCAAGAATATAACTAAATGTGAATAGTGCTATAGGTACAACTTAAGCTAACCGTGGAAATGCGTGTTTTTTATTAGACTGAAATTTTCTAGCATGGTTTGATTTAATCTAGTCTGGTTTGAACTGGTCTGATTTGATCGGGTGAATTTTGATATCTGTGTAATTTATAACTTTCTAAATCTAGCCTGTTTTGGTCTGATCAGGGAGCGAAAACAACCAAGTAAAAATTTCCTAACATAATTACAAATACATATATGTAGGACTCTATAATAAACACTAAGGTGAGAATCTATGGAGATAATTTATAAAGAGAATTGGATACTTTGTTCGACTTTTGTAACATGGATCCATATGCTACTTTCAGTACGAAGTAATCTTTTATCAGTGATGAATTATCAATAATCCTACTACAACAACAACAACATCCAAGCCTTAGTCCCAAATGATATTGAGGTCGGCTAACATGAATCGATATATGATATCACATTATCACCAAAAGGAAAAGAAAGAAACTAAAGATAAAAAAGATAAGCTATTATAAAAAAAAGATAATATAAAAGAGATGAATATACATATAAAAGATCAAATAAAAAGGATAAGGTAATATTTATATATAAGGATAAAGATATAAAAGAAAAGGAAAAAAAAAAAGAAGAAGAAGAAGAAGAAGAAGAAGAAAAAGATGATACAAGATCACTCCTCAACACGAATACCCGCCCTCCATTTTGCTCTCTCCAAAGCCATACCCTCATCCAATCCAAGAAGAAGCATATCACTTCTGACTCCCCTAACCCACGTCTAGTTGGGCCTTCCTCTCCCTCTCTTTCTTGTCTCTTCTCCACACATCTCAACTCGTCTGACAGGTGCATCACTCGGTCTTCTATGAACATGACCAAACCACCGTAGGCGTGACTCCCGCATCTTATCTTCAATAGGTGCTACTCCCACCCTTTGTCTAATTGTCTCATTCCTCACGCGGTCCTTTCTAGTATGCCCACACATCCAACGCAGCATGCGCATCTCTGCCACACTCATCTTTTGAATGTGACATTGTTTCACCGCCCAACACTCCGTGCCATACAATAATGCCGGCCTAATTGTTGTCTTATAAAATTTACCCTTCAGTCTAGTCGGCATACCTCGATCGCATAGAAATCCTGATGCACTCTTCCACTTCATCCACCCTGTTCTGATTCTATGGGATACATCTCCATCTAACTCACCGTCCTTCTGAATTATGGAGCCCAAATAACGGAACATATCGCTGACTGGTATCTCCTTACCATCTAAAGTAATTCCGCTATTACCACTGCTTCTACCTCCACCAAACTTGCACTCCATGTACTCTGTCTTGCTCCTACTTAGTCTGAAACCCTTGTTCTCCAATGTCTGTCGCCATACTTCCAACTTTGCTTTAACCCCTGATTGCGTCTCATCAATCAATACAATATCGTCGGCAAACATCATGCACCACGGTATATCGTCTTGAATTGACTTTGTAAGTTCATCCATGACTATGGCAAATAAAAAAGGGCTAAGAGCCGATCCTTGGTGCACTCCGATAGTAATAGGGAACTCCGCAGTCCTCCCTACACTAGTACGGACACTTGTAGTACAATCCTCATACATATCCATGATTATGCTGATATACTTGCGTGAAATGCCTTTTCTAGTTAAGGCCCACCAAAGAACTTCTCGAGGTACCCTATCATATGCCTTTTCTAGGTCAATGAACACTAAATGCAAATCCTTGTGAGCGTCTCTATACTTCTCCATAAGTTGCCGAAGAAGGTGAATAGCCTCAGTTGTTGAG